>OZ008369.1:45315785-45720900 GCA_963931995.1 Phaonia tiefii | reverse complement strand
TTAAGGTGTTGACAAGCAAAAAAAAAATTACAGCAGACAGTTGTCCGAGGCCTTCGGCCACGGACTGTTCCTGCAGGCTGTGTCAGAGACACGGCCATTAAGTTTAACGTAGAATACGCCATCCGATAAGACAGAAAACATATATAACAATAAATTCATTTGCTTATATTATTTACCATTTATTGTTATATATGTTTTCTGTCTTATCGGATGGCGTATTCTACGTTAAACTTAATGGCCGTGTCTCTGACACAGCCTGCAGGGACAGTCCGTGGCCGAAGGCCTCGGACAACTGTCTGCTGTAATTTTTATATTTACCAACGGCATTTGATTCAAGTCCGTTTAAAAAAAAAATATTATGTTGATCGAGTCTTCGCATTAGCATTCGAGCGTTGTGTGAAAGCTTTACGCTTTATAATTCAAAATTAATGTTACAACAGCTTTATTGAAGCTTTCGCAAAAAAGCTTTATTACGTTAGCTTACTGTTTGTTTCACTTTTTACTAGATACATGTTGCCAAGCAACATTAGCTTGCTGTTCGTTTCACTTTTTACTAGATACATGTTCCTAAGCAATGTTGAGCAACCAAAAACACTCAACCAAACACCACACATATGTTTGAGTGTATGTGTTTAAACAATTTTCATTTGAGAAATTAAAATACTAGAAATATATCAACCAATATGAAATGTATATCAAACGAAAGATAACATCTTCATTTACCTACAAAAAAAATTTTAAAAAAATTCATCTAGCCGTTTCCTCAAATTCAATGAAATAAAGATTACAACAATAAAAACCTGACATGACTCCTCATACCGTAAGGTAAGACGTATTCTACGTCAAAATCTAAATCCTTTGTCATAGCTCAATATGGTTACTGGCTCCAACAGACAGACACAAAAGTCTTTGCCAACGAAGTATTTCGCCGATAGTTTTTTGAAGTAAGTTGGCCATGGTCAGAGAAGTCATATCTGCCAACTCCGATTTAGATATAAGTTCCGGAACAATGAAAACACAGGTAGTATGGTAGCAGAAATGAATACAACAAAATTACATGAGGTGTCAGGGGACACCCGGATGTAACGGAGTTCCTTTCGCTATATGTGACCTGGTCTACGAAAAGGGAGCTTACGTGCGAAAACTAGTTTTCTGTGAAAAAGCTGTTAAACGTAAGCAACTCGTTTCGTCAGTTTCTCATTATCTCGTTAATTGTTCTCCGCGCCGCACGTCCAGTAAGTGTTGTTATTGGTCCAGTAAGTGTTGTTGTTGGTCGGAATATATACGTTTTTCTACTGTATAATCATGTCTTTATAGCTTATAATTCAATGTATTTTGTTCATTACCAATAAATTATATTTTGTCGTATTTTTACTCTTCTTTCTCTACATTTTTAGTACACTTCTAAGCAAGTTAGGATTTTCTGCTTTTCACCACGTGAAAAAGCATCTCATCTTCCATCCGAATCAACCAAAAAGTGAAAATTGATTTTTTGACACCTAAGCCCCCTTTCCGTAGACCAGGTCACATGTATTATGTACTAGTTAGTTCCAACACGCCTAAGGCGCCCGTTGAAAAATACTGTAATTTAATTGGAACTTTAAGAAAAGATATTTTTTGTAAATCGATAAACTTTTTTTAAGAAAATTTCTATTTATTGAATGTATTTTTTTAAAATGTCACTTTTTTTTAGGTCCTTTTTGGGAGAATATGTATTATAAATTCCCGAAAAGGTGCTTTCTTTAATGGGAGGTACTTATTTTATTAAAAGCTAATGTGTTTTTAAGACATTAGTGTTTTCTGTCAGAAAAAGCCTTAAAGTATGCATTTTTTTTACATCGAAGTACTTTTTCAAGAACAGATACTTTTTAAATAAGTGGTACTCTTTTTGGAAAAAGGTTATTGCTTTAAGAAAATTAACTTATTTTCAGAAAGGCTACTTATCTCAAGAGAAGAAAAGGTATTATTTTATTTTTACGAAAAGGTACTTTTAAGAAAAGGAATTTTTATAAGAAAATTTATTTTTTTTAAGAGAAGGTATTTTTTTTTTTTGAAGAAAAGATTTTTTTTACGATAGAACATGTACAATTTTAAGAGTAGGTACTTCTCTCAAGAAAAGATATTTTGTTTTACAAATAAGAAAATTTACTTTTTTAAGCAAAGGTACTTCTTGAAGATAAGATTTTTGTTTAAGAAAAGGAGAAAATTTACTTTTTTTAAGAAAACGCACTTAATTAAGAAAATGTTATATTTTAAACTTCTTCTTTCTAAATTTACCTTTTATTCGGTTCAAAACTACAATATGTAATAAACAGGCTCCACCTGGAAAATTTCCCAGTAAACAAGAAATATCGCCCCATATGTTAGTCGAGACACACACCAATCCAAAAGTGTAAGAGTGCTGCAAGAGTAAGTGTGCTGCCAAATCTAATTCGATGCTCAGGGTTGTATTCATGGATTTGCCAGTCTTGCACTTTGGCTTTTTTAAATTTACTTTTTAGTTGGTTAAAAACTTCAATATGTAATACACAGGCTCCACATAGAAAACTTGCCTTTAAACCAAACCAAAAGTACCCAATATAGTTGATAATAATGGGTTGTAATAAAGTAGTTAAAAAAAAGTTGTTTCAAATTTTTTCATTTAGACCGCATCGTGCGATAAGGAACTTCGTTCCAATCAACAGTATTAACAATCAAGAAATAAGTACAAATCGTCGAAAGGAATATTTACTCAACGATGATTTTGCCTAACTAGGGAAGGCAAATATTAAAAGAGATAGGTTGAATAAAATAAATAAATAAACAAAGGGTGGGCCATGTAAAATTTGGAATTTGAACCCCCTGTTATATCGAAGCAGATAGCCAATTTGGCATTTAGGAAGTGACAGATTATTAGGTAAAGGTTAGAAATTTACGAAATGTGTCGCTTTACGCTTGAATAAAATTGGGAAATTTTAAAAGCCTTCAACTCAAACTGTAAGAAATAAATTCGATCGAAATAGACTTCCATCAACTCTGTTTGTGGATAAATTTGTGAAGCGAGTTTGGCAATCCGGCTGCTTATTGAACAAAAGAACTCGTCTTCGCGCTCGTTCAGGGGAAAATATTGTGGCTGTAGCTGAAAGTGGTCTGGAAAAGGTATCAACAACAACACGCCACCGTACCAGAAACTGAAATTGAATTGAATTCTCGAATTGTTTGTTTGGTATGAAGGCTTAAGTCCAAATAGTCCAAGAGCCGAAGACTCGTGGCCATCCGATGCGTTTTCGCTCCGCTGTATGGGCTTAAGATCACTTGGCTAAAGATGAGCATTTTTACCCAAAAATAATCTTTACAGATTGAGCCATTCTCAACTCGGGGCTACGTTAACAAACAAAATTGTCGCATTTTGGGCGCAGAAAATCCACACGTCGCCGAGAAGACGGCGATGTATCCACAACGAGTAACTGTTTGGTGCGGTTTTTAGCATGGCGGCATCGTAGACCCACACTTCTTCGAAAATGAGCAAAGAGCCACACTTCTTCGAAAATGGCGACCGTTACCGTACCATGCTCAGCAGGATGACATGGACGAAGAATGGTTTCAACAGGACGGCGCAATAATCGATCTTTTGGGACTGGTTTCAAAAACCGCATAATCAGCCGAAAGTCGGAAGTTCATTGGCCGCTCCGCAGCTGCGATTTGAACCCGTTAGACTAATATCTCTGGAGTGTCGTGAAAGGTAAAGGTTACGCAAACAATCCCGAGTCCACTGAGGCCTTAAAATACGGAAATGAGGCCCAAACAATGGACAATGTAATGAAAAATTGGGTTGGATGAGGTACTGTGTCTATATTAGTATTTTTTTAAAGCCAAATTAGATTCAAAATTTTGCATGGCCTAAACTTTAGTTTCAGATCACATCCCATGAAGGCATAGGCTTACATACTCTGATTGGGACCAGCAGTTATACTCCGACTCCGAGCGGTATTTTGAAAAGCTTCTTCATGGATATGTAAAATTCAAAAAGAAAAGAATTATTAAAAATTTAACATTTTGGCATAAAAACCGAAACCGGTTTCTGCACCGTGGTTTAACCGCAACCCGGTTTCGCCCGAAATCGGAATATTCGAAGAAACCGAAAACCGAGATTTTTGGAAGGCCGGGCACTCAGCTGCGTCTAGTGTCCAATACCGAAACCGAAAAACCGGTTAACCGGTCTTTTTGCTATTAACCGTGTGCCGGTTTTTTAAACAACGTAATTTTCGAACAAACCGGAAACCGGTTATTTGATATCGGTTAACCGGTTAATTGGATTTTAACTTAATTTGTGTTAATATCCCTAAAAAATTAATAATAATTGATATAATTGATACTGATCATGCGTGAAAACCTTTTTAAAATGTGAATATGATTTTCGATTGTAAATCAGGTTAAAGCTAATTTGAATAAAACAAATTGGAATATATATATTTAAAATTAAAATGTTCGAGCGTTAGGTATTAAGTTGTTAGATCTCACATTTAATTATACCCTCACCCATAGGGATGGCGGTATATATCATTTAATACTGCAAAATATGTAATTCATAGAAGGAACCATGTTAGACCCTTAATATCTTTGGACGAAATTCGTTTTCGAACTTTTTAAGGCGATTGAGCCATGCCCGTCTGTCTGTCTCTATGGCTGGTCAACACGATAACTGCCGTAAATCATCGCCTATCACAATGAAATTTTGCCAGTGACTATTATTTGTCCAGACCTTGTTTGGGATTGCAAATGGGCGAATAAGAATAAAGTAAAAGTTTGTAGAACATTGGGAAAAAAGGGCTATAATTTCAAAACCCGTAAACTTTGTCCTCTTCCCCGACGAAAGTTTTCGTCGTCAAAATTATTAAGAATGCTACTTTGAAAATATATGGAAAAATCATGTTGCTGAATTAGACGCAATCTGGGTGCGAAACAAAAACAAAATATCTGTCGTTGTTGCCTACAATTACAACAACATCTAAGGCACTCACCACTTATAGTTTTATCGTGAATGAAATCTTGAAATTATTTTTTCACTATTTCCAAACAGACGGAATTTCCAATGATCTTAAAATATGAATTTTTTTTAACGATGCATCCATCGTTGCAAGTAAACTTTTATACGGCGAATAAGTCAGTCAATGTTTTAAAGTTAGTGGATAATTAATATAAAACGCGGTGCCCATATTGTGGATGACTTTTGTTTACCCAACCGTTCATCCTTAAGTCATTTGCTACGTACACAGAAACGAAAAGCATGGTCACACTACTGAAATTATTTATCGGATCGACACATATTTAAATAAATCATTCTATATGTACACGCTAAAAAATACTTTTTTTTGTTGTTTGGGGGCAAATATTACGTGTTTGTAGCTTGTCGCAAATATATTATACTTGTACCCAAACACATTGTGTTTGCTATTCAATATAACATGTTTGGCACACAATGATTAATAGGCTATAATTTATGTATTTCTGACCTAAATGTGTTTTTTTTAAATCTGCTGAAAACAAAAACATGACACACACTAAAGAAAAAAAGCAGCAGATCCCCAACTCGCAAAAACAATGCTTGCAAACATGCACATGGTTCCTGCAATATGTTGCTGGAGCAGTTATTTTTTTGGCATGTACACACAATGGAAAAGCTTAGTCACTCTAGTAAAATTATTTGTCGGTAGACACATTTTTAAAGAAAATGTTTAATTTCTGCGATGAATATTTTCCATTGTCGCAATGAATATGTTTTAATTCTGAGTTGGGAATATTTTCATACTGTGAAGAATATTTTTCAAATCCGAATTGATAGTATCGTATTTCACGGCATCCTACAAAATATGTTTTGTCCCTGCTACGAAGGGTTTTGACGTAGAATACGTCTTACCTTACGGTATGAGGAGTCATGTCAGGTTTTTATTGTTGTAATCTTTATTTCATTGAATTTGAGGAAAAGGCTAGATGAATTTTTTTAAAATTTTTTTGTTGGTAAATGAAGATGTTATCTTTCGTTTGATATACATTTCATATTGGTTGATATATTTCTAGTATTTTAATTTCTCAAATGAAAATTGTTTAAACACATACACTCAAACATATGTGTGGTGTTTGGTTGAGTGTTTTAGGTTGCTCAACATTGCTTAGGAACATGTATCTAGTAAAAAGTGAAACGAACAGCAAGCTAATGTTGCTTGGCAACATGTATCTAGTAAAAAGTGAAACAAACAGTAAGCTAACGTAATAAAGCTTTTTTGCGAAAGCTTCAATAAAGCTGTTGTAACATTAATTTTGAATTGTAAAGCGTAAAGCTTTCACACAACGCTCGAATGCTAATGCGAAGACTCGATAAAGTAAACCTTTTTTAATATTAGGGTGGCCCTCTCAACATTCGCAGAACTTATTTCAATAAAAATATTAATTAAAATACATAAATTAAATTAAGTTTAAAAAAATTGAACATAATTTTTTTTTTTTTAAACGGACTTGAATCAAATGCCGTTGGTAAATATAAAAATTACAGCAGACAGTTGTCCGAGGCCTTCGGCCACGGACTGTCCCTGCAGGCTGTGTCAGAGACACGGCCATTAAGTTTAACGTAGAATACGCCATCCGATAAGACAGAAAACATATATAACAATAAATGGTAAATAATATAAGCAAATGAATTTATTGTTATATATGTTTTCTGTCTTATCGGATGGCGTATTCTACGTTAAACTTAATGGCCGTGTCTCTGACACAGCCTGCAGGAACAGTCCGTGGCCGAAGGCCTCGGACAACTGTCTGCTGTAATTTTTTTTTTGCTTGTCAACACCTTAAGCCTGGCAAACACATGACATTTTAAATCGAACTACACCCACGAAAAAATAACCGAGTTAGCCATAACGAATTTAAGGGTTACCACAACCATAATAGATGTCATCATATCTGTACTAGAGGTTACTAGAACCGCATTAGATGTTGTCACAACCTACTAGTTGTTGCTTCAGCCGAATTTCAGTTGTTCTGAATAATTTAAGTCGGCACAAACTCAATTCGGTTGTGGCAACTTCAATTCGTTGGCAAGAGCCGCATTTACAGTTGCTACAACCTCCTATTAAACAATTAGCCAATGGAAAATGCCTGAATTATTTCCCCAACTCTTTTACACATCTCATACTGTGCAATGAAAATTAGGCGACCAAGGGTTTTAGCATAAAACATTAAAAATGTTTCTGACTTTCTCCGTATTTACCTTTAAAAGCATTGAACGGAATCTTTGCAAATTAATATTTTAAGACCCTATGTAAATTTTTATTATAAGACAAATACCCGAAACGTCAATAGGCTAAGAATATCACAGAATATTGACCCTTCCTTCAACTTTTCCGTGTCCTCCTTCACAATACGAACGGTTGTCAATCAAAACGAAAAGATACTTTAACCATAAACCCAGAATGAACCAAACGTTCCGCAGAAAATATCAAACTTAAAATTAAGCCCCCACCATCACCAACACCACACCATCGACAGGACGTCTCAAATGTAATCAGTTAACCCTTTCCCCGAAGAACATAAACTAAGATGTAAAACATTTTTAAAGACCAGTATCACAATTTTTATTTACTTCACGCCAACCAAAGGCACTGGACCATCATCATTATACTTTCTGGGTTTGGTTCATTTCCCTCCCCCCACCAATCGAATGTTTGGAAATAAATCTTTGCGTTAAAGCTCTCGAGCCATTCTTTATGATTTAAGTTCAAATAATGTTAAAGTTATAAATGTTTTATTTACTTTATTGTATCTGTAATAGATTGTTTGCCAGTCGTGGGAATGGAGCCGGGGGTTTTGACAGGATTATGAAGGGTTATGGAGGTTATGGCAGACTGGTCATAGGGGTGAACAACTAATACAGATGAGAGCTCACATCTACTTAAAATGGATTTGAAACAATTTATCAAACGAACTTTTAACCCTTGTCGTATTTGTACGAGAAATATGAAAAATGTTACGGAATAGAAATACAGAAGAGACATGTAATCATATACGTTTGATCAATGGACATTTGCAGGAAATGTTAAGATCTTAATTAGGCTATTACTAATAACATTGAGGTTAAACAAAATTGTTTTTATGTTTTGCAACAATAATCCGGTGTGAGATGAAATATTTTCTATTAAATTTTAATAAAAAAAAATGTACTAAACAAAAAATAAGTCAAATTGTTTCTTTGTTAATGGTTATGGCTTTTTCATTGCCCACCAAGGCAAATTATCAGCTATCTTCTCCATAAGTACTTGTGTAAATTATCACACTGTATAAGGCTTAACAAATCTCAAATTAACGAGAATTATTTCAAAACACTTACTGATACGAAAACATCCATACAATACAAGGACGGTCCCAACCCTAGCCGACATGGCGTATAAATGGTGCCAGTAGTTTAAACAAAATAGTTTGGTGAAAAGTGGCAACATTACAAAACATATGTTTTAAGCATAAACTATATACTAAAGTAGACATTCAAAATTTCTCTTGACTCAAATGCCAACAAACAAAAGGAGTGAAGCGTTACGACACTCTGCGCTCTCTCTTATTATCTTCATTGAATATTTCAATCTACGAGGAGTTTTTGGACGACGTTCCTTATCGCACGTTGTGCGATGGGGGCTAAATGAAAAAAAAAATAAACCAAACTTTTGTTTTAACACTATTATGCTACAACCCAGTATTATCAACTATATTGTTTACCTGTTTGTGTCTAGACTAACTAGATGTCTCACATATGTTGGAAAATTTCTTGTTTAATGAGAAGTTTTCTAGGTGGAGCCTGTACCCAATATTTAGTATATATTGTAGTTTCGAACCCAATATATAGTAAATTTAAAAAAGCCAAAGTGAAAATGTTTAAAAATAGAAAATTTTTGTCAATAAGTGCGTATTCTTTAAAAAAGGAAATTTTTCAAAAAAAAATACCTGTTCATATTCTTAAACAAAATACTACTTCTTAAAAAATACCTTATCTTAAAAAAGTACGTACCTTTCCTTACAACAACTAAATTTTCTTACAAAAATACCTTTTCTTAAAAAAAAGGAAAATTTTTTAAAATACGTAACTTTTCTTAAAACAGTAAATTTTCTTACAACAAATTGCCTTTTCTTACAGCAAATTGCCTTTTCTTAAAAAAAAACTACCTTTCTTTAAAGGGCACCTTTTTATTCTTAAAAATTTTCTTGAAAAGAGGACAAACTAAACAAAATTCCCTCTTAAAAAACACCTCTTCTTCAAAAAAATACCTTCTCTTAAAAAAATACCTTTTCTTACAAACATTCCTTTTATTAAAAGTACCTTTTCTTAAAAATTATAAAAAAAATACTTTTATTTTACTTTCTTGAGATACGTAGCCTTTCTATTTTTTTCAAAAATATTCTAAGGGCATTCAGCTTAACTCCCTAAAAATACGTTAAATCCAATGTTATAGTAAAACCATAAATATAGTCTCCAAAGATGTTCGATACTCCCATCCTTCTCGTCATTGCCGCAGCGTCTCTGGTCTTCATGAACTGAGATTCCAAGTGAAGACGAAGTAGTAGTCACTCTTAACTAATAATAAACCAGCATAGTAGAAGGAATAGTCTAGAACCAATTTCAATGGTTGTAAATTGGAACTGGTGATGACCCTAGCGAAAAATTAACTGGTACAGAACTCGTCACCTGACTGGTGGGCAAGGGCCCATCCAAGTTCTCATATACTTACGAGTATAAATATTTGAAAGGAAAATTCATCTTTTAAACGGGCGTTGGTATTGGTCGGTTGAATTAAAACCCTTAATATACCTTCGGATCTATCATGCACCACAACTGAAAAGGCATATCATACATTGGTTCTATGTACTAGTCATAGAGCTTCTTCAACAAAAACCAGTCGCAAATAAATCCCAAATGAGCCGGATAATAACTGGCCTTTAAAACACGAGTAGTGAATGAAATATAATGTTAAAGACACTGAAAAGTACAATTGAGACAACCGATTTTGATGCAACCGAATCCAGATATTGACACAAAAGAATTTAGAGATTATCACAATCGACTGTAGAGATTTCTGCAACTGAAATTTGCCAAGGGCCATCAAATTTTGTCAAGATATTGCAATATTACCTTGGTTAACGCAAGTTCACCCATAAATTAATGATTCGTTTTAAACTGTCTGCGTTTTTCCCCAAATTGTATCCCTCAGATTAGCATTGAAAATTGCTCACACAAAAATTAAAGACAAACGACAATAATGTCGCATACTTTAGTTGTGGCAACTGACTTTTAAATGAGTTTGGTTGTAGCAACCGAATCAGAAATAAATTCCGTAGTTGTAAACGAAAATTCGGTAGCCGTAACTGATTTCATTCGTTTGCAGTAACCGAATTGTTCAGAAATTCGGATGTTGGAAGCGAATAAATACCATGTTCGGTTATTGAACCAAGATAGTTGAAAATTGAATAGATGCAACGAAACTAATTGGAAATTCGTTTGAAGCAACCGAATAATTATGAAATGGGGTATAAAATAAATAAATAGTTTCACATTACATCGCAGGAAAGGACTGGGTACAGTTTCTCACAATTAGCTAACTGTGTGCTTACTAGTTTGATACTCATTAATTGGGTCCTACAGTTTTACACTGATTCCAAACAGTTTTTTGAGAAGCTTTTTCATGGGTAGTGTCGCAGATAGTGTCGATAGTGTCGCCGTCGCTAAACGAGATTTCCGTTGCTAATATGTAAGGTGGTGAGAGTAGGAATCGAGCCCATTTTCTTAGGTATGAGAAATTCATACTACAAGCTTACAAGGTCAGCAATATTTTTCTAATTGAAAAGTGTTTGGGTTTTGTTGGAAATAATAGACAACGCAGTTAAGCTCACTCACTGGCATGACTAGTTTCGAACATCGTGACAATTTCATCATCACACGCATAACTACTGTGACTGAACTGATACCATCGGTAGATCATCAATAATTTACAGTTGAGCCTCGATTATCCATGCATCTATTAAGCGGCTGTGGCCGTCGGTGGTGCAATGGTTAGTGTGCTCGGCTCTTGTACATGAGATCCTGGGTTCGAACCCTGCTCTGACCACCTTCAAATTTTTTTTCGGCGGCGGTCACCTCGCATAGTGACGGCAACACTATCGAGTATATAGCCATGAAAAAGCTTCTCAAAATACCGTTCGGAATCGGTGTAAAAATGTAGGTCCCAATCAGTGAGTGAAAACTGAAAAGCGCACAGCTCAGTGATTGTGAGAAGTTCTCCCCGGTCCCTTCATGGGATGTAATGGGAAACCATTTATTTATATTTACGAGTCGCTCACAGTACAATTTATGAAACTGAATTCAAGTTGTAGCCACTGCTCTGAGCTGTAAATGAATAACAAATGAATCCTTGCTTTCCCATTACATCCCATGAAGGGTCAGGGAAGAGTTTCTTGCAGTGGGTGAGTTGATCGCATTCTTTGTTTAGACCCACTGTTTATAACCCACAGTTTTACAACGGTTACGAACATAGTGTCGTGGTAGTATGCGAAATTACTGTTGCTGAGGTTCGCTTAAGTAAGAGTGACTATGAGTTCCTTCGAAGGAAGCTCACCCAAATAGCTCTGACGCCGTTTTGAACAGCCATGTTACACTGAAAAGAAAATAAAGAATAAAGAATAAAGTAATAAATTGAGGTTACACACTTAGTACTATTAATGTATTTTAGAAGTTATCTGAGTTCCAAACTCCCCAGTTGCTGTATTCCGTCAAAAATGAGATTTTTTCAATATTGTCTTCCTTATATTTGCAACACGCTGAAAATTTTGTCTTTTTGTTGTTTAAATGTAAATATAACGTGTGTGTAGCTTGTCGCAAATATAGTATACTTGTGTCCAAACACATTGTGTTTGCTATTCAATATAACACGTTTAGGATACAATGATTAATAGGTTATTATATATGTATTCGTGACCCAAATGTGGATTTGTTTTGAAAACTGCTGGTACCACTATCTCAATAAAGAAACAAAAAGCAGCAGATCTCCAATTCACGGAAACAATGCTTGCAATGCCTGTCCATGGTTCTTGCAAAATATTGGTGGGGCTGTTATTTTTCAGCGTGCAGTTCTCTGTGGGAGATACTGTTCAGGGTTTCCGCCATAACATCGTCGTCGCAACTACGACAGTAATGCGTGTATTGTATTCCAATGTTAGCAGCATATGTATCAATCACCCTAGGATCGATTATAGCCGCTGTCAATCTGGATATTGTATTCCTGGTCAGAGTCATCAAGAACTCGCATCTCTGACCGGCAAATCTAAGACGTCGACGAAAAAAAAGTAAGATGGTCAGAACTGGGACGGAAACCCACCATTTAATGTACAAGAGACCCGCACACAACTCATTGCATCATCAACGAACTTAGCTGTGGCAACGTCAATTCGGTTGTGACAAATGCAATTCAGTTCCAATAACCGAATTTTCAGCTGTACCGACCTCTTTTCCAACAAATAGTTCTATGAGTGTAGAAAATCATTTGGCTTTTGATATACATACATATTGAAACAAGTTCAGTGACATATTTCCTTTTTCCGGATAGGAACTTCAAGTTTGCTTTCCCGTCCGGTAACTGACGATTTAGCTAACAAACAATGTACAATTGTCAGTTTTAAAACTGCTGAGGGAAAACCAGGAAATGATAAATTTTCAAACACCTGCAAATGTCACATGCATACTTGAAGTCACAATCGTGCAGGTTTAAAGAAATGTCCGTTCATATGCAAATCAAATATCTGTCCATGTAAAATCTGTTTTTTAATTTCAAACGAAACCTCATAACATGAAGGTCACATCATCCATGCTAATCCTTTTGTTTGAATTATTGCCTTAGACTTTCAAAAAGTAATGGCTAGAAAACACATTTCCGATACATGGTTTTCCAATTTTGTACATAGTAACATTTCGTTAGCTGAAATGCAAAACAAGGTAACAACAATTTTCCTTTCTTTTTACAAAAGAAGAAACACAACCTTTTAAGATGGAAGGAAACTTACGATTTTACTTAAGTTATAATTCGAAAATAAGGGTATAAAATCTGTATTCTTTGCCTTTTTCAAGGTTTTTTCCTATACTCTAAAAAAATTTTAATTGCAGTTATGTTGTTTTGCATTTCAGCCAACTATTTGCAGTATGTTATGCAGTATGTTCATCTTTGTGGTCATATTATGAAAATTTCAATTTACAGTAGTTTGGCCATCTTTATGGTCGTCTCTTTCGTAAGATTTGTTTTTTTGGTACAACAAATTTTCCATCAAAAATCACCAACAATCCAAGAAGACAATAAGACATCATGTTATAGGTCTGGGACCAACCACAAATACCACAAGAGTTGGTGCCTCAAAATCTCGAGAAAAACAAAATTAATTTCGTTTCGAAAGAAAACAATAGAAAAACAGCAAATGCCTCAGTGTAGTAACATATAAAGAAGATTAATATGAAAATGGTTGTGGAGCCAAGTGGAATACGTGTGTGTACATGAAGTCAATGTCTTATTGTATTCTAGAGATTTACTGGAAGATATGCAAATAGCCTAATGTTGGCACGATATTGAACATTTTGTAAGCTCAGTTGAAAACATTGATTGTATATCAACGAAATTGAAAAAGGAAATATAAGAGATGTTATGTTATAAACGAAATACGAAGTACATCATTAGACATTCAAACCAAATCGAGAACGATTTAGATTTAAAAATGTCCAAGACACTTTTAGATCTTCACCATGTCACCGTAATAGGTTAAGTGTTACTGAATAGTAACTTACTCCAGTAGTAGTACAAGGTGGCGGAAAAGTAATCCTCCTATCAGAAAATGTTATAAATTTTGCGATTGGCCCCTAATGTCAGTTCTGTTTTGACATTTGTGTAGTAAACACATGCGAAATACACGTTAATAAACAATGTTACGCTACACTGCTCCAGAACGCGGAATATTGCTGACTATTTATTTGACCAATAATCGGTCGGTGACTTTGGCACAACGTGAATTTCGTCGCAGATTTCCTGGCCGTTCAACGCCTACTGGTGAAACACTGCGACGTTTAGCCGCTCGCCTCGAAGAGACTGGCACAACACGAGATGCTGCCAGGCGTGGCAGACCCCGGAGTAGCTGTTCTGCAGAGAATATTGCTGCTGTAGCCGAGGATGTCATGGAAGCGCCGTCGACATTGACCAGACGACGTGCCACGCTACAGAGCAATGATCAACGAGTTCTTTTTTCCGCAACTTGATGAATCGGGATTGGAAAACATGTGGTTCCAACAGGACGGTGCAACGGCACACACTGCACGTGCCACAACCGATATGCTGAAGGATGCATTTCCCGGGCGCCTAATCTCCCGTTTTGGCGATTTGCACTGGCCAGCAAGTTCGCCTCATTTGACCGCTCCAGACTTCTTTTTGTGGGGCTTTTTGAAGTCGCGGGTCTATGTCAACAAGCCTCAGACTCTTGCAGCTCTTAAAGACAATATCCGTCAAGAATGTGAGGACCTATCGCCGGAAGTTTTGGCCAAAGTGATGGAAAATGCCATAAAAAGGGCTCAAATGACAATCAACTGTGGCGGCGGCCATTTACATGACATCATATTCTCGACTTGATGTAAAAAAAATTAAAAGACCAAATAAACATAATCCACAAGAAGAATCAAAGTTTTTAATTTTTTTTTTAAATTACAGCCAAAAAACATCGGAAGTTTACTTTTGCGCCACCTTGTATATCCAATATAATTCATTATACGCCGACGAAAGTAGAACTCCACATATGGTACCGCTTAAATGAGCTGAAGCTACAACAAAAACTTTAGACATTCACTAGACATTACGAAAGAAGTACAAGGTCATTGCAATTCGGTACATTATTTTTACTTCCTCAGCTTTCTAAAATACCTTCAAAAATTAAGCTCATATCTCCTCATAGGACTAATTTTTTCAAGCTTTAAGCCGCATTCACAATGCAAGCGACAGTTTCGTTTCTCATGCCAACTCGTTCTCACACACAGAATTTCACAGTATATGGGCCGTAATACTGGTATCACCTGTCAGAAGAAACATCTAGATTCGAAGTAAACTGTAGCTTACATTGCGAACGGCTATAGAAAATGTTGGTGCATTGTGATTCCGGCTTTAAGCCGCATGCACAATGCAAGCGACAGTTTCGTTCCTCATGCCAACTCGTTCTCACTCACAGAATTTCATATAATGTCTTTTCGTTTTTTTTTTATAAAAATGTAACTCAAATTTGTCGCCGAAGTTGGTCTATTTCTACTCCATCAACATATTTATTCGAATAAATAATATACTATTAAGCGATAGATGGCGCTGTACTTCGAATTTAATTTTCAAACTTAAAAAAATCAATGAGACTTGAAACCATTTGTGTGAAACCATTATAAGGCCAGAATCACAATGCAAACAACATTTTCATTAGGCGTTCGCAACGTAAGCAACAGTTTACTTCGAATCGAGATGTGTTCTAACAAGTGATACCAGTATTACGGCTAATATATCAAGGCAACAATACAATATATTTTGTTTTCTTGTCAAAATTAACACAAAGATATGTCAAGAATAAAAGTAAGCCAGAAATTACAAAACCAAATACATTTGAATTTGATTCTTCATATAATGAGCAGAAGGAAAAGCAAATCATTTAAGTTGTTCTTATAACACAACCTCTCTTAGTTGCATCATGATTCATATGTCATGTATTTTGAATATTTAAAAATGTTAATGTATTTAAACATATTTGCTATTAAAAGATTCTACAGAAAAAATTACTATTTATAATGCATCTTTTAACACAAATGGGTTCAATTTTCAGTGATATTTTATAGTATTTTTAAGTTTGAAAAGGTAATATGAAGTACAGCGCCATCTACCGCTTAGTAGTATATTATTTATTCGAACAAATATGTTGCTGGAGTAGAAATAGGCCAACTTCAGCGACAAATTAGAGTTACATTTTTGTAAAAAACGAAAAGACATTATGTGAAATTCTGTGTGTGGGAATGATTTGGCATGCGAAACGAAACTATCGCTTGCATTGTAAATGCGTCTTTAAGCTATCAAGCGGTGGATGGCGCTGTACTTCGAATTTCGTTTTCAAACTTAAAAACATCAATGAAAATTGAAACCATTTGTGTTAAAAGATGAATTATAAAACGTAATTTTATCCGTAGAATCTTTTAATAGCAAATATGTTTAAATACATTAATATTTTTTAATATTCAAAATACAAACCTGGATATGACATTTGTGACATTCGAATCATGATGCAGCTAATAGAGGCTGTGTTATAAGAACAACTTAAATTATTTGTTTTTCCTTCTGTTCATTAGATGAACAATAAAATTCAAATGTATTTGGTTTTTGTAAGTTTTGGCTCACTTTTATTCTTGACATATATTTGTGTTGAACTGGATACGAAAACACAATATATTTTATTGTTGCCTTGATATATTGGCCGTTATACTGGTATCACCTATTATAAAAAGCATATCGATTCGAAGTAAACTGGCACTTACATTGCGAACTCCTATTAAAAATGTTGTTTGCATTGTGATTCCAGCTTTATGTTAGCGAAAAAGGGCAGCCATTCCACAAAAAGTATATTTCACATTCACAAAAAAATCTGTTCCTCCTAATGTGTTTAAGAGGTTATGAAAATATTGACGTGAAAATTCATAATTTAATGGAAATTTTCCAACTGTCCAAATTTCTAGTTTTTAGAATTTTTTTAGAAATTCTTAATTTCAATTAACACCTTTTTTATGACGTAAAACCATAATTTACTTCCCAATTGCAATAGGAAATGGTGTAGACTAAAGCTTTCTGCACAGTTGAAATGTTATGAAAAACAAAATAAACAGTTTTCCCATTACATCATATGAAGCGAAGCGGGAGAGCTTCACACAATCAGTAGGCTGTGCGCTTTCTAGATATACACTCACTGATTCTGACTAAAAGTTTTATACCAGTTCCGAATAAGATATTTGAGAAGGTTTCTCATACCAAATTACACGATAGTGTCGCCATCACTAAGCAAGGTTATCGTCACCGAAAGAAAAGCACGGTGGTTAGAGCAGGGATCGAAAACACTCTCTGATATAAAAGAGTCGCACACACTAACTATTGCACCACCGACTAGTTATTGCACCCCAATTTATGATAAAAAATCTAACGTGCTCTTCTATGGATGTAATGATATTGATTTGAATAAGATATTAAAGAGATCGCAAGTGGTTTATTGTCTCGTTGTAGATATGTTAGCACTAATAACTATAGTCGTGCCAAAGATGATAGTAAACCCCTGTGTGGTGGATTTATAAGCCAAGGGAAATTTTCTAGATGCCGCAGCTATGGTGGAAATGGGAAAATATCTCTGGAAACAAACACTATTAAAAAAACGTTTTACCCCTTTTTGTCTTTTATGTTGTCAAAAAAATGTCAAAAGCGATATGATTTTCAATTGTCTTCAAATTCAAGCTACAGAATCGAAATAAAAATGATTTTTGAGTGCTTTTTCGTTGCATTCCAGTGAAAAATGGACGTACGGAAACAGCATGTGCCCTCTGGTGAAAATGGTGAACAAGCCATTCAATCATCTGTTGTATTTCTATCAGCTTTGGTCGTGCTCACTACAGTTTTCACTGGATTCGCTTCTTATGCAAAAAGTTAAAGAGATCGCAAAGTGTGGTACTCCCCGATGTGAGATACAGCTTTTTGTATAGAAGGGATTAGGATGTAAAGTACACTGTGCAAGTTCTTTTAAAAGATTTGGAAGGCATGACCGGACTCATCTTTTCGGCCTGGAAATCGATCAGTTTTCAAAATTTTTGATAATTTTTCCAGGTTTGTTATTCAGACGGTAAGTTGTAAGGGTTTTGACAGTCCATGCACCTCATCGCCGCCACCCTTAAATGGCTCCGCCGGTAACCCATCGGCTCCTGCCGCTTTGTTGTTCTTAAGCCGTGCAATATCTGTTCTGACCTCGTCTTGGTTAGGTGGGGGCAATCGACGTCATGGTCCAAATTGTTCTTGATTGTCTCAACGCCATTGGATATCTCAAATACCAGTAGCGCGGAGAATTAATCTCTCCATGTTCCCAACATTCTCTGCACATCTGCGATGAGATTTCCGTCCTTGTCTGTACAGAGAGAGGCCCTGAACCATGTCCATTAGTTCAGTATTTGAATTTTTGGTAGAATTTTCGGACTTCGTTCTTCCTTCTGTATGTCTCAATTTTCTCACTCTCGAGCTTTCTCCACTGCCCTTTCTTACGCCTAAAGAGATGGTTCACCTCCTTTCTTTTATCTCTATACTCGCGTTACAATTGAATGAAGCATTGCCATACGTGCAGCGTTCTTTTCAGCATTTGCAGTGCGACACTCTTCATCGTACCATGGTTTGTTACGAAGCGGTTTTTCAAAAAAAAGTACGGTTGTTGCGACAGTTTTTATAGAGTCGGAAATGGGTTTCCACTGCGCTTCAGGATCGTTATCGAGAGGGGGTGAGTTTTGTGCCAAAGTTGCGAGAACTTCCATGAATGGGCTGTGGCTACTTTCAGCTCTCCGATGTCTAGCATTCTTTGCGCCTGATTTGGTTCTACTTAATCTTGTGCGAACCTTTACTACTACCAGGTAGTGATCAGAATCGATGTTAGCTCCTCTGATCACTCGTACATCCATTACACTGGATGAGTGCCTTCCACCAAATACCACGTGAATAATTTGGTTCTTCGTTCTTTGATCAGGGGGTAACCAAGTAGCCTTGTGGATGTCTTTAGTCTGGAATCTTGTACAACTAACGACCATGTTTTTGCCACGGCCAAGTCAATCAGTCTCATACTGTTGTGGAAACTGTCAGCATGAAGACTGAAATTGAAAATAGTTGTATAAAACATATTTTCCGTGCCTATTTTACCATTAAAAACTACTAGTACAATGTTAATGTCGTTGCCAGGGCAGCGGTTATACGTTACCTCTAGGCGTTCGTAGAATATGTATGTAGCATCATCATATTTCTCTTCTGTCTGCGCATGCACACAAATTAGGGAAATATAAAAATATTTCGATTTTATGCGGATTCTGGTTATACGTTCACTCATAGGATTGAACCTAGAGACTAGAAGTCGCAGTCTTTTTCCAACTACAAATACGGTACCAAATTCATGTTTTTCTTTTGGCAACTGTAGTATATGTAGCAGTTGTTTCTCCTTGTGCAGTCATGTCCTGTCCATCGCATTTCCTGGATAGCGGTAATATCAGCCTTATAACTTTCGAGGATATCTGCCAAGTAGATACTTGCACCGTGGGGGTTGATTGTGGAGGTCGTTTGTGGTGGTCACTTTTGGGGGGTGTCGCTGACCAGGGTGCTATATGTGGAGCTTTTTTCTTTTGGTTTCTTTATGCCGTTGGCCCATATTTTTGGCTCATCCGCCTTCTAAGGGCAAAATAATCTGCCCGATAGCTTGATGAGCTTCAGTGACATCAGTCACCTACTAAACCTGAGATATATCAGTGGTCTTATAGTCAATCAGGCTGCTCATCGAAAAGTCTTAACTTCAGCCGCTGTAAAAAAATATTCCTCCGTTGCCCGGAAACCACATCGTGGAGGAAAAACTCATAGGAACATGATTGAGAACAGAAGGCTCCCAATATTTGTCTTCCAACAAGATTGGCGAGTATTAGCGAGAGCTTATCATTATCGTGGTTGCCGGTTGTGCAATGAATCATGTGCGTGTCATTTTTATATGGGAACGTGGGTTCGATTCCTGCTCTATTCACCTTATATTTCTTTCAACTACGGATACCTCGATTAGCGACGGGGATACTATCGAGTACAGAGTAATGAAAACCTTTCCCAAAATTCCGTTCGAAACCGTTGGAAAACTGTATGTCTCAATCAGTGAGAGTAAAACTATAAAGAGCACAGCTCGCGGATAGTAGGAAGCTCTCTCTAAACCAATCATCGGATGTAATGGGAGTATATTTATATTATCATAATCATTAAGTCTTTTAAATGCCGCGGTCCAAACCTACAGCTTAACACCGATTCCGAACAGTTATACATTTGGAGATCTTCTTTTTTTTTTTGGTTTATTAAGTCCCTGCTAAGATCGTGCCACATGGTAACCACTTTTTATGCCGCCACATGACTTTGTAGGCTCATGTGTATCATTCCCCTCTAACTTTGTACCAAATTAAACAAAACTTTTCATCCTTACCATGTCTGGATGGTTGACTGGCTTTTATGAAATCTGCATTAGAATTCAACCAGCTATGATTGTGTGTGTAATTACCTTGAAATGCAAACAAACTTTTCCGAAATACATGCATATGTATATGAAATTTGCGTTTAGCATTTCTAACGCCCCGAGCACATTTCACAAACATTTGCTTTGTGGCATATTAAAAACAGAAATCAAAGATTCTAATTTAATAATCAATTACTAATTAATTTTTATGGTTTTAGTTGTTATGATGCCACACATGTGCGCACAATGGCGCCGTGCACAAACTCCCTTATATTCACAATTAAATTGAAAATATTTATTTTTTTTTTTTGCAAGTCGAGCGATAAAAAAACACACAATTCATTTAAATATTTATCACGTCTATAAATTATTTTTATGTAATTAATATTTGCGTTTTTATTTAGATTTCGATTATCTCTAAGCCAACACACAACCACATAATACGCTGCCATACCTGTCCTGTCTATTTACTTGTGTACATATGTAATTTTTGGTCCGCTCAGTGTTCACCTTTCCTTGGTTTTTGCCCACATTTTTATCTCCTGATACCATTTTTATGAATTCATAAATTTGAAAATGTTATTACCATTTGACTGTACATAATTACATAAAATTTCCAGTTTAATTTTTGACTCGAATTGAATTTCAATATCGAGTACTTTCCGTTAACTGAAATCATGTATGGTAATTTCTAATCTATCCTGCAGTTGTTGTATAATGTGGCAAACAAGTTTATTGAAAAATTAAGGCGACGTAACCGACTACGTAAATCGTAAGACGAAGTGAAAGATTTGTTTGGACAGCGACAAGAAAAATGGTTCAAAAGTTACAAACATATGTAACAATTAAGTGCAAATATGCAGAATAATGCAGATTGTGCACCTAATCCCACATGGATTTGCATGTCATATATGTTAGAAGAACTGGAATCATGGCAGGTTTGAACTAATTTGTATGTACTTCTCTGCAGGTGTTGCAATGAAGCAAGATTAATTTGTATTATTCTTATTGGAATAACAAAATTAATTACCACATTAGATACATTAGATTAATAATAATAGAAAAAAACAAATAATTGAAAACTGTATAAACATGATTAGAAGTCAAATTAAACTTAACGGTGGTGCCAGGTTTCACTAAGAGCAAAAGAAATAATTTCCGCTAAACATGATATTTATATTCCATTAAAACGTTGCAGAAGTATTGACTCGGGGTTTAAAATACTGTGTGTTATAGATAAACTAACCTCAAAGCAATTGCAACCCTGCGAGAATATAGGAGGAAAGAGAACATGGAGGGAAAAAACACATCAGCTGGCAGCGGACACCCGATTCGAACGAAGTTCTTTTCTCTATATATTATGTACTAATTAGTTCCAACATGCCGAAGGCTCCCGTTGAAAAATACGATAATTTAAATGGATCTTTAAGAAAACATACTTCTTGTAAACCTATAGACTTTTTTAAGAAAAATATTTTTTTTTAGAATGTATTTTTTTTCCAAGTGTATTTTTAGGTCCTTTTTCTAAGAATATGTATTATATTTTTCCGAAAAGGTCTTCTTTAATAGAGAGGTACTTCTTTTATTAAAAGCTACTATATTTTTTAAGATAAGGTACTATTCATCATTTCTCTTGCGGTAGTTTTCTTAACTCGGTCTGTTTTTTAAACTTACAATTTTCTAAATTTATTGAAGCTCAAGACCTTTTTAATAATATAAAGCCTATTTATTAGCTTTATATTATTTTCAAAAAAGTCGAGCACAAAAATGTTCCAATGATACCAAGGCTGTCGGTATAACTATTTCGGATCTGGCCAAGATCTTCATCAGCAGACGTTTTTGGTATGTTTTCGGTGAATTCATCAAAAATATATATCTAGAAATACTCATCATATTAATGAGAATTCCTTTATATACATACATGTTTGAAGAATACCAAGCACTACCATTGAAACACTTTCATGCACAACTCTTTTTTATCATGTCGAAAACCCATGATTTGTTTTTGTTCTGTCATTACAAAACAACAAAACAGAGCGTTGCCATCCACAATATTATTGTTTCAAGCTCGCGGTGCTCTTCGTCAAATTTTATCATTTCCCCTGCGGCAGTAAAAAAAGGTCTTGAGCTTGAATAAATTTAGAAAATACTTTCTGTAAGAGAAAGCCATGAGTATGATTTTTTTTACAAACAAGTACGTTTTTAAGAACAGGTACTCATTTTAAGCAAAGGTTATTTTTTTAAGAAAATTTACTTATTTCCAGAAAGGCTACTTATCTCAAGAAAAGAAACGAAAATGTATTATTTTATTTTTAAGAAAAGGTACTTTTAAGAAAAGGTATTTTTAAGATAAGGTACTTTTAAGAAAAGGTATTTTAAGAAAAGGTACTTTGAAGATAAGGTACTTTTAAGAAAATGTACTTTTAAGAAAAGGTACTTTCAAGAAAAGGTACTTTTAAGAAAAGGTACTTTTAAGAAAATGTACTTTTAAGAAAAGGTACTTTTAAGAAGAGGTACTTTTAAGAAAATGTACTTTTAAGAAAAAGTACTTTTAAGAAAATTTACTTTTAAGAAAAAGTACTTTTAAGAAAAGGTACTTTTAAGAAAAGGTACTTTTAAGAAAAGGTACTTTTAAGAAAAGGTACTTTTAAGGAAAGGTACTTTTAAGAAAAGGTACTTTTAAGAAAAGGTACTTTTAAGAAAAGGTACTTTTAAGAAAAGGTACTTTTAAGAAAAGGTACTTTTAAGAAAAGGTACTTTTAAGAAAAGGTACTTTTAAGAAAAGGTACTTTTAAGAAAAGGTACTTTTAAGAAAAGGTACTTTTAAGAAAAGGTACTTTTAAGAAAAGGTACTTTTAAGAAAAGGTACTTTTAAGAAAAGGTACTTTTAAGAAAAGGTACTTTTAAGAAAAGGTACTTTTAAGAAAAGGTACTTTTAAGAAACGATACTTTTAAGAAAAGGTACTTTTAAGAAGAGGTACTTTTAAGAAAAGGTACTTTTAAGAAACGATACTTTTAAGAAAAGGATTGTTTGTAAGAAAATGTACTTTTTTACGCAACGCAACTAAATATTGGTTACAGGCTCCACCTAGAAAACTTCCCATTAAACAAAAAATTTCCCAACATCTGTTAGTCTAGACATAAACCAAAGCAAAAGTATCCAATATTGTTGATAATCCTGGGTTGTAGAATAATAGTTTTTAAAAAACAATGTTTAATTTTTTTTCCTCTAGCCCCCATTCCGCAAAGTGCTTTCGCTAAAACGCACATATGTGTTAGCGATTTTTTTTTAAATAAGTGATGCCGCATTAAAGACTCCCATTGGATAGACCCTCCGATGGAGGTAACAAAGTTATTATTTTGCAAATATAGCCATTTTTACATTGGGGTGTTTTTTCTGGTGATTTTTTTTAAAAAAATTCTTCCACGCGATTGGACTCAAACCCATACAAACCCACAAAAATTAGATATTTTTGGGATTGGACGCTCCGTTTCCGAAATATAGAAATTTTTTCTATATTTTTCACATTTTCGATCAAAAATGGAGATGGGTTGACGTGTATGGGTTACATATGGGTTACTCAATACGAACTTTGTTTGTAACCATATAGAAACAGATATAATCTAAAAATATCATACGTAAGTTTAAGTTAATTTGTTCCTTCAGACAAGTGTCCACAATTATTTGCAGGTTTGTGAAGGCGTCAATAGACACGTCAGATTCGAAGGTTGTGTTTAAAAGTCTCACTTCAACCAAATTTATGGTAGTACGAGTAAAATAAAAAATACATGCGATTCAGAAACTAGTGTGGTGAGATATATCTATTGGGCATATTCGTTTTGGCCATAACAATGAACTTCTTTTGATTTCGTATAGAAAAATATATGTCAATCATTGTTTTTGTCCAAAGAATATAGAATTTTGGGTCTATACGGCGTAAAATTTGAACATGTGTAATAGACCGGGTCGGCCTCCACATAAAAAATGTCTTTCTCAAAGTCGAGGGAAATTATTAAAAATCACCTGGAGACAATTCCAAAAAAACAAATTCCCTACCGAGGCTGTGAAAAACAGCCGTAACATACAAGACATCCGTTGTATAGGCCTCGACGAGTACTACTATTTTGTTCTATAGATGTCGCTGACGTACGACATTATTTTCTAATGAAGGCCTCCTTTAATGCAGTTTCTACCCCTAAAATTGTAAAATATTTTTTCCTAGGATTAAAGCCCTTTAAAAACAAAGAATATTTTGCTTTGGAAGTATACAGTTTTATTCAAAAACAAAACAGTTTCGTATGATAAGATATGTATACAGCATAAAAACAATTATTTTTTCTTGTTGTTTGCATTATTACCGCAAATTATTGCATACTTTTTAGCGCTATCGAAAAATTTGTTAACTAAAAATTATTGAATTTTTTTGAAATGAGCTCGAGGTGATCTTTAAACGGCGGCATAAAATATCGCCCAAAACATAAATAACCCAACAATTTTATGAAAAATCACCCAATTTTTAAAATTGGGTCAAAATATAAAAAATATCACAAAATTATATATGAAATTTATCCCAAAATATAAATTTCAAAATATAAAAAATATCCCAAAATTACATATGAAATTTACCCCAAATATAAATGCGAAATGACCCAAAAGAAATATGATAAATCGCCACAACATATTGAAAGTAATAAGTGCTTCACAATGTATTGGTGCAAGCGCCGCCGGCGAAAAATTATTTCTCGAAAATCTCGCGAATTTTCCGAAATAACTTTTCATGTTTTGTTTTAGCGAGCGGCGCTATAGTAAAGTCACTTTTAAAAAATCATGCTATTCTTTTTGAAAAGAATTTTATATTGTGTTTAAGTAAGCGCCGCAGTCGAAAATACATTTTATATTTAGTTTTAAGTGGCGACTAAAACTCATTTTTAAAATATCACGCGGTTCTTTTCAAATAACTTTTCATATTCTCCAAAATCGTGCGATTTGTTCGAAATAATTTTTCATATTTTGTTTTAGCGAGTGCCGCTGACGGAAAGTCAATTCATATTGTGTAGTAGCAAAGAAAAAAAATAATTTTCAAAAATGTAGGTGGTTGCTAAGAGCGTTTAGGTAAGTAACGGTTTCGTGTAGTCTCGCTTCAATTGCAATATCAGTTTTACTTAAAATATGAAAACGAAAAATCGCCCACAAATTTCGGAATTATTCCGGATTACTTTTGGGCTACTTTTCGTATCTACAATTATGAAATATGGCCCACAATGGGTCTGTTTTCATATTTAATTTTATGAGAAACATCCAAATGGGCAATTTTTTACAAACGTATTTTGGATGAAAACGAAATATTGCCCACAATTTATGAAATAAGACCCACTTTTTCTGGGCGATATTTCATATGAAATTTATTTCGTTTCCCGGTCTAATGTATACTTAGAAGATATCTATATATATTTTATTGTTTTTTCACAAGTTTATTTCTCACTTTCTATTTAAAATAGTCGTAACAGTTTTTCTGAAAAGTCCTCGTGTAACATTCAAACATAGTTTCTCTTTTACAGCAAAGCCTTTTATGAAAAATCGAATACATAACTTTGTACTCGTAACCAGTGATTTTGTAACAGAAACTGAATTATGACTGCAGTGACTAATATTTGAACACGAGTTCTTATATTGTACTTTTTATTAATTGTATCTTCCATTTCCGATGAATGAGGTTTTCGAAATACTCAAGTTGGTTAATACAACTCAATTTCTGCAGTAACAACTTCTATTTAGTGAAAAGTATTTGTGATTTATCAATATCATCGACAAATAATTCTGATCTATGATACTTATGAATACGAATGAAAAATAGACTTTATCATGGAATTTCCAAAATCGGAACTGATTTGTAACTAATCTTCCCTTGTGTGTGGGTGTCCTTTGGAAGCAACATCCCAGTAAACCAAATTTACCCACAATGTCTGATATCAGACAATTCTGAACAATATCTGAACTCTATCGAGAATTCTTACCGAAATCGTTACGAATTCTGTTCGATTTGTTTGAGGGTTTTTCGTTTATTATGTTCCGAAATATCTGAACGAATTCGGCCCGAATTCTGTTAGACTTGTCTGTGGGATTTTTATTAATTTTTTGTTCAAACTTCTCTTAACGAGCTCGCTACGAATTCTGAGCTATTTATCTCAGGTAGTCTATTCATTTAAAATTTTTGTTATTTGCTTCATATTTTACAGTTATTGTTATTGTGTTCAGACATGTCGGAACTAATTCTGAACGAATTCTTAACTGTTTGCCTGAGGTATTTTTATGTTTCAAATTCTTGTTTTTTGTTTGTTTACAGTTACAGTAATTGTCTTTTTTTCTATGCATTGTAGTTTTGTGATATTTCTTTATTTAATTTTTTAGTTCTGTTTAAGCATTCAGGGCTACTGTTCTTATCGTGTATCAGCAAAACAAAAGTGACACTTAAAATTATAAAAAAATTTAACACGTTTTGGTATAATTTGTTTGAAAAAAGGAATAATTTTAGCAAAATTTGTTTATTTAAACATGTCTCGTCAAGTCTTCAGAAAACATCAGAATTTAATAAGACTTAATGCCAGAGAAATCGAAATTTCTTTTAGAATTTCCCAAAACTACAGTTCAGAGTTCGGTCAGAAATCTGTTCGAAATGTCGGCAAAAACATCAGAATTCCCTCAGAGACGTAGGTCAGAATACGTGTCAACCCTCTCATATGTTTGTCGTTACGAACTCGGTAAGAATTCTGATCCGAAATCGGAACATTTTACCGATTGTCGTACAGAATTCTGAACGTTTGGTTAGTTAACATGTATGCTATTTAAGCAGATATATGTTTTTAGTCTTATCAAGATTTTGTTCAGCAACAGTGACTTTATTTAGCAAAGATTGATGTCAATTGTCTAAAAGTACTTGCCCTGGGAGTGAAAAGGTGATATGTCTCTAAACTAGTGTTAAAGTAAATTGTGCTGAACTGCTGTTGGTAGAGTGAGACTAAAAAAAGGAAATTGGAGATTGAGTAAAACGACCGGACTGGATCGAAAAAAAAACGGGTCCTCCTAGAAACAAGGCATTGTGGGCACTCAAATTAAAGTCATTATCTTTAGGAATTATATTGAAATTTTCTATAAAATTTAAAAATTAACTTATTTTAATTTATTTTAAAGAGATAATTAATTAATGCTAGCGTTTTTCTTAGACAATGTCGAAACTCTATCGTTCCCAAGGTGCGTACCACTTTTGAAGGTTTGTTTAAGAGGTTAACTGGGGCTTTCTCTGGGACTAGTTCAATTGGGACTTATTCTGTGACGGGTTGTTTTAGATCAGTACGTTGATATATCACAGGGTATCGGAAGAGTGTAAATTGCCACCTCCAGTGACAAAGCCATGTTAAAGTTACCGGTTCTTTTCATACAAAAGGGACGATACAGTGTCCGGTCACTATCACTAATGGACCTATCAGGTGACTGGTTTTATACCGGTCTCATTTCCCGTACGGTACTTAACTATTTCAAACTGCAATACTTTGCTCTCTTTTCTATCCACTTTTATCATGTATAATTAAAGTACGCGACATTTAGCAGACACCTCATAATTTGCCACAATAACAACAAAGTGACAATATCAGTCTCAGAAATTTATGGGGAAAAATACGACAATCGAACGCAACGGAAAAATCATTTTGAACATATTCAATTAAAATGCATAAGAACATACACAGTCCGGCAATGGAGCTTAAATTGGCACAGTCAAAACATAACATACAACTACAATTACAACTTGTACTTGTAAATGACCCAAATAATCTGTCATAATCTGTGTACTAATTAAGTTCATATTTCTCTTCTTTTGGCTTCATTTTCTATATGAACTTTGAAAATAAATGCAGTTGAGCAAAACACAAAACCAAACTAAATTTTAAATAATAAATGATTATGTGAAAATTGAAAAACCGTATTCATGTTTGAAGTTTTGCAACTGACTCAAGATGCTGCTGTTGCAACTGCGACTAGTATGATGCACTCGACGATGAAAACACTTTTGAGTTTCAGTTTAAAAACTCTCATAAATTTTCGTACAATAACTTGTTCATAATATTTTCAGATGCAGTCATACACACAATGATGACATTACAATTACAATCAAATTGTATGAATTTCATATTAGTAATAACAAATATACACATGTATGTAGTTGAGTGTGTGATGCACCACTTTTATTGTTTGAAATTTTTGTTGCTTCTGCTTAAGAAAAAAAATTCGCAGAATTGGAAGTAAGACGCTGCTGAATGTCATAACTATATTTATTACACCATATCATTTTATATAACGCTATAAGTGTAATTTTGTTTAAAACAGTTTTGGTTTAGTTGGAAAGAAAAAATGTGTTCGTAGTGTCTCATTGTTACGCACTGCGGCACTGTGGTTTGAATGGCCCAATAAAGTAGAAAATTTTAAAGAAAACAAACCAATGAGTGTTCGAAGTTTCGGGCGATGGGTTAACACCTTGTTGTTACACGGTACCGGTTCGATTTCTATGAACACATTAGTAAATGTTACATTGGAAAATAAAAAAAAGTTATAGTGCTGAAGGCTCTATTGCTATTGCACTTTCCTTTTTCTTACAACTGCTCTAATATTAGATGTAATATCGTTAAAATAAATAAAGCAATACTTAGCTCACTGAAATGATTGCTTTTGTTTTTTCATAAACAGAGCGACGACGTCCTGCTTGTTTCAATTGTGGCATGGAGCAAAAAGCAATATTTAGTTTGCTGAAATAATTGTTTATATTTTCTCATAAACAGAGCGACGACAAAAAGTATTGAATAGTATAGAGAACTCATTGCACTCTTTTGCCGCTCTCATGTAGAAAGTCTGAGTAAAAGAGAATAAACGAGTCTTATTCTCTTTATAGAATATTTCAATATAAATGCCGTTGCCATGCCTATAGATATTAACACATCAACAAATTAATACCGCTTAGATGGAACTGTTCGTTTTAAAATTTTAATAAACTAATAATATTGAAAACGAATAATATCTAAACATTTGTTTGTTGTTTAGCAAGTGAGTTACAATTCTTCTACATCGAAACTGCCAACAATTTGTTTTTATGACAGTACATTTTCTGTAAAATACTACAAACTCTGACTCCAACTCCAACTAAACCAACTTCAACTCCATAAATACACCAAATGTACAGGGTGCTTTTATTTTCCAGGCCGATGTTTGTTTTTTAGAATAAATCTCAAACGGTGCAATATTTTTTAATAATATTTTGTTGCATAAAAGTTTAGTTTATAACAAATTTTCATGAAATATAATATCGGTTAAATGGCCGCCTCTGGCCGCTGCGCAAATGTCTGTTCGTTTAACCATATTTTGCATAACATTTTGGCATATTACGGATGTTACTCCCCCAATTTCTTCAATAATATTGTTCTTTATTATCTGAATTGTAGTTAGCTTGTTGCCGTAGACCTTTCCCTTCATGCCCGCCCAAACAAAGTAGTCGGGGTCAGTCAAATAAGGAGAACGAGGGGGCCAATCGAAATATTCTCTTTTTGACATAATGCGACCAAGAAAAAGTTATTGCAAAATACTCATCGTATCGTTAGCTTTGTGTGATGTAGCACCATCCTGTTGGAATCACATATGCTGTAGGTCCAATCGATACAATTCGGACAGTAAAAAGTTTTCCAACACGTCACGGTATCGGCCACCAGTAATGGTTTCAGCATTGCCTTTTGCCGGCTCAAATGCCACAGCATACAGTCACTCTTCGAGGGTGTAAAGGCCGAGTTTTAGGATATAGCGCCGTTGATTTAGGATTTACAGTTCCCCAGTAGCGGTTATTCTGTTTATTAACAAAGCCAGCCAAGTCAAAATGTGCCTCGGGTCATCTTCATTGAGCTGCAAACCCATTTCACTCCACTCCCGTTTACGCATATGGTCATTTTCCATTAATTATTGAGCCAGATGAATTTTATACGGGTATAAATGCAAATCTTATTTGAGTATTTTGAACAAAGTTGACGATGACATTAGAAATTCCTGTACACGGTATTTAACTGATGTTCTGGGCTTTCATCAACATTGTCTCTCGGTGCAGCAATATTTTTTGCCGTACGTATGATACGAGTTTGGCCAAACTTCACTTTATCTCCCAGAATATACACAAATTCAAAATTCTTTACAATACGCTGGTTGGTTGACCTGCTCGTCGCATTATTTAAACCAATAAAATCCCGAAAAATTCCTCGCGTTTTTACAATTGCAAAGATTATTGAGAAACAATGTTTTAATAACTATAATAAATTTCTATCGATATAATAAATTTATGTCGATTGTTCTGAACAACTGTCAAATACAAACTGACAAATGCCAACCGAACAGAAATGGCGGTCAAAAGATACCGGCCTGGAACATAAAAAACAACTTGTATAAAAGAATTTGTTGTTTGTTGGTAAAAATGTTGAACAAACTCGTGAATGTAAAGTAAAAACTATTCATTCTACTTAAATACCACTGTGCGACAAATGGTAGGGGTCAGTGATTGGCGGGGGTTCTGACTACCGGGAAATGTTATATTGGTCAAAAACATGTTATACGTGTCCCGGCGTTTCGCTGGGACATCAATAACAAAAAGTGCACTTCCCTTGTTTCCTTATAATTGAATGTAAACAGAGTAGGTACCACAATCATAAAAATTAAATAACCCTTTGTTTATTACTTTTTTTTAATTCTGCACGCAAAGAAAAAATTTATTCCACCCAATAGAAATCTCAGATGACTGAAGTTCGTTTGGGGGTTGTAGTAGGGAGAGACGAACTTCTGTTAAGCCATACATGTCATTTCGCTTGGGAGAACCGAAAATTGATTGCAGCAAACGAGTTGTGAAAATGTAAGTTGAAAAAACGTTTGCGAGAATCGACAAATGGTTCCGCTAACTGCTCCTTCGGTTACAGCAACCGAGTTTTAGTTGCTGAAACTAAAAAACGTCTGCGAGAACTGCTAAACGTTTGCAGTAAACGAGTTATGAAAAGTTAGAGCTGAAGAACGTTTGCGAGAAACGAAAAACGTTTCCACCTACTATTCTTTCGGTTACAGCAACCGAGTGTAATTAAAACTTTTATTTATGGCTTCCATAAGCTCTTTTTTGTTGAAATTTCCAACTTTTATGATTTTGGTTTTACCCATAAACTTTGTTTTAAAAAAAGTGGTAATTTTTTGTTCATTTTTTCACTGCCTATTTACACGTCTGTTTCGCCTTGCATTCAAATAACAACTAAAAGCGCAGCAAACTACAACGCGTCAATTTTTGAGAAGCTAGAAGCATTAGAGTATGTGATCACTTGTATGTGTATGCGTGAGTGTGAATGCCAAACGAGTGGATACGACTGTATATAGAGTCGACAGAATGAGAGACATATAAAGGGTTTTTCAACGGGGACGCTAAAAAAGTAAATCGATAGGGACAGCAAACGACGCCATATTTTTTCCCGCTCTTTTGACATTTCTCTTCAGTAAGGTTTGCTATTTCATCATGAAAAGATACACGAGCCAACAACGAGTCGAAATTATTATAATTTACTACCGAAATTTGGAGTCAGTGGCCTCAACTTTAAGAGCGCTACGATTCGGATTCTCATCGGAAAATCATCCTCAGCGATGAGGCTCATTTCTGGCTGAATGGCTTCGTCAATAAGCAAAATATGCGTTATTGGTTAGACAGCAATCCACACGTAATCCATGAGTCATCATTGCATCCCGAAAAAATTACGGTTTGGTGCGGTTTATGGGCCGGCGGCGTCATTGGGCCGAACTTCTTCCGTGATGATCAAGACCGGCACATTACTGTGAATGCGAATCGCTACCGATCAATGATAACCGAATATTTTTGTCCCCAATTAGATAATATGGATTTGGAGGACATGTGGTTCCAACAGGACGGCGCCACAAGCCACACAGCGAATGCGACAATCAATTTATTGGAAACCAAGTTTGGTGAACGTGTTATCTCACGAAATGGCCCAGTCGATTGGCCGCCTCGGTCGTGCGATTTGACACCGTTAGATTATTTTCTGTGAGGCTACGTCAAGTCTATGGTCTATGCCAAAAAGCCAGCGACGATTGATGAACTTCGTACGAATATCGAACGTGAAATTGCAGCAGTATCTGCCGATTTATGCCTGAAAACCGTCGAAAATTGGGTTCAGCGTCGGAACTTCTGCAAGCGTGCCCCTGGTGGTCATGCAAAAGAAATCAAGTTCCATACATAATGGCATCGAACGTACTTTCACAGGAATAAAGAATTTCATTGGTATCTTTTGTAGCGCTCGTATTGAAAAACCCGTTACATTCTTCGCAATCTGTGCTCTCATTAGAAAAATGGCAAATTCCAGTTAACGCAAACTTTTTTTAAATTTGCGGCAAATGTAATTTTGTACGCGTTTGATGCAAACGAGAACTCGTTTGTAACAACATGATACACATTTGCGATATATGAGTTTATTTGGGAGAACTCCATGAACACTTGCGATTAATCAATTAATACAAATTAATCAAAGTATTGTTGCGGCAACCGAGCAATAAACATTTTTTCTTTCTTTGCGTGTGAGAATCATAAAAAAGTTATCAACGTTTTTCCAAAGAACTTTGTACATATCCTCGAGCAAAGTTTTTAAATTTCCATATTCATTATCCATATTCATTAAAACAAACAAAAATCAATATTCTTGCCAAAATGAGATACCTTCACTTAATTGTGAATAAAATCGAAACGCGGTCATAAATTTTTATGGTCTATGTCTCATTTTGTTCACAGATTATGTGACTGTACTTGAAAGTAATAAGACGACAATTTTTTCCGTTTTGGATACTCATGATTTTTACACAGTATATATTTAATCAATCGAATGAATGTAACAAAACATCTGAAAATAATTTTCTGTTTATTGAATACAAAATTTCAATCCTCAGTGTTTTTTACACAATCCAGTTACATCACTCAAACCACTGTGCATTAAAAATCTTTCGCTATCTCTCTCTCTCTCTCTCTATCTGGCTCTCTTCATTGAAGCGTTACCTTAGCTGCATTTTATACGAACCACCATTGTCTTTCTTAAGCATGAAGCGTTAAAAAGTCTTACTCGAAAGCAGAAAAACTTTGAATTGTCGTATTATTGTGCAGTTTTGCAGTTTTTACTTCATGCAGCATCAAGACAAGTTTTTGCTTAACAAGTTAACACATTTAACATTCTTTAAGTTAACAAAAAAAACAGCAGGAAAAGAATCACAAAACAATAAGACATTAAGAGGTTGATTAACAATGACTAGATAAATACCCTACAGTGGTCTCAATACATAGTAAGTAAGTAATGCATGTGATTTTTTACCCAATAAATCCAAAACTACTTAACATTTGTTGGTTCTTTTGTAGATTGAACCAGAATTCAAATATGTTCCGAATTGTTTACTTTATTTGTTTGCACTGTGCCCACAAGTACCTACTCTAGTGTATGCATTAACTTTAGGAGGTACCACCAAATATGTGACATGTAGAGATGGTTTTACATTTGTATGTCTGTATTTGCAATAAAACCAGTTCTTCTTTTTAACAAAGTTTACGGCACCAGAAGTTACAGAAACCTTTGGTGGTGAATGCAATCAGCCGGTGTGACAACCAGTCACGCACACTCACGTGCAGACAAACGCATACATCCTTACATAGTACACATAAGTTCTAAAGTATTTGCACAGATTGTTAGCGAAAAGATGTTCTTCAGAATTTAAAGAACTTGTTAGAAGGAATTCAATTATGTGCAGTTGTCCAAAGGTTTTGAAGTCACTAAATCGAATTGTGAAATGACAGACAGTGGTGTGTAACGTACAGAGACAACCAACGTTTTAGCTATACGGCCATGTTCTGTAAACAGAATCCACACAAACAGAAAACGTTTCCAAATATTTGGGTTCCTGTAAACAATTCAGAAAAAAAATATCGTTTTGTATTAGAATGAAAATGCCTTGTGATTTAAAAATGAAACAATTCAGAACAAAAATGTTTCATGTTTTAAGAACATCAAAATTGTAGACTTTTTATTCTGAAAGAAAATTCTGATTCAAAATTATTCTGTATACAGAACAGAGCCGATAAAGTTAATAGTCGAAATACCCAAGTTTACCAAATTTTTGAGTTTTCAATAATTTTAATTTTAAAACTTTTGAAAATATTTTTCATACATTTTTTGATTTTCTCTATTAAGACTCTTTTAATCTGAAATATATTTAGTTTTGACAACGCAACCCTATACCTACAGGAAAAATTTGGTAAGACAACAGAATTAGCCGTAACCGAATTAGAGGTTGTGTCAACAGAATTAGAAGTTGTCACAGCCCAATTAGATGTTGTCACAACCCAATAAAAGGCTGTCCCAACTGCATTCAGAGGTTGTCACAAACGAATTAAAAGATAACGTAACTAATTAAATTGTTTCCCATAACATTCCATGAAGGGTCTGGGGAGAGCCCACTATCAGTCATCACAATCAGTGAGCGTGCGCTTTCTAGATCTAGACACTCACCGATTGGGACCAACAGTTTTACACCGACTCCGAATTTTTTTTTGAGAATCATTTTCATGTTAAATTACACGATAATGTCACCGCCATTAACCAAGGAGACCGTCGTCGAAGTAACTATAAGTTTGTCCGGGCAAGGATCATATCCTCGTTATCATGTATAAGACCCGCGCACGCCAACCATTGTACCACCGACGACGAATTAAAGGTTAAACAAACCGAATTCATAATCGAACTCGGAACTATCAAAATTTCTGGAAAGGTTGTAACGTAGTTTTATCGAAAGCTGAGGTAGGCTCAGTTATGTCCAGGGCGTTTTATTAATTTCCACTAAACCTTTCGAAATAAGAACAGAATAGGTTACCCTCTCAAGGGTTTGAATTCAGATTCTTTATTTGTACAACATAATCTAATTTACAGAAACTACATCAACAGACTCTCTGGTTGAAACCACTCATGCCGGCTTGAGAACTCTCGTTTGGGCTTGACAACACTGTTCTGTAAGGAATTATCTTGTGCCACAAATATATGGCTTCGATTGAAATACTCTCCAGATACTTCGCAGACTGTTCGATTTAAAATAATGGGGAAATTAGAGTGTTGTACAGTCGATGATTTGGAATCAGTGGGACAGATCAGGATCGGGTTTACTGGCTCGGTTGGGGTTCAGTTTGCAGTGTTCTAACACGGTAGGAATAGTTCAGGTTCGGTGAGAATATCTGAGGGTCGGTACAAGTGAAGTCACATCGGTTGCCGGAGAATCGGTGAATAGGCTGCTTTGGTCGAATAGTCAGTCGACGTCACTACGATCGAATAGTCAGCCGACGCCGATATGATCGAACAGATAGCCAAAGCCGGTACGGTCGAATAGTTAGCCAGAGCCACTATGATCGAAATGTCAGTCTAAGCTGAGACAGAGCCACTGCGGTCACACAGTCAGCCACTAGGGTTCAACCAGCCCCTTGGACGAATGTCAGCCTAAGACAAAAGGGAGCCACTTTAGTCAAATATTCTACCGAAGTCGATATGATCGAACAGTTAGCCGAAGCCGATATGGTAGAATTGTCAGTCAAAACCGCTATGGTAGAACAGTCAGCCGGAGCTGCTATGGACGAATATGCAGCCGAAGCCGCTTTGGTCGAATGGTCAGTCAAAACCGCTATGGTTAAATTATCAGCCCAACTGGCTATGGTAGAATAGTTATGGTAGAATAGTATATTATAGCAAACTTTTGGCGCTGGTTCATCTTCATCCATTCTGATAACATGGCCTAGCCCTAATTTGATTCGGCTAGACCACGTCAGAATATAAATTTCATAGCTCTTGGTTTCAGCGACATCGGTACTCGCCCTTTTCCCTAGCAGGACCATATAGTTTACGGAGAATTTTTCTCTCCCAGGTGTTTTTCATCCGCTTGCGATATGACCCAAGTTTCGGAGTCATCTGTCATGACAGGTAAAATGAGAGTCTGATATAGCTGAACTTTTGTCCGTCGAGAGAGGGTTTTGTTCCTAAACTGCTTGCTGAGCCCAAAATAGCTACTATTTGCAGGCACAATTCTTCTATTTATCTCCAGGCTGACGTTGTTGTCCTTGTTCACGGCGGATCCATCTCCCACTTCAAAATTAAATCGGTTGTCAACGTTAACACCATCAATTTGGTCTTGCCCTCATTAACAGCAAGACCCACCTTCGCTGATTTCTTTTTGGTTCTTGAAAATACTGCAGTAACCTCTCACAAATATCGCCCAATGATGTCCATGTCGTCAGCATACGCCATCAACATATGGCTTTTCATGTTAATGGTCTTGTTCGTATTTACTGCAGCTTTCTTCATATTTATCTCCATTAAGATGTTGAAGAGATTGCATGAAAGTGTGTCGCCTTGTCTCAGTCCTCGCTTGGTACAGAATGGTTTAGTGAGGTCTTTCCCCACATTCACTGCTGATTTGATGATGGTCTGCGTCATTCTACAGAGGCAGATCGGTTTTGCCGGAATACCAAGTTCAGACATAGCTTCGTACAGTTTTCCCCATATGGGGCTATCGAACACAGCTTTGTAATCGACAAACAGGTGGTATGTATCGATTTGCTTTTCGTGGATGTTTCCCAGGATTTTGCGTAGCGTGAATATTTGGTCAGACGTGGACTTGCCTGGTCTAAAACCACACATAAGGTCCAATCAGGTTTTCAATAATTGGCTTCACACTTTCACATAACACGCTCGACAACATCTTATACGCAATGGATAAAACACTGATACCGCGATAGTTGGAACAGATACACGGATCGCTCTTTTTGAATACAGGACATAAAACACTGAGACTCCAATCGTCGGGCATATATTCCCCCAGCCATATACCGCATATAAGTTGATGCATGTGGGTTATCAGTCCTTCGCCACCTACCTTAAGAAGTTCATAGGGTAGCCCATCCGCACCAGCGGCTTTATTATTATACTTAAGCCGGGAAATTGCCGATCCAATCACGCCTTGGTTGGGGGGGGGGGATACAATCTACCCCATCTTCCACTATCATTACCTCCTGATCTTCAGTGGAAGAATCTGAGTGGAGTAGTGCTGAAAGGTGGTCTCTCCACATGTAGAGCACACTGCTTATCAATCAACAGTTTCCCACTCTCGTCATTGCAGGAGGGCAGCCCATTATTAGGCCACTTATCCAATCTTCTTACCCTCTGGAAAAACTTTCGGGAATCACCATTCGTCCTGGACATTTCGGTATTTTCACTCTTCCTCTGCTCCCACTGACATTTTTTCCGCTTTAATATTTGGTTTTGCTCCCTCTCAGCCTCTTGTACCGTTAACTCGCAGCACGCGTTGTAACTGACTGTTTCGTTGCCATACGTGCAGCGTCTTTTTTATCAGTTGCAATGCGACATTCTTCGTCGTACCATGGCTTATCCTTTTGCGTTTTTTGATAACCAAGTTCAGTCCTTGCAGCGGTTTCCAAAGAATGTGAGATGTGCTTCCATTGCGCATTTGGTCCTGGTGAGGAAGGGGTATTCTGCAATATCAGGATAGAAAGCTACTCTTGATAATACATTGATATCTCAGGTATTTGTAGCTGGTCAATATCCGACCCCACTATGGTCGAATATTCCGCATACCCCGTAATGGTCGGAAATTCAGGCTAAGCCGCTATGGACGAATAGTCACCCTAAGCCAAGACGGAGCCGCTATGGTCGAATATTCAACCGAAGCCGCTTTCATCGAACAGTTACTCGAAGCCACTAAGGTCGAATATTCAGGCGTAGCGAAATAACTCCGCATGAAATAACTCCCATGAAATAACTCCCAACGAAATAATTCCCACCAAAAATTACATAACTTCCAATAACGAAAAAATGAAATAAGTCCCACAAAAAATGAAAAAACTCCCAATAGCAAAGTGAAATAAGTCCCAAGACTTCTCCTACAGCACTTGTTATATGGGCCTTGTACAAACGGTCATTTTTTTTGGGAGTTATTTCATTGTCATAACATTGGGAGTTATTTCATTATGAAATAACTTCCACCAGGAAAAATGAAATAACTCCCAAAAAAAACGAAATAAGTCCTACTCATATGAAATATGAAATAACTCCCACTTTTGTATGGAAATTTGTTGAGACTTATTTCAGTTTTCTGGTGGGAGTTATTTCATGTGGGAGTTATTTCGCTACGCCGAATATTCAGCATAAGCCGTAATGGTTGAATATTTAGCCTAAGCCGCTATGGTTGAATAAACAGGTGAATCTGCTATGGTCGAGTATTCAGCAGAAGCTTAAGCCATTATGGCCAATTATTCAGCCTACGCTTCTAGGGTCGAATAGTCAACTTATACTGAGATGAACCACTATGGGCGATCCAACCGCTACGATCGAATAATCAACCGAAGCCGATATGATCGAATAGCTCTCCTATGCCGAAGCGGGGCCACTATGGTCGAATAGTCAGCCGGAGCCGCTATGGTTGAATATTCAGCCGAAGTCGCTATGGTCGAATAGTCAGCCTAACCCGCTATGGTCGATTAGTCAGCCTAATCCGATACGGATCCATTATGTTCGATTAGCCAACCGAAGCCTCTATGATCGAATAGTCAGTCTAAGCCGAGGCGGAGCCTCTCTAGTCAAATAGTCAACCGAAGCCGCGATGATCGAACAGTTCGCCGAAAATGCTATGGTCGAATTGTCCGCCTAAGCCATAAATGTCGAATATTCATCCTTAGCCGCTACGGTGGAATAGTCAGCCGGAGTCCATACGATCGAATAGTCAGCCGAAGCTGCTCTGGTGGAACTGTCAGACGGGACCACTATGGATGAATAGTTAGCCAAAGCCGTTAAGGTAGAATAGTCAGCCGGAGACGTTATAGTCAATGTATTTCCTGTATTGCCAAAGACAGGGTTAAAACTACTCTTTACCCTTTTCAGAACTAGAGCCTCAAGATCGTGTGCACGGGTCTGTCGTATCAGAAGCTGGGGTCGGCTGACCATGAGTATAGTCAACCTGATCATTAAGTACTATGACCACTGGAATAAGTTTGTTGCTGGCGTGTGAATTTATTATGTACTAGACTTGTGTCGAATTCGTTTACTAGGTGCCCGGGAATAAAAATCACAAACACACGAGCCATATCGAACATTTGCAGTATGTTCGTGAGGGTCAACACTCTATAGTTCATGACCTACCCATCTCAATGAAGCACCTTCAACTAAGTTTGTGTATTTTCAGTTAGAGTGGTTCTTCGCGAATGAGGTTGGCTGGTTAATATGTTCTATGTGAGTGATTGATGGTGCGTATACTTTGATGGCGGACCAAATTAGTATAGGGCTATGACTGTGCAAATGCACGCTGAAAAATATCAGCCCCATCAACATATTGCAGGAACCATTTACATGTTTGCAAGCATTGCCTTTGTGAGTTGAAGATCTTCTGCTTTTTGTTCCTTTATGGTGGCAGGCAGCAGTTTTCAATAAACAAAACCACATTTGGGTCACAAATATATATATTATATCCTAGTAATCATTGTGTCCCAAACATGTTATATTGAATAGCAAACACAATGTGTTTGAACTCAAGTATACTATATTTACGGCAAGCTACAAACACGTTATATTTGCATCCAAACAACAACAAAAGAAAAAATTTGCGGCGTGTACAAGATGTTTCAAAAGAAGTCATCCGATGTTGTTTGGCTCTCATTTGTTTTCTAAATGAAAAACTTCGATTCTGTTTTTTGATTATGTTTATTTGAATCTTTAGAATTTCATTGGTTAAGTTGAGAAGATGATATCGGTTAAATGGGCGCCGTCACAATTGATTACAATACCGGCTCGTTTTATGGCATTTTCATCACTTCGGCGAGAACTTCGGGCGACAGATTCTCGCACTCGTGTCGACTGTTGGCATTGAGGGCTTCCAGGGTTCCAGGTCGTAAACACGGGACTTCAAACAACCCCGCAAAAAAGTCTGGAACGGTTAAATCGGGTAATCTTGCGGGAGAGTGCAAATCGCCAAAACGAATGATGAGGCGACCCGGGAACGCCGCCTTCAGAATATCGGTTGTGGCTCGCGTAGTGTGTGCCGTTGCTCCGTCCTGTTGGAACCATATGTCCTCCAGTCCTAATTCGTCGAATTGCGACAGAAAAAACTCGGTTAACATGGCCCTATAGCGCGCACCGTCCACCGTTGTCGTTTGACCAGCGGCGTTCTCGAAAAAAAATGGCCCGATAACTTCTCCAGCATGAACAGCGCACCATGCAATCTTTTTGAGCGGGTGTAATGGCCCCTCGTTCATCACTCATGGATTTTCGGTGCCCCAGAAGCGATAGTTTTGCTTGTTCACGTACCCGCTGAGGTGGAAATGAGCCTCATGCTCATTATGATTTTGGTGGGAAAATTGTCCACTTCGTCCACGAGATTGAGGATGGCATGGTTACAAGCGTTTGATGGTCGACAGGCAGCAGCTGATGCACGGACTGGACTTTGTATGGAAACATGCGCAGGCCTTTGACCAAAATTCGCCACAGGGACGACCGGCTGATGGCTAATTGCGAAGCACGGCGTCTGGTCGATGTTTCCGGCGACAGCTCGATATCCTCGGCAAAAGCGGACATATTCTCGGCAGAATGGGCCCTCCTGGGCTGGCCACTCCTGGCAACGTCTCGTGTGGTCCCATACTTTTCAAGGTTAGTGGCCAAACGGCACAGTGTTTGCGCAGTCGGTGTCGAACGGCAGGGGAATCAGCGACGAGATTCGGGCTGCGCCAACACCACAGACGAATTGTTACGCAAAAAAATAAACACGATTATTCCGCGTTCTTGGGGAGTGTATCGCTCCATGGCTTGTTTACTTGTATTCCACATCTGTCTAGTCCACAAATATCAAAACAGATTTGTCATTGGCGGCCATTTGCAAAAATAAGAGCATCTTCCAATAGGGTGGTCACTTTTGAAACACCCTGTATAAAAAGTATGTTTCCTTAAGTTATGTACGGGCGCAATAAGGCATCACGTTATAAAAATTACCAAGATACCTCTAAAACAAAAGCAGCACAGTAGAAATATTATATTCGAAATCAAAGCGACTCAAAACTACAATTTTGCTGTTCTTCAAACTTCATTGCTGTCCCTCGTAACCTATTAGCAATATAACAAACTTAATGGCTCTAATAATTTCAATATACCAAAATTAACTTGAATTGATTTGTACTGAACCGTGACGATGACAAAACTAGAGTCAACAAAAAAAGAGTTTCCAGTTCAAATATCACCAAAACTGATTTGTTAACCCTATCTCACATCACTAGCAAACAAATAGTATTGCCAGAAGTTGGGTGATTCTTGCCATCCAATGTCTATGACAGTGCGGACTCTAATAAAGGCAACTGTCGAAATCTTCTATATAGTCATGTATTCCTTCATCTAAAATAGTGTTTTCTCGAAATAGTGGTAATTGTTTCTCGAAATAGTGGTAATTTTATTAATACGGTGTGGTAGTGAGGTTGAAAAATCATTCGGATTCCGGAAAAATTTCTTGAAGTGGGACTCCTAAACTCTGACGCCGACTTCATACCACTGCATGTGACGAAGCTTCTCCTTCCAGTGTGCCGCAATAATTCTTCAAAGTCCATTTCGATTTCAAAACTTTTCGACTTCCTATTTTTGTACAATTTTCCTAAATGAATATAGGCAAAAAACTTTACCAATCAATTTTCATAAGAATCAGCTACATATTTTTGTATCCCATTATGGTGACTTATTTCGAAAGGCAAATCGAAAGGTACTTTCCGCGTAGGACTTGGTACATCGCACAAAACCTCTCTAGTATTTGCGTATTAGAAATCTTAATAAATCTTCTTTAGAAAGCAATGCCAAACCTTGGCCTGCAACTACAGTTCTAGCATAAAACTTAAATGCTTTTTACGTGTCAATAAAAATTTAACACATATACAAAAAATACAAAAATATTCCAAAGAAGGACTCAACATGACATTAAAAGTAACAGCTCGTTTACACCATATCCTTGATTTGACACTCACACACACTCACACACACACACGCACACACCTCCACAAACATTATGTTAAGGTTCATGGTCGTATCCCTAACCTACGCACCCAACTGATGAGTAGGAAGGTTGTGCGTATACTTTATATAAAAACCGGAGCAGGAGTCTTGTGAAAGTTCATAAATATTACCGTGATTGGTGGATGTATTAGTGTGTCATACCAAGAAACATATGCATAAATAATAAATGGGTATAAAACATAAAACATAATATAATTTATGATAAACATAACAATCCTGGACACACACACACCCACATTAAATGACGAAGTGATCCGCTATACACATGAATAGAGAGAGAGAGAGAGAGAGAGAGATAGAGTGTGTGTGTGTAGCATAGACACCAAGAGTAAAAAAGGCAGTAAATTTCCTACAAAATAATCCTTTGTGTGATGTGCACGTATCTACGTGTGTGTTGTGTGTGTAGATTATTTGTGTGGGTATTTTCTACAGCTACTCCTGTGTATTTGTATGCGAAATTTATGAGTTTCTAAAGGCTTTTCCTAGACAATTTTGAATATTAATTTATTGGGTATTTGTGGAAATAAAAAGGATGAATTATATACTCAGTTGATATAAAAATCGGTTTGCTTTCATATGGACGTGATAGTTAATGTGAGGCTAAGCAGTAACAATTCGAAGAAAAGACCATTTTAATTTTTTATAATAATCCCATTGCAAATTTGGATTATGTTAATAACTTTATATGCGGAAGACGTTGGAAACCAAAAAAGAACTGGCATGCCAGTAAAATACATAAGAGTTTGTTGTTTTTGTCTTTTACTTCATTTCATTTATTTGCTTCAACAGCTCAGCCCATCTGACCAAATACGGTTACGGTTGCTTCAATCTGTTTAGTCCTTGAGTTATCTTTTGCTAAATATTTTCTTATTTTTGTTTGTTTGCAGATTTCATGCGGCATTGGGCGATCTGATTTGGTAAATGGCTTTAGATTTTAAAATATTTTATTTTTAATATTTACAGCGCAAGTTAATATTTAGAGTCGTTCACTTTAACCTTTGCACAACGAACCTTCCATGGGTTATATTAATGTCCCTTTTAAAAACATATCTGTGTTTCAATTATTGTTCTTAAAACCCCTGATATATTTTACTCTTCTCCTAAAAGACATAACATTAATCTTATACCAGACAAATAAACGATTATTTACAGGTCCTTCCAATATGCATACCTAATCTTATATTAATGTCCTTCTAAAATACATACTATTGGTTACAATTAAAAAAATATGAATGTCCTGTTAAAAGGCAAACGAAGGCTTCGAACCAACTGGTTCTTAAAGGGCCATTACTGCCCTTCTAAACCCCCTAAGATGGGTTCTATTAATACCACAGTACAACACGAAAAAACAAAACCACCACCACTACGTGATAAATGACCAATACAAAAAGACCTGTGTCTCCCAGTTTTACCTAAAGTCTTGCACTTTTTTTATGAACCCCCAAAGATTTGGGGCCTCGGTGTCATTTTTGCAAAAAAGTGATCATTTTGCCAGGCTCATATCTTGCAAACCGTGTGGAATTTTGATTTACTCTCTGAGGTAAAGTTGTAGCTCTTGTCATAAAGAAATTGTGAACATACAAAATCAAAACACTTCATCTGCAAGGTTAAATTTTGCAAAAAAACTTTAAAAAATTCCATTTTTTTACCTTTTCCCCCTGTTTAGGTCCATAGGTAACAAACCGTTCAAAATTCTTCCTAGGATTGATTATTATATTGTGTGCTACGTCCCTTGTTGCGTGTGCTGAGCTTACTGCTTTGGCTGTGCTGCTGCGGTCGGTGAGATAGCATAGTATCTCAATGTTGAATCATTCCTAGGAAGTTCATATGTTCTAGAAAGAATTTTGAACGGTTTGCTACCTATGGACCTGAACAGGAGAAAAATGTAAAAAAATCGAATTTTTTAAAGATTTTTGCGATTTTGATCTTGAAGATGAAGTTTTTTTGATTTTATATGTTTACAATTTTTGTTTTTTATGACAAGAGCTACAACTTTCGGTCAGAAAGTAAATCAAAATTCCAAACGGTTTGCAAGATATGAGCCTGACAAAGTGATCACTATTTTGCAAAAATTACCCCGATGCCCCAAGTCTTTGGGGGGCCATAAAAAAAATTGTATTACTTTTGCCAAAACTGAGAGACACGGTCTTTCTTTTTTGTCTTTTATCACGTAAAGATGTCCGCATATGGCTATATTTTCATGACTTACAAAATTACGCACAGTGTAATATTATGCACGAACCATGTATATGTTTGGAACATTAGTTTCATGTTTTTCGTATTTAGAATTTTATGACCGATTTTGTAAGTTTCGCTTAATAATAGACAATTCAGTTAAGCACACTCACTGGCATGACTAGTTTCGAACTCCGTGACAAGTTTATCATCAGATGCCTAACCACTGTGCCTCCATTGGTACCATCTGAAGATAATCAATCATACACGCTGAAAAATAACGGCCCCAGCAACAAATTGCAGGAAACATGCACATATTTCCCAGTATTGTTTTTATGCATTGAGGATCTCCTGCCTTTTTGTTTCATTGTTGTCTGTCTCGTTTTTGTTTTTAGCGGTTTTTAACAAACAAAGCTACATTTGGGTCTCAAAAACGTGTATTATAGCCTATTAATTTGTGTCTCAAACACGACATATTGAATACCAAACACAAGAGTGTTTCGGCACAAGTATTCCATATTTGTGACAAGCTACAAACACGTTATATTTACATCCAAACAACAAAAATATACAGATTTTTCAGCGTGTATATATACTAACTCAAATATGCAGTTTACATATGCGAATTAGTATCGATCGAAGATCCCGCAGTACAACACACACTGAAAGGTCCATAAATCCAACACAAGAACAGAAAGCCTTTTTCCTCCATTTTCTTCTTTTCCTCTTGCATACTATTATTGTTGCACTGCAGTGAAGTGAGTTTTTACTATATCACAGAGTTGTACTTTTCAACGGTATAGTTCTTTGATGACATGGGACTGTCCGTGGAGGTGGAAAGTTTCTGATTGCCATTCACTAGGGAGTGACCAGAAATGATTCCTTCATTGGGCAGTCCAAGCAGCTCACCACTTCCACGCAGTATGTCCTGGGCAATGGCTTTTCGGAAACCTCCGTTAGCTAGCTAGAGTGAGAAGGCGAAAGAAATGAGCATCAAATCAGGTTTAGTAGGTGACTGAGGTCACTGAAGCTCATCAAACAATCGGCCATATTCTTTTGTCCTTAGAAGGCAGATGAGCCAAACATACGGGCCAACGGCGGATAGAAACTAAAAGAAGAAAACCCAGGTTCAACATATCGCATCCTGGTCAGCGTCTGATCCATAATGGGCGGCTGCAATCAAATATCCTGGCAGTATGTAAAATGCAAAAACACGGTGGGCTGCGTTTGCCTCCCGCCACCGTTCATAATGGCAGTGAATATACAAAAACGAAACAGAAAACATAAACAACCCCTATTTGTCGACGACCCCCGCAAACGCTATAAGGACCACGATTTACGGATATGCACTTGGAATGTAAGAACTCTATATAGATCCGGTGCAAGTATCCAACTGGCAGATGTCCTCGAAAGATATAAGGCAGGACATGGCTACACAAGTAAAAGAAACTGCGATATATACTAAAGTTCCCATGAAAAAAACATGAATTTGGTTGCGGATTTGTAGCTGGCAAAAGACTGCGACATTCCCTAATTTGTGTGCATGCTCCGACAGAAGAGAAAGATGATGATGCCAAAGACATATTCTATGAGCTCCTAGAGGAAATGTATGACCGCTGCCCTGGCCATGACATTAAGATTGTACTAGGAGATTTTAATGCCAAAGTAGACAGGGAAAATGTGTTTCATCCAACTATTGGCAATTTCAGTCTACATGCTGACAGTTCCGACAACGGTATGAGACTGATTGACTTTACCGCGGCAAAAAACATGGTCATTAGTGGTACTAGATGCCAGCATAAAGACATCCACAAGGCTACTTGGCTATCCCCTGATCAAAGAACTAAGAACCAAATTGATCACGTGGTAATTGATGGAAGGCACTCATCCAGTGTAATGGACGTACGAGTGATCAGAGGAGCTAACATCGATTCTGATACCTGGTAGCAGCAAAGGTTCGCACAAAATTAAGTAGAGCGAAAATCGTACGAAACCAGACGCAGAGGAAGCTGGACATCGGAAAGCTGCAATTACCAGAGGTAGCTCTCGCAACTTTTGGCACAGAACCCACCCCCTCCCGATGACGATCCTGATGCTCGGTGGAAACCCATTTCCGACTCTATAAAAACTGCCGCAACAACCGTACTTGGTTTCGAAAAACCGCTTCGCAATAAACCGTGAAGAGTGTCACATAGCAAATGACGAAAAGAACGCTGCACGTATGGTAATGCTTCAGTCAATTGCAACGCGAGCTGCAACAGACCGGTATAGGGAGAAGAGAAAGGAGGTAAACCGTCTCTTTAGGTGTAAGAAACGGCAGTGGAGAAAGCGAGAGAGTGAGAAAATTGAGACATACGGAAGGAAGAACGAAGCCCGAAAATTCTACCAAAAAGTTCAAAACGGAACTAATGGACATTGTTCAGGGCCCCCCTTCTGTAAAGACAAGGACGGAAATCTCGTCGCAGATGTGCAGAGCATGTTGGGAATATGGAGAGAGCATTTCTCCGCGCTACTAGTACCTGAGATATCCAATGACGATGGGACAATCGATCACAATATGGACGACGACGTCGATTGCCCCCCTCCTAACCAAGACGAGGTCAGAACAGATATTGCCCGGCTTAAGAACAACAAAGCCGCAGGAGCCGATGGATTACCGGCGGATCTGTTTAAGGCGGGCGGCGATGAGCTGATAAGGTGCATGCATCAGCTCATTAGCAAAATTTGGTTAGATGAATGCATGCCCGGCGATTGGAGTCTCAGTGTACTATGTCCCATATTTAAAAAAGGTGACCCGAGTATATGTGCCAACTACCGTGGAATAAGCCTTGTATCCATAGCATATAAGGTTCTATCAAGTATAATGTTCGAAAGACTGAGACCAATTATCGATGACCTGATTGGACCATACCAGTGTGGCATTAGGCCTAGAAAATCGGCAACTGACCAGATTTTCAAGCTCCGCCAAATCCTGGAGAAGACACACGAAAAACAAATCGACACCTATCATCAATTTATCGATTATATAGCGGCCTTCGATAGTCCGATACGGGAGAAACTCTATGAAGCAACGTCTGAGCTTGGTATTCCTGCAAAACTCATACGCCTTTGCAGGATGACCTTGACGGACACCAAATCCGCAGTGAAAGTTGGTAAGGATCTTACCGAACCTTTCGAAACTAAGCGAGGCCTCAGGCAGGCGACACCGATACTCGCCGTCGCCGATACTCGCCGTTGTGCACTATAGGGCCATAAATTTTCCGAAGTATTTTTCTCTCGAAGACTCCTACAGATGTTTCGTCTGCTTGCGATAATACCCAGGATTCCCAGGAAGCAAGACAGGTTGTATGAGAGTCTGGTGTAATTGGACTTTTGCCACTCGAGAAAGGGATTTATCTCTAAAGTGCTTGCTTAGCCCAAAATAGCATCTATTCGCAAGCAAAATTCTCCGCTTGATCTCAAGGCTGACGTTGTTGTCTTTGTTTACGGCAGATCCGAGGTATATAAATTCGTCTACCACCTCGAAATTATAACGGTTATCATGGTTCACGCTTTGGTCTAATCGGGTGGAGGCCCTGCTGGTTTGGTGGTAGTACACGCTGAAAAAACGGCCATGTACATACTCGTATTTGGAACACACTTCAACCATTCATATGTTTGCAAGTCCGAAACTCACTTGTCTTTAAATGCAAACAGTAGCATGTTTACTGGAAAACATATATGATTTTAAGTGGACACATATCCGTTCTTCATCCCAAGCATTCATATACTTACGTGGAAGCATTCGGGTGTTTCCCCCCAAACTTTTATATAATTAGGGATGCCATGCTATAAGGCCATAGGCAATAAAGCCATATGGCCTTATTTCTCATCACTTTGAGAAATGAGATCATATGACTTTATTACCAACACGAGAGTGTAATAACACCATATGAGTTTAACAATCGAAGTGGAAATAACGGCATACCCGTACAATCCATTGTTAAAATTTCATATTGTTCACGTGAAGAATGAGTTGTCAGAGTCAACCGTTGAAGAGATATGGATCAAGCGAGGGAGGGGGGACGCCCGCCCGCGTCTTTCCGCGCCTGCCCGCGGCTGTCTCTTGCGCCCCGTAGGAAGCTTCCAAAGCATGGTAATTTTTACGGATTTCTGGAATTCTTATGCGATTTAGAAGCGACCAAATCAAGTGATTTCCTTAAAGCAATTTCCGGATGCACATCTGTATACATTGCCAGAAGTTCTTACGGAAAAACGCGAAGTATTCGATATCGACTTTTAAGAGAGAAGAAAATAACCCTGAGTACTGTACTTGCACAGTTCTCCAAAATGAAGAACTGTATGCTTGAGGAAGATTTTATAAATACAATTGACAGCGCTGACGACATTGAATCAGATGCAAATAGCAGCGAAGAAGAAGGCACTGACGCAGAAATGCAACAGCAACATTATCTGTCATGTATTGTTGTTGCGAAAACGACAGACAAATACTGTTTGATCCATGCAAACATTTTAAAGTTTGTCAGCCATGCTACCAACAAATAAAAGGAAGAGCTGTGAAAAACGGAACGCATAAAGTGAGTCCTATTTGTCGTGCCATCATTACGGATGCCACATTTATATATTGTTAATTATTGTAAAAAAGAAAATACATATGTATGTAAATATTTAAATTTTCTGTTAACTGAATTAAATTCAAATCAAATACACTACATAAGTAGCACATAAAAAATTATCAAAGGTGAAATAATACCATAATGGCTTTATTGCACTTGCTCTGAGGAAATAAAGCCATATGGTGTTATTTCTCAAAGTGATGAGAAATAAGGCCATATGGCTTTATTGTCTATGGCCTTATAGCACGGCATCATAATTACGTGGAAACATATGCGCATTTCCTCCCAAACATAATAATATTTAGTAACGAATTATTGTTTGATTTCAATTTATATGTATTATTTATTATATTTAATATTATCAATATAAATACACATTTATAAATGATTAATACAAAAAATTAAAACATTTAAAACGGCCTTTTTTAAATTTACTTTCATTGAATGAATTGGTTGTTATTTTTCCATGAATTGCGATTCTGCTGCTCTCTGGCTCCTCCCTTTTTTTGTTGTCTCTCGCGATTTTGTTTTCAGAAGGTTTCAACTATGCATTGGTTATCACTATGCGTTGGTACACAAACAATATACTTATATACAAAGCTAGTTCATGCAACCCAGGCGTGTATTAATTAATTCTGTTTTTTTTTTATTATATTTCACAAATGGTCGGCCGTTCTGATTATCTCAGTAATGCTCGGAGAGACCAAGGGCTTCACGTTGTTGCCCTTTCCAATTTCTTTCCTCAAAATCGTTTCTTGCTTGGGTAGCACACATAACTATATACGAAAACCATACACAAAACCCAAAGCAACATCCCAAACCACTTAATCGTCCGAGCCATTGTTTATTCTATTTTCACTCATCAATCGCTTTTGATATCCTCTGTATATTGATGAACCATTGACGACTGAATACAGGAAACTAAAACGCAATACATGAGATAATAACTACAAAACAAACAAAACACTAACTTCATATGCAATTCACACGCACACTCAGGAATATTTATGAATCACTGACTACGAGAATAATGCAAAAATACAGACACACACTTACAAGATAGACTCTCTCGTTGGCCCTCTTTTATTCTCTTGTTCTCGAGGGAGTATAAACAGTTCAACAAACACAGCTGTCATTTTATCACAAACACATATATATTTGGTTCGCAAACACATGCATTATAACATATTAATCATTGTGTCTCAAACATGTAACATTGAATAGCAAACACAGCCTTATTTTATGCATCCAGCTTCAAATTATAATTAGTATTTGGCTGCTAAAAGTAAACACTAAGTTAAGTTAGTTCTACGGTAACAGATTTCCCTTATACTGATAATGCCTATCGAAAACACGAGAATTTAGGAGCTCTAAACGCATTCTAAAGTTTATACGGCTGAGGGTCCTTAGGTTCTTATAAAGGTAACTTCTATCAACGTTGAATTAAAACACGCAACACGAAAAAATATAACCATATGCGGAAACTACTACGTGATACAAGACCAAAAACAAACCGTGTCTCCCAGTTTAACCCAAAGTAGTGGACTTTTTTATGGGCCCTCAATGATTTGGGGACTCGGTGTCATTCTTGCAAAAAAGTGATCATTTTGTCAGGCTCATATCTAGCAAATTGTTCGAAATTTTGATTTACTCTCTGAGGGAAAGTTGTAGCACTTGTCATAAAGAATAAAAATTGTGAACATCTCAATGTTGAAATAAAGAAAAAACAAATTAAATTAAACAATGTTCGGGAAATTTTTCACTTTTGTGGCTACCTAAACGCTACCTAAGGGCTACCTAAACGGTGTTAAGAATCATTCCTAGGAAGTTTATTTGTTTCAGAAAGTTGTTTACTGAGATCTTAGGTATATTCTTGTAGCTGATTGGTTCTTTGAATTTTGAACGGTTTGCAACCTATGGGGGAACAGGGGGAAAAAGGTAGAAAAAAAATTTAAGTTTTTAAAGTTTTTTGCGACTTGATCTTGAAGATGAAGTTTTTTTGATTTTATATGTTGACAATTTTGTGACAAGAGCTATAACTTTCCCTCAGAGATTAAATCAAAATTCCGAACGGTTTGCAAGATATGAACCTACAAAATTATCACTTTTTCGCAAAAATGACACCGATACCCCAAATCTTTGGGGGCCATAAAAAAGTGCATGACTTCGGACAAAACTGGGAGACACGGGTCTTTTTTTTGGTCTTTTATCACGTAGTGGTGTCCGTATATGATTATATTTTCACGACTTAAAAAATTACACACAGTGTTAGTTATTATTAAAGGAAGGTGAGTGGAATCTGTAAACTCCTTTCAAAATCCATTAGTTCGATTTATCTACCATATTACAAAAAAAAACAAATAGCGTGAATAGATTTGAATTTTTTGAAACCCAGTTTCAATCATTCCATTGAATAAGATTTCAAATATTATGAAACCATACACTACAGTTCCTTAACAGTACAGTTCCTTAATATTTTCTAAATAGTTGCTACTAATTTTAACTAAGTCCTTCTTTAATACCAACAATTAATTACCTCCCCACGTTCTCTGCTCATGGCAATGGATGACTGCTTCCTAAAGTAAATTACTATTGTGTTCTAGTCCCTGCAAAAACTCATGTGGAGTCGTATGTCTCTCTCAGAAACCAATAGTTGCTGCTTTCAACGCAAACAACTATACGACAACTTTGATGCCGTAAAAACGCCTACGACTGATAAATTATGAATATTCCTAAAAGGTTGTCTCATGTGGCATCCACTTGGTAAACATTTGTCTTCAGCTTTCTACAGCCTTTATGATAACATTTTCATATCCCTTATCCTTTTGGGAAAAAATCAATAAATATAATCGAATATTATTCAATGGCATAACAGATACGGGCCTCTTATTGCAAAACACACAACTGTCAGTGACAATTTATTATTGTATTTGTTTGCCAAATAGCACAAGAACAACAATAAAAAACACTTTTTCAAAAAGAATAACAATAACAAAAATTGTAAACGGCAGACAAATAAATGGCAAACGCTTTATGAAATGCCTTCATCATCTCACGGCGTTGTTGATACAAAACGAGTATTTGTGAAATATTTAATAAACACAATGAAATTGTTCATCGTTTCTTTTATTTGTTGACAACGTTTCTTTTTAACTTTCCACGTTTTGTTTACAAGCATCAAACATCCCAAAGGATAGGTAACCGAAAGTCGGGGAGGGTATACACACATCCAATGCACACTTATATGGTTGATGTAGAGGCCGAATTGAACCAAAAACAAAAATAACGAACGATGAAAATATCCTTGAAATTTATGAAGCCTATGAACATAACAATCATTTATTTCGCTCTTCGCTTTCTTTTTTTCCTGTTCAACAAAAACACATACACATACATATGCATATACATACATTCTGTTTAAATGTTCATATCCTTGCGAACACACACACACGCACTCACAATTGTGCATATTGTGCCACTCAGGACAAGTATGTCCTTCTATAGTCATTGTGGCAGTTTTTGTTGCTGTTGCTCCATTTAGTATATGTTCGCAGACATATTTCTACGAAAACAATTTCATGATATTGGTTGGTTGTTGGCATCATCCAGCAGCTCATACTCTTCCATATGCCGCCAGATTGTAAATGTGAATCCCTATGAGCGGATATTGGAAATTTTATTGTCACAAAATATTGTTGATTGTTTTTGGGTTTGTCCTTCGGTGGGTCACTATTTACAAAGAGGATATTTGTAAATCTTGATCCACCACATTCGGAGAATTTTTCTGTTTGGCCTTTAAGAGGATTAAGTCGTTGGGTTTGATTAGGAAACCAATTTGTAGGTATCAAATCTCGCTTATAAGCTTTATTTTAGATATCGAACATACCTTTAAACTCTCGTGCGTCTTCTTAAAGTTTTTGAAAAAGGTGTCCTGTCATTGTGTCCAAAGTTCTCAGATCGTTATTCATTGTAGCAGTAACCAGGGGCAATTCCTTTGTAAAATTTCCTAAGCAGCGTCGTAATACCGAGACAAAGGCAAGTGCAAGATGTTAATAGTATTTTCAGATTCCTGTATGAGGTAGCTAAAATGTGAAGGCGATTCGATGAGCATCCTGAATGCCGCAGTAATACCGGGGCATCTCAAGATATCAGGTGACACCAGTCACTGAAGCACGTCAAACTACTAGAGCATTTATTTTGTCCCTAGAAGGCGGATGAACCAACACTATTAGTCAACGGCGGATAAAAGCAAAATATATCAAAAATCAAAGTCCGGCATATACACGGAAGACTGTGTCCTGGTCAGAGTCTGAACCATAACAGGCTGCTTCGAATGCGAATTCTGGCAGTAGGTAAACTTCAAAAACCTAGAAGACGGGGCTTTCCATCCGCCACCAATGAGAATTAAAAAGAAACGAAGAGGAGACAATCAACCGCCCTATTTACTGACGACATAATATAACTAAATGGTTTCCCATTACATCCCATGAAGGAATTGGGGAGAGCTTCTCACAACCAGTGAGCTGTACGCTTTCTAGTTTTATACTCACTGGTTGGGACCTACAGTTATACACCGATTCCGAACGGAATTTTGTGAAGGTTTTTCATGGCTAAATACTCTATAGTGTTGCCGTCATAATGCGAGTTGACCGCCACCGACAGAAATCTAAGATGTTCAGAGCAGGGATCCAAACTAGGATATCATGTACAATAGCACCACCGACGTCCACAAACATGATGTCATACATGGGGCAAGTTAATTATATGACAATTTGAATTCCCTGTCGAAATGTAAGTTCAAAACAATGTCAATACCATTGGCAATTGTTTTTTGTTTAAAGCATTTCCTTTATATCTGGCAGTTTTGGTTTTCAAATTTTTTATACAGTACAGGTTTGTGAAATTGTTAACACCAGGAGGCAGTACCTATCGAAGCCACTAACCTCTACATATAAACTACTTTAAAAACAGAATTGCTAGCAGTCAGACAAATGCAAAACAATTAAAAGCATTGCCACATTTCATTTCAATTGGTTTCGATGCCACAAAAATTTTTAATTGACATTGCGAACAATAGTAATTCTTTTGCATTTGCATTACACAAAGTAATGCAAGTTTAAATGCAATGCAAATTAAAAATCCCATATATGACTGATGACTCCCACATACGTTGTAAGGACCATAATATTTATATACCTGAATTGTAAGAAGATTATACAGACCCGTTTGGCAGTATCCAAATGCCAGACTTCATCGAAAATTATAAGGCTGCCTTTGCCGCTATCCAGGAATTGTACAAGGAAGAAAAAATGTGACATCAATTACAGCTTCCGTGATACATAAAATTAACTTTGTTTTGAGTGGATTTTTTGTTGTCTATAATGTTACGATAAATGCTTTGACCGTTTGGGTCAACGAATATTTACGTCAAAACAATTTTGGAATGGCACCACACAGGGTTGTTTACATTGCAACTTGATTATTTTGATAATGTTACTTACATATGCCTAAAAGTATGCTGTCTTACTGACTTACTTACATAGCTGGCCTGTAACAACCCAGAGGGGTCAAGCGCCTTACAAAATGATATTAAAATGTTTCTCCATCCGGCTCGATCTTAAGTTTTTCTTCTCCAGTTGGTAACACCAAGCTCTCGCAGGCTCTTACAGCGAAGTCTTGGTCGTCCTACTTTTCGATGTCATTCTAGAACTTCTCGATTCATACGCATACGCATTATTTTGATTGTCATAACTTCGTCGATTTCTGGATGCAGATTAACCAGATCGTGGTTCATCCGCCGTCGATACTCGCCGTTATCTATTATAGGACCTTATATTTTTCGGAGCATTTTTCTCTCGAAGGCTCCCACTGATGTTTCAGCAGCATGCGATATGACCCAGGATTCTGCGCCACCAAGCAAGACAGTTGGCATGACAGTCTGATGGAGTTGGATCTTTGTGTCTTGAGAGACGGTATTATTACTACCGTGCTTGCTCACACTGACGTTATTGCTACTGTTTACGCAGATTCGAGGTGAACAAATTCATCCACCACCTGGAAATTATAGAGGATATCAACGTTCACTCTTTCATCCAATTGAGTGGATGTTCTGCTTGTGGACACCATTAATTTTATCTTGTCCTCGTTTACTGCCAAACCCACTTTTGCGGATTCCTTCCAATTCTCGGAAATACTGCAGAAACTGCTCGCAGATTTCGTCCAATGATGTCTAAATCATCAGCATACGCGAGCAGCATGTGAATTTTGCTGCTGACAGTTTTATTCATTTTTACTGCAGCTGTCCTCACTATGATATCAATTAATATATTGAAGAGATCGCATGATAGGGTGTCGCCCTGCCTGAGGTCTCGCCTCGTACTAAGTGGTTCGGTTGAATCTTTACTGAGGATTTCGTGTCGGTCATTGCCATTCCAAAAAGGCGTGTCATCTTGCAGGAAAACTAAGCTGAGACATAGCTTGGCAGAGTTTCCCCGTGTCGAGCTATGGAAGGCAGCCTTATAATCTACAAAGTGGGGGTAGGTGTTCTTTTTGTAAGTTTTCTCCAGGATTTGTCGAAATGTGAGTATCTGGTAGATAGTTAACTTTCCAGATCTAAAACCGCAGTGAAAAGTTCCAAAGAGGTCTGGAATAAACGGCGTTAGTCTTTCGCACATTACGCTCGAGAGGGCCTTCTCTGCGATAGCTAAAAGGCTTATTCCACAATAGTTGGTACATATACTGGGGTCGGCTTTTTGAAAGCAGATATGCCAAGTCTCCATTAGTAGGGTATGCATTCGTCTAGCCAGATTTTGCAAATGAGCTGATGCAGGCACCTTTCCAACTCATAGCCTTAAAGAACTCAGCCGGTAGTCCATCAGCAACATCGGCTTTGTTGTTCTTAAGCCGGGATATTGCAGTTCGTCCTTTATTTCCTAGTCCATCGTCGTGTATTTCACCCTCATCTATATTAAAGTCTTAATTAAAACAGAGAAGTGATCTCTCCATATTTCCGGCATACTCTGTACATCTGTGACTAGACTCCCGTCCTTCTCTCTTCAAAAAGGAGATCCATGATCCATTTCCCTTGATATGGCATGGTATTTTTCGGTGCAATTTATGGCCCTCACTTCCACAACCATTTGGTTTTTTTCAATCAAACTGATTTTCTTCTCCTCCTCTTCTCCCTATACCGCTCTGTCAAGGCTCACATTGCAACTGAGTGAGGCGTTGCCATACGTGCACCGTTCTTTTCATCACTTGCCATGCGAAACTCTGCATCATACCATGATTTGTCTTTAAGCTGTTTTTCATAAGCAAGGACTGTCTCTGCAGCAGTTTTCATAGAGTGGGATATGTAATTCCACAGCGCTTCAGGATCATGAGGCGGGGTTGCGTTCTGCGCCAGTATCTGAGTGAGCTTCACTGCATAGGCCGTGGCTATATCTGATAATTTCAGCTTTCCGATGTCTAGCTTTCTATATGTCTGGTTTCGTACGGCTTTCGCTTTCTTTATCCTTGTGCAACCGAAGGTTCATCAGAATCGGTATTAGCTCCTCGTATCACACTAACGTCCATTACAGAGTGTCTTTCATCAAATCAAATCTGCCATCAATTACCAGGTGATCAATCTAGTTCTTCGTCTGTTGATCTGGAGATATCCAAGTAGCCTTATGGAAGTTTTCATGTTGGAATCTGGAAATCTAACAGTCACATTCCGTTATCGGAAGTGATGGCGTGTAGACTGAATTAACCGATGATTGCTTCAAAGAAAATTTTCCTTTTAGCATTAAAATCACCTAAAACAATCCTAATGTCATGGCCAGGGCAGGGGTCGTATGTTTCCCCTAGTCGCTCACAGAACATGTCCTTGGTGTCTTCGCCTTTTTCTCCCATCGGGCATGTGCACAGATTAAAGTATTTCGCTTTTAGTACATTTACATTTTCGCTAGAATTACATTTACTCACGTGGTTGAACCTTGAGTCCACATGTCGCAATCTTTTGCCAACCGCAAATACGCAAACATATTCATGCATTGTCTTATGGCAGCTGTAGTGTATGCCACAGTTCTTCTTCCTGGTACAGCCATGTCCAGTCCATCGAATCTCTTGGATAGCAGTAGGGTTAGATTTATAATTCGTGAGGACATCTGGCAGTTGGATAGTGGCACCAGATCTGTATAGTGCTCTAACGTTCTCGGTTTTCCAGAAAGTACCTTAGCGAATTCATTAACCGTTCGTGGTGAGATCGGCTATGGTGGCTTACAAATCACAGCGAATGCATAGTTAACATTAACCTTCACTAAACTGTTGGAATAATTACGCTGCAATACACACCACAACCTGTTTGTTGAGATTCTAATGTTATTATGACATACAGCACATTTCCGTTGATTCAAATGTTAGTCAAGCCAAAAATTTAAAGAACTTTTTTGAAACAATAGTAGTATTCATGTAAACGCGAAAATCTAGAAAAATTGTACAGCAAACGTCGAAACGAAAGAAATATGTTCTCATACAAAACGACTTCCACAAATGGCCGACGCTTCGTTTTCGACGTTTGCTCAGCAAAATTGACTCGAATCATTTCTACATTGCAAAGCGGTTTTTAAGCGAACCACAAACTTGTCGTTCATGAGCATGAGCTTGGTCTATAACTTTTTTTCTGACTGATGAATTTGAAAAACTATTACCAAAAAACATTGTGCACTTGATAGTGATGCGAACAACTTCGATTACATTCTTATTTGGTATTAAGAAGGGCGGTAAACCGACAGTACACGTCAACGATTGCTGATGAAGTCTGTGGTTCGCTTTTGGGAGAACAACTTTTGTTGTGACGTTTGCTATGAAGGTTATCAACTTTTCGAGCCTGTTGCGTGTTTACTTGAATACCACTAATATTTTAAATGTCCTTTCAAATCAAATTAATGTCGACGTTAAATTTGTTGTCCATTTTGGCTTCAGCTACAATACCATTTCGGGTTGGTTCAAAAAATCATTTAATTTTTCCTGCACTACATTTGTTCATGTCCTTTAGACTTATTTAAAGGCGAATATCTTTTGTTTGGCAATATTTTGTCGTGTAGCATTGAAGAAACAATATATCGACATTTTAAATTTGAAAAGTTTGTTTTTAAACTTTTTGCAAATTTGTCTTCTGGGATCACTTAGAAATGTCAAATACGTCGCGGTAAACCAACAATGAATTTAAAAGGCCCGTAAAGAAGGGCAAAACACATTAGCAGAAACATGAAAAAAATATAAGGAATATAATCAAACGGTCAATTTGATTTATGTAGGTATAACATATTTTGGGTTCATATATGTCGAAAAAAACAATCTGAAAACATATTATTTTTTTAATTAGATTTTAATTTATGCAGCTATTTATAAGAAATTAGTTTCCTTCATTACTTACCTATTTATACGGTCTCGAACAACCCCGGGGGTCAGGGACCTTACAAAACGAAGATAATATATTCTGCCAACCAATTCGATCTTTTGCCTTATCTCTCCAGTTGGCAATACCAAGTGTACGCAGGGATTTGTCAATCTGATCCCTCCAGCAGAGTCTTGGTTTTAAAATTTTTCGTCTTCCTGCGAGTTCGGTTTCCAAAAACCCTTCGTGCTGGTTCGTCTTCATTCATTCTACTGACATGGCTTAGCCAGCGCAATCGCGTCAGTTTCATCCTCTTAACTATCAATATTGGGATATAGCTCATACAGCTCATGGTACATGCGTCGCCGATACTCTCCATTGTATGGAGTATTTTTCTCCCGAAGTCTCCTACAGATGTTTCGTCTGCTTGCGATAAAGCACACAATTTTGCGCCATAAAGCAAGACAGGTTGTATGAGAGTCTGGTATAGCTGGACTTTTGTTACTCTAGAGAGCGCTAACATCAAAATAACATCTATTCGCAAGCAAAATTCTCCGCTTGATCTCAAGACTAACGTTGTTGTTTTTGTTTACAGTAGATCCGAGGTATATAAATTCATCCAGCATCTCGAAATTATTTATTATTAACGTTCACGCTTTAGTCTAATCGCGTCGACGCCCTGCTCGTTGAAACCATTAATTTTGTCTTGTCCTCATTTACCGTCAGACCCACTTTTGCTGACTCCTTCTCAATTCTCGAAAACACAGCAGTAACTTCTCTCATTGTGCGCCCAATGGTATCGATATCATCAGCATATGTGATTTTTGCTGTGATTTTTGCTGCGATTGTTTTATTCATGTTGACTGCAGCTTTTCTCATAATGATCTCCACTAAGATGTTAAAGAGATCACTCGTCGCCTGGCCTGAAACCTAGCTTAGTTTCGAAAGGTTCGGTAAGATCCTTGCCAACTTTTACTGAGGATTTGGTGTTCGTCAATGTCATCCTGCAAAGGTGTTAGAATATTACAGGAATACCAAACTCAGACATTGCTTCGTTGAATTTCTCCCATATTAAATAAATAAATAAATGGTTTCCCATTACATTCCATGAAGGGATAGGGGAGAGCTTCTCACAATCACTGAACTGTGCACTTTATAGTTTTAAACTCACTGATTAGGACCTACAGTTTTACACCGATTCCGAACGGTATTTTGAGAAGCTTTTTCATGGCTATGTACTCGATAGTGTCGCCGTAACTATGCGAGGTGACCGCCGCCGAAAGAAATTTTAAGGTGGTAAGAGCAGGGTTCGAACCCAGGATCTCATGTACAAGAGGCGCGCACACTAACCATTGCAGCACCGACGGCCATTCCCATATTAGGCCGCTTTATAATCGACAAATAGGTGATAGGTGTCGATTTGATTTTCGTGGGTCTTCTCCAGGATTTTTGGTTTTAGTCTTTCGCAAATTATACAGTGATGAGCGCGGTATTTTGCCTTTTTGCACTGCAGGCTGTGGCGGCACTGAAGGGTGTGCGTGACTTAAAGTGGCTGACGGGAGATTTGTATTCGTCTGTCTTACAGTTGCCATCATGCATTGGACACGTGAGGAGAGGTTATTTTGTGTTGAAGCGTATTTTTCAAATGCGCAGTTGATCATTGCAGTGCAGTGCGCTTTTCGTTTACAAAAAAAATATGCGGTACTAGAGTGAAACAAACTCCAGAGAATTTCACCAGAGACCTCTGCATTCGGACCGCGTCACTGTGTTGTGCGCCATATCACCAGTAGGCATCATTGGACCTCACTTTTTCCAGGATAACCGTCCTGCCGTAACTGTGAACTCCGAACGGTACTTGACTATGATACAGGATTTTTTTTCAGCCGACTCTTGAGGCAATGCAATTACAGCATACATGGTTCCAACAGGATGGTACCACTGCACACACAGCGAGGGTTACCGTGAATTGTTTGAGGCAAATGTTTTCTGGACGGCTTATCTCTTTGAGGGGTGATGTGAACTGGCCGACACGCTCTCCAGAATTAGCCCCATGCGATTTTTTCCTTTGGGGTTACCTGAAGTCGAAGGTGTATATCAACCGCCCCAACACCTTAGAAGACCTAATTAACAATAATGAGGTTGAAATTGGCAGAATACCAGTCGACATGCTTGTTAGAGTTCATAAAAACTTCAGAAAACGTATGCAGCAGTGTGTGGATAGTGAAGGTCGACATTTGCCAGATACACTATTTAAAACTATGTAATTTACAAATTCCCTTACTGTTCAATATAATTAAAATATAAAATAAATTTTTCTAAGGTTCATAATTCTTTTATTTCATTCCCAAATAAGCAAATTACCTCGCTCCAGCCATTACTTGATATAACATTATATGCTATGGAGTAAAGGCTTATTCTTCGGTAGTTGGCACAGAGACTGCGGTCACCTTGTCAAATATGGGGCATAGCACACTAAGACAAACATCGCCTAGCGCGAACTCAAAAAAATGGTTTCCCGTTACATCCCATGAAAGGATTAGGGAGAGCTTCTCACAAGCAGTGAATTTTACGGGTTCTAGATGTACACACACTAATTGGGACCAATAGTTTTCCACCGGTTCCGAATATTTTTTCAGAAGATTTTCCATGGCTAAATACTCGAAAGTGTCGCCTCCACTACGCGAGGTGATGGCCGTCTAACGAAATTAAAGATGGTCAGCGCAGGAACCAAAACCACGTTCTCATGCAAATTCACCATCGACGGCATACATTCATCTCATCAAATATTGCTAATGAACCGATCAGGGCACCTCATCAGCTCATCGCCGGAAGCCTTAAACAGCTTCGCCGGTAAACCATCGGATGCTGCGGCTTTGTTGTTTTTAAGCCGGGCAATAGTTGTTCGACCTCGTTCTGATTCGGAGGGGAGGAATCGACGACGTCGTCCAAATTTTGATCCATTGTTTCATCGTTATTGGATGTCTCAGGTACAAGTGGCGCGGACAAATGGTCTCTCCATATTTCCAACATGGTCTTCACATCTGCGATGAGATTCCCGTCTTTGTCTTTACAGAAGGAGGACCCGTTAGTCCTGTTCTTGAATTTTTGGTAAAATTCTTCCTTCTGTATGTCCCAATTTTCTCACTCTCGCGCTTTTCAACTTCCTACACCTAAAGAGATGGTTTACCTCCTTTCATTTCCCCCGCTACCGCTCAGTTGCAGCTCCCGTTACAATTGACTGAAGCATTACCATACGTGCAGCGTTCTTTTCATAAATTGCTATGCGACGCTCTTCATTGTATCATGGTTTGTTGCGAAGCGTTTTCTTAAACCAACCTGTTTTCATAGAGTGGGAAATGGGTTTCCACTGCGCTTCAGGATCGTCATTGCGCGGGAGTGGGGCTTCCTAGAGTAGGATGTGGCTACCTCAGGTAATTGCAACTTTCTCTATCTTTCTCTGTATCTGGTTTCGTACGATTTTCGCTCTACTGAATCTCTTGCGAAACTTAGTGATCAGAATCAATGTTAGCTCGTCGGATCAGTCGTACGTCCATTACAGTAATTAAGTGCCTTCCATCAATTACCACATGATCAATTTGGTTCCTCGTTCTTTGATCAAGGAATACCCAGGTAGCCTTGTGCAAATCTTTATGCTGGAACCTTGTACCGCAAATGACCATGTTTTTTACCGCGGCAGAGTCAATCAGTCTCATACCGTTGTGGGAACTGTCAGCATATATACAGAATTTGCCAATAATTGGATGAAACACTTTTTCCCTGCCTACTTTAGCATTAAAATCTCCTAGTACTATGGCTATGGTACTGTGGTACTGTGTATTTGGCATCATCATCTTTCTCTTCTGTCGGGGCATGCTCACAAATTAGAGAAACGTAAAAATTTTCGCTTTTAGGCGGATTGTGGCTAGACATTCACTCAGAGGATTGAACCTAGAGACTAGATGTCGCAGTCTTTTTCCAACTGAAAATCTGCAACCAAATTCGTGTTTTTTCTCATGGCAACTTTAGTATTTGTCTCAGTTTTTTTCTTTTTCAGTCATGTCCTGTCCATCGCATTTCCTGGATAGCGGTAATGTCAGCCTTATAACTATTGAGGACATTTGATAAGTGAATACTTGCACGGATCTATATAGAGGTCTTACATTCCAAGTGCATATCCGTAAATCATGGACCTTGTAATGTTTGAGGGGGTCGTCAACCAATAGGGGTTGTTTATGTTTTCTTTTTCGTTTTTGTATATTCGCTGCCATGGCCAGGCCGATTCGAACCCGCTTTTTTTCTATTTAAAAAAATATAATTAGCAAAACCTTTTTCGAATAAAAGTCTAAAGAGGTTGCAAATACGGTTCTAGAAGAAACCGGATTTATTTCACCAGCAAATTGGCGAAAGCTCAAACGTTTTGCTATAACACATTTATGTTTTTTCTTAGGGCCATTATCACAATCATAGATATAGGAAATAATATATATAGCGCGCCCATTGTCGACTTTGTTCACTAGGTGCTGTCCTGTACTACTGTCACTTTCACTGAAGTTTCCCATAATTCTCATTGACGTTTATTTAAAATTGTGGGACATTTTTGTGAAAGTAATTTAAACAATGGAAAATGTGACAAAATTTATGTGATTTTACGTAATAGCATGTGTTTCTTATATAAAAAAAACTATTTCATACCCATGAAGTCGGTGTTGGGATATCAATAGGAGAAACCCCGTTAGACCGCCCAAGGACGAAAATCCCGGAACCCCTGTTTAATCTAAAAGCTTCCCCGCCCAAAAACTGTTGCAACTTCTGTGGCCGCAGATGCCAAAACCGTCTGAGGACTCTCAACAAGGAATGGTAGCTGAACCGGAGGAAGTACCAATTTATTAGGACATAGACGGTGGTGACATGGATTTGCAATTCGATGGCCATCAGATATTCTACTTTAAGTAACGTGTGGTATTCTTGTATTCTTAATATTTTTGTTGAAAATTATTTTTTCTTTTGATATGAAATTTTAGATTTTTATTGTCATATATTTTGATTTTTTTTTTTTGGAAACAAAAAAACCCATTTATTGCTTTCAACGACATCTAGAAAATTACCCATTACACTGAAATTTTTCCAACACTTGTGCTTCATCTATTTGTTTACATTATCTATGATCACAATGTCTGGTTAGAGCTTAGTAACAGTCATAATTTCGAAATGACAGCGGAAACTTTCAGTTACCTTTAACTGTAGCATAACTAGAGCAGCTAATAATTGGAATTTCTCTGTTTTGCTTTAAGTTCAATAAATGTTAAATATAATCTTATTTTTGACATGTCTTGCTATACTTTTATCGAGTCTGACCAAGTGTCTACAGACAATTCCAGTCAATACCAAAAGCCCTTGAGCCATAGAGAAATTCATATATAGGGAGAACATTTATCTCATGTCTTTTCCTTTTACACTCTTCGTGGTGAATTCGGTGTGATAGACAGCAGTTCGGCTTACACCAGGTGGAGTTATATGAACTGTTGACTTTAATATTTCATGTCGGTTTGATTGAGAACTGTGAAATTTAAACGTATTTTGGACCTGTTATCTTTTACTGTTAGTATACATTTGTGTTGTACTTAACAAAATAATATTAACACACAACACGAAATGCTGTAGTTGCTTTGGGGTTGATTGTTTTGAACCATTGCCTTTGTCTGCTATTTTTAAAGAAATTCTTTTCAACATCCAACATTCATATCACACCAGGCCAAATGTCATAAATTTCCTGATCGAAATGTGATCTCTAGATATATGAATTACTCTACGCCTTGAGCAATATTGTTTGTATTATAGAAAAATTATCCTGGTATCAGCTTTGAATTCTATAGAAATAAAATCGATACTTATTTAATACAATTGTTATCCCTGTATCTGATAATTTCTTCTTATCCAATTTATCAGTATAATTTTTCGTTTTAACTTGATGCCTTTATTAAATGGCACAAATGACAACTTTAAAATTGAATAGCGTATCATGTTAGGGAATTTACCTTTAAGCCAAAAGTTAATGTAAAAAAATCCTTTTTCAAAGTTGTCAAAAGAATCTTTAGACTTCAGATTGTGTTGCTTCTTTCTCATCGCTGTGTAGTCATTCAAGTGTAAGATTTGTCGGTTTCTTCGAAATCTATTCGGTATTCATGTCAAATGATGCCGTTTATTGTATCACTTTACACAAATACATACAATGATGCTAACAAATACAGTCACACACACACAAATACACCCATTCTCATACTAATACACTGGCATTGTCATATGGAATTCCTTTTACAGGCACAAAAAGACAAGTAACATCGCGATTTACATACTCTTGATTTTGATTATGATGAAAGATGGTGTTGCTGTAGGAAGACTTTTTATGCCTGCGTATAAGTGTATGTGTGTTTGCGCGCGTGTGTGTGTAAATATTTTGAGTTCTTCAGTGTGAAATCCTTTGGTAGGTGTTTTATTGTTCATGTTGTGTTGTAAAATTCAGTGAACAGTAACCGTGATTTGAGTTAACATCATACAGCCCCAATGATTCTTTTCATTTTCGGCATCTTCCCGACGTCCTTCCTATTTTTGGTTTCTTTCGTGTCCTTTCTTGTCAGCCATGACAATACAAGACACCAAAATACCAACTCACTAATACTACTCACATTTTCCACGCAACATCCCAGCAAACAAAACGTTAAGCAATCAGTGAGAAATCTGTCTGAAAATTAGGTAAAATATTCAGAATATTCAGTGGCCGTCGGTGGTGCAATGGTCAGTGTGCGCGCCTCTTGTACTTGAGATCCTGGGTTCGATCCCTGCTCTGATCACCTTAAATTTCTTTCGGTGGCGGTCACCTCGCATAGTGACGGCGACACTATCGAGTATTTAGCCATGAAAATGCTTCTCAAAAATACCGTTCGGAACCGGTGTAAAACTGTAGGTCCCAATCAGTGAGTAAAAAACTAGAAAGCGCACAGCTCACTGGTTGTGAGAAGTTCTCCCCGATTCCTTCATGGGATATAATGGGAAACCATTTTTTTTTTTCAGATAAGAAGGCCGACTAAGTTTGTACCGAAATACGAACAACATGTCTTATGAAATTGTGATTTTTAGCTGTCATTTCCTACTGTTTCTGACCTAATTCAGCACCGGAATTCCGTAACTTTTGAAGGATAAAATAAAATAGTTAAATTATGAAAATTAATAGAATTTCAATTCAATATTTCAAAATTTTTTTCAATTTAACAACCGATTCTTATTGTTATAATGTTACAGCATTCCGTTGCTGAACTGTAATCGTGAGAACAATTGAAAGTAAATTCGATGCGTCTACCGAATACTAGTCTTACGTCTTATTAAATTCCGAAGGTTTTCCTAGCACGTCGTACCGAAATCTGACTGAATTCTAATCTGTTGTCTTAACAAATTCTGATATTAACATTTAAATAAAAATCATTTATATTTGGTAAATAAAATTTAAAATTCAGATAAGTTATGTGTATGTACCTGGTAGCAGCAACGTTTCAGACAAGATTAAGTAGAGCGAAAATCGTACTAAACCAGACGCAGAGGAAGCTGGACATCGGACAGCTGCAATTACCATAGGTATCCACAGTCTACTCAATGAAGCTCTCGCAAATTTCGGCACAGAACCCACCACCTCCCGATGACGATCCTGAAACGCAGTGGAAACCCATTTCCGCCTCTATAAAAACCAACGCAACCACCATACTTGCTCTTGAAAACCCGCTACGTAACAAACCATGGTACGATGAAGAGTGTCGCACTGCAAATGATGAAAAGAACGCTGCACGTATGGTAAAGCTTCAGTCAATGGTAACGTGAGCTCCGACTGAGCGGTATAGGGAAAAAGAAGGAGATAAACCGTCTCTTTAGGCGTAACAAAGGCAGTGGAGAAAGCGCAAAAGTGAAAAAATTGAGACATACAGAATGAAGAAGCAGCCCGAAAATTCTACCAAAAAATCTAAAATGGGTCTAATGGGCATGGTTCAGGGCCCCCTTCTTTAAAGACAATGATGAAAATCACATCACAGATGTGCAGATCTTGTTGGGAATATGGACAGATCATTTCTCTGTGCAACTGATGTCTGAGAGATCCAATAACGATGGGACAATCAATCACAATTTAGACGACGACCTCGACTGCCCCCTCCTAACTAAGACGAGGTCAGAACAGCTATTGCCCTGCTTTAGGAAAACAAAGCCGCAGGAGCGGATGGATTACCGACGGAGCTTTTTAAGGCTGGCGGTGATGAGCTAATAAGGTCAGCTCATTAGCAATCTTTGGTTAGATGAATGCATGCCCGGCGATTGGAGTATCAGTGTACTATGTCCCATATTTAAAAAAGGTGACCCGAGTATTTGTGCCAACTACCGTGGAATAAGCCTTTTATCCATAGCATATAAGGTTCTATCAAGTATAATGTGCGAAAGACTAAAACCAATTATCGCTGACCTGATTGGACCATACCAGTGTGGCTTTAGGCCTGGAAAATCGACAACTGACCAGATTTTCACGCTACGCCAAATCCTGGAGAAGACACACGAAAAACAAATCGACACCTATCATCTATTTATCGATTATAAAGCAGCCTTCGATAGTCCGATACGGGAGAAACTCTATGAAGCAATGTCTGAGCTTGGTATTCCTGCAAAACTCATACGCCTTTGCAGGATGACCTTGACGAACACCAAATCCGCAGTGAAAGTTGGTAAGGATCTTACCGAACCTTTCGAAACTAAGCGAGGCCTCAGGCAAGGCGACACCCTATCGTGCGATCTCTTTAACATCTTAATGGAGATCATTATGAGAAAAGCTGCAGTCAATATGAATAAAACCATCAGCAGCAAAAGTCACATGCTGCTCGCGTATGCTGATGATATAGATATCATTGGGCGCACAATTAGAGAAGTTACTGCGGTTTTTTCGAGAATTGAGAAGGAGTCAGAAAAAGGTGGTCTGACGGTGATTGAGGACAAGACAAAATTAATGGTTTCAACGAACAGGGCCTCCACGCGATTAGACCAAAGCGTGAACGTTGATAACCGTTATAACTTCGAGGTAGTGGACGAATTTATATACCTCGGATCTGCCGTGAACAAAAACAACAACGTCAGCCTTGAGATCAAACGGAGAATTGTGCTTGCGAATAGATGTTATTTTGGGCTAAGCAAGCACTTTAGAGGTAAAGCCCTCTCTCGAGTAACAAAAGTCCAGCTGTACCAGACTCTCATTCAACCTGTCTTGCTTTATGGCGCAGAATCCTGGGTCCTATCGCAAGCAGACGAAACATCTGTAGGAGTCTTCGAGAGAAAAATACTCCGAAAAATTTATGGCCCTATAGTGCACAACGGCGAGTATCGGCGACGCATGAATCATGAGCTGTATGAGCTTTATCCTTACATTGACATAGTTAAGCGGATCAAGATAACTCGATTGCGCTGGCTAGGCCATGTCAGTAGAATGGATGAAGATGAACCAGCGCGAAGGCTTTTCGAAACCGAACTCGAAGGAAGACGAAAAATAGGAAGACCAAGACTCCGCTGGAGGGATCAGGTTGACGAATCCCTGCGTACACTTGGTATTGCCAACTGGAGAGATAAAGCAAAAGATCGAACTGGTTGGCGAAATATGTTATCTTCGTTTTGTAAGGTCCCTGACCCCCCGGGGTTGTCCGAGACCGGATAAGTAAGACCAGACATTCAAGTTATGCCAAATTCTGGAGAAGACCCACGAAAATCAAATCGATTATAAGGGGGCCTTCGATAGCCCGATACGGGAGAAACTCTACGAAGCAATGTCTGAGCTTGGTATTCCTGCATAACTCATACGCCTTTGCAGGATGACATTGACGAACACCAAAGCCACAGTGAAAGTTGGTAAGGATCTTACGGAACCTTTCTAAATCAAGCGAGGCCTCCTATCGTGCGATCTCTTTAACATCTTAATGGAAATCATTATCAGAAATCTATCCTTCTTTGTTCAGACATGCCGGGAGAAAAGAGAAAACTATAGAAAATTAAAAACAAAAATGTAAATAACAACGAATATGAACAGGCACAGAGATCAAAATTCATTTCGTATTCGTTTAGATATTGCGGAACAAAATACTTGAAATTGCTTCATAAGAGTCTAACAGAACTCTGTACGAATTTGCTCAAAAATGTCGGTGGAAAAGAAAATTATTGACAAAATATTTAATTCCTGCGAAAATGAGTTCTGAAGTCGTTTCAAATTTGTTTAGATATAAAAAACAAATTGGTTGCCAATTACATCCCACTTAGGGCTTGGGGGAAATTTTCACCACCAATAAGCTTTCTAGTTTTACACTCACTGATTGGGACCTACAGTTTTACACCGGTCCCGCTGCTTTGAGAAGCTTTTTCATAGCTAAATACTCGATAGTGTCGCCTTCACTAAGCGAGCTAACTGTTGCTTCATAACTGTCTGACAGAAATCGCAACGAATTAAGTCAGAAATGTATTAGCAGTCGACAATAACTGTAAACATTTTAAAAATAAAAAACTCCCCCGATATATAGTTCAAAACTCGTTTCAAAATTCGTTCACATACGTTGGAACAAAATAAAAAAAATGCTTGATAAAACACTGACAGAAGTCGCTACGAATTAGGTCAGAAATATCGGCCAAACCCATATTTACAACTTTCAAAATTAAAAAGTTCCTCTGATACAAAATTCTGAAATTCGTTCAGATATGTCAGAACAGAATGAATAAAAATTCCTTGTCGGAACAAAATAAAAATAAAATCCTCTTGAAAAATTTAACAAAATTCGGTACGAATTGGTTCTGAAATATCGGAGCAAAAGACAATAACTGCATAAATTTAAAACAGAAAAAGTCCTCCGATATATGTTTCAAACATCCTTTTAAATTCATTCAGATATGACGAAACAAAATAATAAAAAAATCCTTCATAAATGTGTGGCAGAAATCAATACGAATTAAGTCAGAAATGTAGTAGCAGTAGACAATAACTCTAACCATTTTAAAAATGCAAAATTCACCCGATATATAGTTCGAAAGTAGTTTCGAAACTCGATCAGATATGTTGGAACAAAATAAAAAAAATTCCTTTGAAAATGTCTAACAGAAATCGCTAAGAATTGGTCGCAAATATCGAAACAAGTCCATAAAGTATAAACAAACATTTCAAAACTAAAAAATTGCTCCGATACAAAGGTCTGAAATCGTTTCGAATTTGTTCAGATGTGCCAGTACAAAATAAATTAAATACACTTAGACAAGTAAAACAGAATTCGTCATTAACTCCTTACGAATCGGCAAAAGAGTTCCAAAATTTTACACAATTTTCTGAGTACGCTTGGTTTGGTTAGCTGGGATGTAAATATTGTTGTTCTTGTGCTGTATGTGTTTCTTTGTATGTACAATACAATGACAATGTCTCTTTCTCAATGATTTTTCTCGTATTCAAATGATTTATTCCATTGTGTTGTTGTGTACACAAATTGTTTATCTCTCTGACAGAATGACTAAGAATGCGTGTGTGTGTGTGTTTCTGTGTGGATGTGTGGATGTGTTAGTAGTTATTGTATTTTTGTATGAGTGTTAAGCAAATACAGAAGGAATACCCGCAGCTGTATGTGTGCTAATGTCACTGTCAGCACCCTGTTTTACATGGATTTACACTTTGGCGACAATCGTACATGTCACCACAGCAGCTAAAGGAAAACTCCCCATCAACAATTGTAAATAGAAAAGAATATCAGCTTCGTGTTTTTATCAAATGACATCACACAACGATAGGTTAATTGGATGCCAGTGGTAGTGCAACAGTAGGCAGAGTAAAATTTATTTGTTGATAAGAGGAACAGGAATATCCTTTCTTTTATACAGCGGAATGCTAGAGGCGAACTTTATCGAACAAAACCGACCAATTTAGGTTGTACGAGGGAAAATTGCATCTGCACTTATAGTCCTGTTGAAAAAAACCTTTTGAAAAATATTTACTATTAATCTTTAATTTGTATATCTCCTTCTTATTTAATACCAATTCGAAACATGTAAAGAAATAGCAGAAAACACCTTCTAGATATATTTTCTGACAGTTAACTAAAATGTTGCTATTTTCACTCAAGAGTCCTACGAAAGTACTTCTTCATAAATTGTCAAGACAAGTGATCATAAGAAGAAAATCAATAAAAGTTATTTGGGTGAATATGAGGCAACTTCTGATCGGGCTGCATTTTAGGTGTTTGATAGATTCATCATATAATATAGTGAAGGAATCATCCACCACCGACCATTGTGTTTCACTGCGTTATGCGTCTTTTTACCCTATCGAATATCTACTGCAATGGGTTAATTTTAGCCTTTCCCATGACATGTCCCAGCAAACTCAATCTTTGTTTTACGACCTGCTAACTATGTCGACACAGTCATAAAGGATGGGCAGCACGGGATTTATACATTGTTCAACATCGCTGCCAAAGTTATCGAAAACGTCAAGCAGCTACCTTCTATATTCTGGAGTCAAAAAATTAACGTGATTGCAAACCAGTGGTTGGTAAGGAAAAATAGTATAATGTTTTCTTAGTTAACCCACCAAAGTCTCTACTCGTATTATGTTCAATATATCCAGCTGAATTTATACCTCGTTCGCATGGCTATGACCTCTAATATTAAACATGAGCTCACATGCTCAGTCTCAGTCTCCAGTGGAACGTTCCAGTGCCATCTCACCCATATTAGGAGGATGTCAATCTGCGTGCCCATCTCATTTAGTGATGCGCGGCAAAAATTGAAGTCAGAAATACAGAATAGACATTGATACCCCTGGAGGTAATGGCGGTATGCCCCAGCCAAAGTCCACCTTCTCCGATTGCCATGAGTTCTGCTAGAATTGCCGTGAAACACTACAATGACGTGGAAGCCTTCGTGCAATAGGCCCCAAAACCTACCCTATCATATAGTGTAAAAACATAATTATCTTCTATTGCCTGGTAGACGTCCCATCCCATCATGCCCGTCTGGAACATGAGTTGAGAAGTTTCTCTCAAACTCGGACGTCGGTCTTCTAAAGTGGATTGTCGCAGATCCATTAAAATCGTTCTGTGACTCTAGGGACTGAGTCATCCCATGAAGGAATTGGAGAGAGCTTCTCACAACCAGTGAGCTGTGCGCTTCTATTTTACACCGGTTCTGAACGGTATTTTTATAATAAATAGTATGCGCGGCTCTTGTACATGAGATCCTGGGTTCGAACCCTGCTCTGACCACCTTCAAAAAAAAAATAAAAAATTTCTTTCGGCAGCGGTCACCTCGCATGGTCACGGCGACACTATCGAGTACATAGCCATGAAAAAGCTTCTCAAAATACCGTTCGGAATAGGTGTAAAACTGTAGGTCCCAACCAGTGAGTGAAAACTGGAAAGCGCACAGCTCAGTGATTGTGAGAAGTTCTCCCCGGTCCCTTCATGGGATGTAATGGGAAACCATTTATTTTTATTTATTTTTAGTGTTGCTTTCACTATGCGACGTGACCGCCGCCGAAAGCATTTTAAGGTGGCCAGAGCAAGGATCGAACCCATAATCTCATGTACAAGAGACTTAGAGGTAATCTTAGATCGAAAATTGAGTTGGATGCACCACATAAAAGACAGGGCCAATAAGGTCTACAGATGTTAGTCGCTATGTGGAAGGGCTATAGTATCAAACTGGGGCCTCAACCTGGAAATAAAATATATGCTTCGGTAGTACGTTGGACGGCAGTTGAGAGGAAATGCAATATCGCAATACTGAAGAGGGTTCAAGAAATGTTCTGCACTGCAATGAGGGCAGCCTCCAGCTAATTGCGATTACGGCTAAATACGAGGCCACTCTTGCGGCAAAACGCTTACATGCAATAGGTGAATTGATCAACAGGGATCTTAGGTCGAAACACCAACGGAAAATTTTGGCTTTGACCGATTTCACGCAAGATCCGAGTAAATACGCGGATTACTCGAGTTCAGGGTTAAGGCGAATTGTGTGGCTGTATAGCCATCTAGAGTCGCCTGGCAGTATGGCACCTTGGCACAAACATCAAATGGGACCCGCTTTTACACGAATGGCTTAAAGCTAAGGGAAAGAACGGGTCTAGGATTTTTCATTGAAATTCCATCAACCGAAACCCACCAACCTCTCCCGGATCACAATACGAACTTTCAAGCGGAAAGTCCCACATAGTAGCCGCTATTACACGAATGGCTCAAAGTTACAGAAAAGAACGGGTGTAGGACTTTTCATTGAAAATCCGACAACTGAATCCCACCTATGACTCCCGGATGTCAATACGAACTTACAAGTGAAAGTTCGAGCGATTACGGAGTGCACCAAAAAGCTTGGCGATAATACAAACCCAGTCGAAGCGAACATCTTCACAATTAGGGTAGTATCATTGGAAATTGTCAAATCTAGAACGATCCTTGACTTTAAGACGGTAAATCGAGGACAAAAGGTTTGCTGAAAATGGGAAAGCCTGAAATGAGCAAAATGATGGGAGTCTTAATGTTACATTCGGGATTACGGGTCCACCAGTACCGTATTGGACTAGTGGCGAATAGTCAGTGCAGGGCATGCTTGGACGATGGAACATTTCCTGTGCCACTGCCTGGCCTTCACACAATCTAGATCCAAGTATCTCTCGGATAGTATAATACCGGACATGACCAATCTTGTGGATATAGACTGCAGTATCTTAACCCTAGAAGGGTAATCTTCATCGATTCGACGAACACTGTTGGTCTTTTTTAATTTTTCAAGAAAATGGACTGAAGTGCGAATTGCCCAAAAATACGTCAAAACCCTTTAAAATTGTTTGGCTTGTATATTTCCTTGTTTGTTAAAGTGTATTTTTGATTAAAATGAGTGTGCCGGACTTTTACGCTACATTTTTCGTTAAAAATTTCGAAATAGAATAGAACTTCGTCGATTCGACGAAGATTACCTTTAATGTATATAAAATCTGATTATCCTTCTAGGGTTAAGGAATTTGGTGAATCGCACCGAATTCCCATGAGAGGTATTGTGACGTAGTAGGGTAAATTGAGAGCGGACAACAAGTCGAATCAGTGGCTTTAGTGTATGACATGGGAAGGATCAGAGTTTTTTTTTAACACCCTGCATCGAACCCCTCTTTTCAAACTGACTAAATATCAATTGGAACTAAAAGCTAACTTCAGATCAGTTGAACCTGTCCAAGTACATAATGCTTTGGTAGTGTACGAATGCTCTTGAATATTACGGCGGGGAAAGTAATCGACAATTTACCACCTGTATGAACTGTTGAATTGTAAATCAGGACTCGTTTGAAAATATTCTGGTAAATATAAACCAAGAAGGCCTTTGCCCTGCTAACTCCACCCGAAACGCAGTAAACCAAGGCGCTTAGAAATCTTTGTTATGTGTCAACTCTGGCCGACAACAAGAGAAATGTAAATATTAACCAAATATATTATGTTCAATGAAGTCAGCTGTTCTCTTTCCATCTTGTCTCGTAACATTTTTTGACATTTGTCCTTTTGCTGTATAAATAGTAGACTGCTGATATGAAAGGTAAGCCAACTTAAGGACACGTGTATAGTGTTTATCTGTTGACAAATGTTTTATAGATGGCTCTGTGCTTTGCAATCCCTCTATATGTCGGAGTGAATGTCTAAATGTCAGATGTAGTGTGTTTGAGTGTGTGTGTTCAAGTGCTTGTATACATGTGTGCACACGTGAGGTAATTGTATTGTTTTGTTAAATTTGATTTAAATTCTAAACGCATACATTCATACTGGGTTCTCCTCTCTCTCTCTCCATCACTCTTTAAATGGTTAGTTATAACAGCCTCCTTCAACACACCGGTATTGTCACGAAAGAGTGAAACATGATGCTTACGACTTTAATGTCAGGATTTCAACACCCGACTTAGTACGGATTTGTGTAAATGTACAACAACAACAAAAAAACAAAATCACAGTAGAATAGAATTTTCGTTGAGTTTCTTCTTCTCATCTCAAAGAAGCATCAAAAAATAAAATAAAAATAAAAGCGGCTGCACATGATAAATAAATATTTAATTTTTATTTTGCGATAAAAATGTTTGAGGCGAACTGCTTTTGTTTGTTACACCAGTACAAAAAAGCTACTCCAAGGAGATATTAAATTGTGATAGAGGAGATGAGAAGAGAGTCATGTGTCCCAAACAGCGTAGTGGTTGTGTTTTAATTAAATTTAAGCCCTAGGAAAAAATTTCATCTTAGGTTTGCTTTATGATGCTCAGTTGACTTAACTTTCTCTTTCTCCCTTCTTTAAGCTCCCACTCTGTTGCCAAGAGTTTGGTTGCTGTGTTGGACTGCAAACAGAAATAGTTTTATTTGTATTATTAAGAGACTAAACGAGGGTGGTTCAGTTTTACTGTAAGATTGTTCAACTGGGGTGTCACATAATTCTATACGAGTGACTGTGTGCCAGAAAGCTGTGAGACATTTTTCTATGGGAAAAACTTTGATATACAATTTCTGTAAGAAAAATTGTGACACGCATTTTCTATAAGAAAGAGTGACACGCATTTCCTATAAGAAATATTGTGACACATATTTTCTATAAGAAACATTGTGACACACATTTCCTATAAGTAAAACTGTGCTACACAATTTCTACAAGAAATATAGTGACACACATTTTCTATAAGAAATGGTGCAATCAATTTTTTATAAGAAATACTGTGGCACATTTTTTTTCACAAAAGCCTGTGACACATGTGGGCAATACACGCTGAAAATCTATTCTTTTGTTGTTGATTCGATGCAAATATAACCTGTTTATAGCTTGTCGCAAATATAGTATACTTGTGTCGAAACATATTGTATTTGCTATTCAATATTACAAGTTTGAGACACAATGATTACTAGGTTATCATACTACATAATAATTTGCTAGCCTCACTGCGGTGAAGGTTAATGCGTTGCCAACTACAGAAAAACGGTTTAAAATGTTTTAAATCATTGTATACTTTTAGGCGAACAATTTATATCTCCTCTCAACAACAGCAACAGGCACATGTACATATATACATTATTAAGTTTTGACCGTCGTTTGACGTTCTTTTCAACTAGTAATATATGTTTTTGTTACCCAAATGTAGGTTTGGTTGTTAAAATCTCCTCAAAACAAACCCGTGACGGACAACATAGGAATAAAAACCAGCAGATATGGAATTCATGAAAACAATGCTTGCAAACATACACCTGTTTCCTGCAATATGATGCCGGGGCCGTTTTTTTTTGCGTGTAGGGAAAATGGTGCGACATTTTATCTCTACGAAAGCTTGTGAGACAATTTTCTATAGCAGAAATTGTGACATATTATACTGGCAGAAAAACCATTAGATACTCTTCTATAAGAACAAATTCGTGTCAAATTTTAAAGATTAAAAACTGTAACAAATTTTTCTAGATGAAACACTATAATATATTCTCTATAGGAAATACTGTAAGACAGATTTCCTATAAGAAATACATTGTATTATAAGAAAAACGTTGACCCAAGTTTTCCATAAGGAATAGTGTGCCTCATTTTGCTGTATCAAAATCTGTGACATATTTCTTCTCTTCCAAAACCTGTGACACATTTTTGTGACACAAAAATTGTTACTCACTTCTCCAACTGTGACAAACTTTTCAACAAGGTAAACTGTAATATAGTTTTTCTATCACAAAACCTTTTGCACATCTTCTATACGAAATACTGGGCCAAAGATTTGCTATAATTGAAGGGTGGGCCATGTCACTTTTGGAATTTGGACCCCAAGTTATTTCGAAGGGGGCCGTCGGTGGTGCAATGGTTAGTCTACGTGACTCTTGTACATGAGAACGTGGGTTCGATCCCTGCTCACACCATCTTAAATTTCTTTCGACGATGGTAACCTCGCTTAGTGACGGCGACACTGTCGAATACTTAGCCATGAAATAAATGAATAAATAAATGGTTTCCCACTACATCCCATGAAGGGACAGGGGAGAACTTCTCAAAATCACTGAGCTGTGCGCTTTCTAGTTTTCACTCACTGATTTGGACCTACAGTTTTACACCGATTCCGAACGGTATTTTGAGAAGCATTTTCATGGCTAAATACTCGATAGTGTCGCCGTCACTATGCGAGGTGACCGCCGCCGAAATAAATTTTAAGGTGGTTTGAGCAGGGATCGAACCCAGGATCTCATGTACAAGAGGCGCGCACACTACCATTGCACCACCGACGGCCATGAAATAGATTCTCAAAATACCGTTCGGAACCGGAGTAAAACTGTAGGTCCCAATCAGTGGGTGTAAAACTATAAAGCGCACAGCTCACTGATTGTGAGAAGCTCTCCCATTTTAAGAAACTTTTTTTTTTATTTAGTTTAAGAATTAAGATCTAGTGAAACATTTTCTATTAAAAATGTTGTGACACATTTACGATAAGAAATATTGTGACACATTTTCTACAAGAAAAACTTTGACGTATGTTTTCGTTATAAGGAATACTTTGACACATATTTCATTTATGAAAACCTATCACACATTTTTCTCAACGGTAACACGTTTCTTCTGTAACAGAATTTTCATTAAAAAAACTCCAACCTATTCTCTATTAGAAAAACTCTGACACCATTTGGTATAAGAAACTCCTTCACATGGTTTTCGAACTCCAAAACCGCGCACACTAGCCATTGCACCACCGACGGCCACAAAACTCAGAATATATCAACTAAAATTCAGAAAACATCAATTTATTTTAAGAATTTCTAATTAAAATTCAGAAAATATCAATGAAAATTCTGAATTTCCATTTAAGAATCAGAACATATCAATTGAAGTTCCTAAAATGTCAATTGAAATTCAGAAAACATTTATTGAAGTTCATAAAATGTCAATTCAAGCTCTGAAAACATCATACGGAATTCAGAGATTGGGAACTGAAATACAGAAAACATTTATTAAATTTCAAAATCTAACAATTGAAATTCAGAAAACATCAAATGATATTTATTAAATATCAATTGAAATTCAGACAAATATATACGAGACGAAACTGCAATTGAAATTTCTCTGAAATACAATTTATATTTTCTGAATTTCAGCAAATATTTTCTGAAATTCCATTGATGTTAACCAAAGTTAAAATGAAATTTTTGGAATCAAATGAAATTTCTCTGAAATACAATTTATATTTTCTGAATTTCAACAAATATTTTCTGAAATTCCATTGATGTTAATCAAAGTTAAAATTAAATTTTTGGAATCAAATGATTTTTTCTGAATTTCAATTGACATTTTCTGTATTGCAACTTGAGTTTATTGATCGTTTCTTAATTTCAATTGGAAATTCCGAATTTCAGTTGATATTTTTTCATTTAAGATTTGGAACAGGTGTAGGTACAGCAGCTTTTTGAATATAAATTGGAACAGGTATGAAAAATTACGGCAAATGTTTAACTGATTCTTTTATATGAAAGAAATCTCTATCAGCTACACATTTTCCAATTGTAATTCCGAAAATGCCAATTGAAATTCATAAAAGATAAGTTTGTATTTTCTGAACTCTAATTGATATTTGCTGAATTTCAATAGATGTTTTCCGAATTTCAATTGATATTTTCCAAAATTGTAATTATTTGTTTCTGAATTTCATTTGCTATTTTCTGAATTTCAATCTGAGTTTACTGAATTTTAATAGATTTTTTCTGGATTTCAATCGGAATTTCCTGAATTTCAATTGGAAGTTTTGAATTTCCGCTGATCGTTTCTATATTGCAATTGGAAATTCCGAATTTCAATTGATATTTTCTGAATTACAGTTGGAAAAGTTAGAGTAAAGATCTTTTTATTTTATTCGATAAACTCTATTATAATAAGTAGCACCCGATGTTTTACAATTTAAAAGTCTTGGGATTAGCCAATGTTTGTTTTTCTTTAAGAAGAATATCGCTTAAATGAATTAAGAAATTTCACTTCATTTCGTTATGTTGGACACAATTTCTATACTACTATTATTCATTATTTCTTTTTATATTTAACATTATTTATTTTAATATTATATAAAATTTATTTGAATTATTTTAATATTTATTTGAATAAATACACGCTGGAAAAGGTGGACCCAGCAACATGCAGGAACCCTGTACATTAGGGTGGGTAAAAAAAATTCCTGCTGTCACCACTTACAAATTAAGTTCAGAGTGTTTAATGACTATTTATTGCTAAATATTGCGATTCTGGGTTCAGCAAATTGTGAGCTATTTTGCTTTAAAAACACCTCTAATTATCAGGTTTTTTTGGTGTAACTTTTAAGATGTTGCAGATATTTGCAAAACTTATTATGGGTACGTAGACCTTTATGAGTTCTTGCATTGCACATATTGGTTTTATTTGTATTTTTGAAGTTGATTGAGTTGTAGAAGTTTAAATGCCGTTTTTTAGTGGATTTTTGTGGAGTCCTAAGAACAAATCAAAATAACTCCGACATTTTTACTCATATGTTAACACTAAAGATGTCATTGAGAAGGTTATAAACTCAGCTTCGTTGCTCGGAATGATTTTTTGGAATATAACGTTAAATTATACAGCTTATTTTTATTTTTATCGGTAGTATTTCAAAATTTTTCAAAAGTTATCATTTAAAACTACATTGATCGCAAAAAATGTTGCAAATTTTTACCCGCAGTAAAAAGCGCTATTTAATACCTTTGAAATGATGTAAAAAATAAAAAAAAAATATGAAATAAAATCGGAAAAATAAGAGAAATACAATGGTTTGGTAGTTTAATTGATTATGTTTCTTTAAAAACCACAATATTTACAAAAAAAAATTAAAAAAAAAAATTTTTTTAACATTTAATGCATTCACATTCAATATTAAACTGTTTTATAGACCTGAAAGCCTCAAAGTTGTTTTACAAAAATGCAGATATTACGACCATTTCTTTTCGGATATACATAATTTATATAAATATCATTTCAAAGGTATTAAATAGCGCTTTTTACTGCGTGTAAAAATTTGCAACATTTTTTGCGATCAATGTAGTTGTAAATGATAACTTTCGAAAAATTTTGAAATACAAGGTGGCGCAAAAGTAATCCTCCTATCAGAAAATGCTATAAATTTTGCGATTGGCCCCTAATGTCAGTTCTGTTTTGACATTTGTGTAGTAAACACATGCGAAATACACGTTAATAAACAATGTTACGCTACACTGCTCCAGAACGCGGAATATTGCTGACTATTTATTTGACCAATAATCGGTCGGTGACTTTGGCACAACGTGAATTTCGTCGCAGATTTCCTGGCCGTTCAACGCCTACTGGTGAAACACTGCGACGTTTAGCCGCTCGCCTCGAAGAGACTGGCACAACACGAGATGCTGCCAGGCGTGGCAGACCCCGGAATAGCCGTTCTGCAGAGATTATTGCTGCTGTAGCCGAGGATGTCATGGAAGCGCCGTCGACATCGACCAGACGACGTGCCACGCAAATGGGTATCAGTCGACTGTCTTTACAGCGAATTTTGGTACAAGATTTGAAGATGTTTCCGTACAAAGTCCAGACGGAGCTAACAGCTGAGCTGCTGACCGCCCATCGCGTCTAACATACGCTCAAGCCATCCTTAATCACCACCAAGAGGAAGATGACCATCTTAGCGGGTACGTAAATAAGCAAAATTTACGCTTCTGGGGCACTGTAAATCCGCGTGTAACCCACGAAGAGCCATTACACCCGCTCAAAGTCACTGTATGGTGTGCTGTTTTCGCTGGAGGAGTCATCGGACCTTTTTTCTTCAAAGACGTCGCGGGCCAAACGGTTACTGTGAATGGTGAGCGCAACAGAGCAATGATCAACGAGTTCCTTTTGCCGCAACTTGATGAATTCGGATTGGAAAACAAGTGGTTCCAACAAAAATACAATGTGTTTGTTCACAAGTATATTTTGTTTGCGACAAACTACAAACAAGTTATATTTGCATCCAAACAACAAAGAGACATTTTTCAGCGCTTAGACTGATTATAAAAAAAAATCTCCCAATTCACTTTATAACTTTCTTCCCCACCCTCGTTTTTTTTTTGAAAGAAGCATACAACCACTACCAAATAACCAACATTATATTGTAATTAGCCTTAAGGTGTACTATACAACTTTTACGAAATTAAATTAAAAGTGACTTTTGTCGGAGCTTCCTCTCTTTATTTCTGTGTGACTGTGTAGATGATGGGTGCGTTGTGTTGTGTTGTATGCATATTAGAAAAGTAAATGAAATATTTACCAAATGCCCCTAAAGTATGCAATAAAAACAACAGAAAAATGAACAATGCCATAAAAAAAACTAAAGAGAATAAGTGAACTTAGCAATGCAAAGCATACTTTAAGGCTTTACAGCAATTGTAAAATTGTAATCTATTTTTAAGTGTTTGTTTTTTTATCTTTCTTTATTTGATATGCTTTATTTTTCTCGCACTCTCTCTCCGTCCCTATCTCCCTTCTACATTATGATCCATCTGTGTAAGTTTTGTTTAAGTTTTCAACAGTTAAATAATTTGAAATTTGTGTATTTAGGTTTAGTAGTATTGGAACTTTTGTTCTAGGCAAATATTTGCTAAGATTTTATTGAACTTTTTATGACTTTTTGACAATTTGCTAACACATGAGTACATATGTGATGTGTGATTATGTCTAAAATGATATTGACTTTGGAAATGTATTTGAGTTGGTCAGTGTATGGAAAGGAGACGGTATATTGGAAAAGATATTGAAAAAAAGTGCGGATGTAACGGATCTACATATGTAAAAATTCGAAAATAAATGATTTTTTTAATGATTTATTTCCATTCAAATTTATTAGCAAACTCGTTTTGATTGCAATTCCTTGTAGGTTAGTTTTGCAACAACTAGGAGTTTAACTTTTAAATTTCCTGACAATTTTGAAAAATTAATAAACCCAAAACTCTAAATAGTGCCACATCATTTTCTCTTTACTTCTAACAGCTCTCATGTGTCTGCCTGTCTGCTTGTCTGTCGTTGTTAGTTTTGATTTTCTTACCCAAGAAATATTTTCAAATTAAAAAGTTTTCTTTTAGATAGCTGACTTCCTTCCTCTTTCCTCCCCCTGCTCCCCTGGTACTTGTTATACATTTTCTATTCAACACAAGTCAAAATATACTTGTCAAAAGTGTTTGCATAGAGTTGCTGTTGAAATTATTTCAAAATAAATTCAAAATTTATTGCAGTTTACCAACATTATTGTTCCAATGGCAAAGTCGGAGCTAAACAATGGTTGCGAGCACAAACTTAATGCGCAAAATAAAGGAAAATCTGTCAGGTTAACGCATTTTCAACTCAAGTGGCTGGCCAGTGTATTCAGCAAACCGATTCAGCTAACGTCAGCGTGTGGCAGAGTGAAATGCATTTGCAACACAGGAGAAAATAAATCAAAGCAAAAATGTAAAATGCAAAAATTTGTTAACAAAACAACAACTTTAGACTATAAAACAATATGAGATACAGATAAATAAAATGCAATTGCAATTTATCGTTGTATTTTCAAATGAAAAATGGCGAAAAAATAACATTTTGGGGGGAAAACCAAAACAACGTTATAAACAATTTGAATTGTGTTAAACTAACACTTAACTGATTGTTTTGGCATTTTGAAAATAGAAAACTAAAACGCAGATGCCGATGCAGATGCAAACCCCCCCCCCCCCCCCACAATATGATGTACATTTGGAATTCCAATGGATGAACTTAGGATTAATTAGATTTTCAGATTAAATTAAATTTGAAAATAAAACAAATCAAAGAATTTATTGCAAACACATTTGTATCTAATCTACATTTATGTTTTTTTTTTTCTTGTACAATTTTGATTGAATAATTGAATAGAATGATAGATTATACCATTAGTGCACACGTTTCAAATACATAGCTTGATGAATAGCAATTCCAGTGAAACCATGTGGACTAAAAAAACAGTCCTACACTAGTCTAATACAATTTGTAAAATAGATTTCAGTTATGACATAATAATAAACATAAAACATATTAATTGTAAGTAAAGTTGACCTTTGAAGATATATTAGTTTTCAGTTGTTTCGGCTTAAGGTCATAAGAATAAAAGGAAATAACTTCATCTATTTCTTCTTACAATTTCCTTAATATTTTCCAATATTTCGACCAACTTCGTTGATCATTTTCAAGGATCTGATAATCTAGCTCTAAGGACTATAGAGGATAACTGGGACGAAATTGGACAGTAGACGAATATACCACGTAGGATTTAGATTCTACGAACAGAGAAAGGGTATGCCCATGGGATCACTAATTATATCTGACATCATCATGGAGGTATTAATGGATACAGTACTCGACACATTGGGGGAGAGGCCGAAAATCTTGACGAAATATGTGGACGATTTATTTGTTGTTATCAGAAGAACTGAAGTGGCCAACATGATGACAGCATTGAATTCTTTTAATGGGCAACTACAGTTCACGCTCGAAGAGGAAAGGGACAATAGGCTACCATATTTGGACAGTTTGGTTATCAGACAAGGAAATGCTCTCAAAATGGACTGGTACCAAAAAACGACGACGACATTATTTAATCGTCGTCGTCTTTATAATATCGTCGTTATTTTTCTATAATATGCAAAACCCACTAGGTTTGCAAAAACACGAAACACTCGTGACAACAATGTTTCATTTCCACTCGTTCCTCCATCAGCGGATTGTTCGCTCAACGTAGTTCGGCAGTAGATTTGTGGAAAAGGTGTTGGCAACGTTGGTAGATCGTCGCTGATTGGTTGGTTAAGGAAAAGGGGAGCAGCAAAAATATTGCATCGGGAGCGATGACAAAATATCTCGGTTATTCATACTGAAGTTTGGAAGCAACCGGCAGCAAAAAAGGAGAAAATATATATAAATGAAATATTAAAAACAAAAACAATATTTTAAATTAAGTTAAAAACAAAATAAAATCACAAACCAAGAAAAACATCAATTGTATATAGTTTATAGAAATCAGTGGAAATATACTATATAAATAAACAAAATTGTACAATAACGAAAAAAAAACAATTAGTTTTTGGTATCACAAAAATTATTGTGACGGACATTCCAAACACCCAAGAAGGACAATTATTAACACTGCGAGCAACTTCATCAAGAGAGTTATGAAGATAAGTGACGCTGAATTCCACAAGACGAATAAGGGGAAAATGGTGGAAATCCTTAAATTGAATAGTTTCCCCAGGAAAATTATAGACAATCTGATATCACGGCCAGACACGAGCAAGCCGACTGAACGCCGTACTGAATCTGACAGAATTTATAAAACCACAACGTATGTTCCGGGTTTCCCTAAAAGATTGAAACACTCCAATATATATGACAACGGAAAATATGAATTGGCGTTGAAATCAAATTTAACCGTGAATAGTTTATTTAGCAGGGCAAAGTCTATTATTGACGAAAATGACGGACCAAACGTTGTGTACGAAATTCCATGTAATGGTGACAAGTCCAACATATGCCAGAAAGTATATGTTGGCACTACAATGAATAAATTGAAAACTAGAATAGCCGCTCATAAGTCGGACCAAAAAGCTCATCATAAGCCGATAGAACAAATGACAGCACTCGCAGCCCACTGTACTTTAACTGGACATAAACCAAATTTTGACGAAGTGTAAATTTTGACTGAAGAGAAAAATTACTCAAGACGTCCCTTCCAGGAAATGCTGCATATAAATGACGTTCCATCGGAGAAAAGGCTTAATTTCAAACGAGAGACAGATCAATGTGCGCATGTGTATAGGCACATAATTGACAAATTCAAGGGAAGGACAAATCAGTTGACATAAGCCTGCGGAAAAACTTGGACGCGCTCTGTGTTATCTCAAAATGTAATTAAAATTAATCATTCTCTTTTTGGGGAAAATAATATATTTGTTTATGTTGATTCTTGTCTGAACTGTTCAATAATGTTTATGAATACTTTGTGTTTATTTTTGTTTAATCAGATCCTTGAAAATTATCAACGAAGTTGGTCGAAATATTGGAAAATATTAATGAAATTGTAACAAGAAATACTTGAAGTGTTTTCTTTTTATTCTTATGACCTTAAGCCGAAAACAACTGAAAACTAACATAAAACATAGTTTAAATTATTATTTCAATATTCAACATACTAATATCCATAATATTAAACATAAATCCAATGTCATTTTGTAAAACTCAATTAGAACCACAGACTTGTCATTCATGAGCACGAGCTTGTTCGATAACTTTTTGTTTGACTGATGAATTTGGAAAAATATTAATAAAAATTTTGTGAACATGATAGTGATGCGAACAACTTCGATTATATTCTTACTTTGTATCAAGAAGGGCGGTAAACCGTCAATAAATATCAACGATAGCTGGTGTTCCTGCTCATGAATGAGAAGTCTGTGGTTCGCATTAGAGTTATATAAAACATTAATTCCCGCCAGTGAATACACGCTGAAAATTTTGTATTTTTTGTTGATTGTATGCAAATATATCATGTTTATACCTTGCCCCAAAAATATAGTATACTTGTGTTCAAACACATTGTGTTTGCTATTCAATATAACATGTTTGGGACACAATGATTAATAATATACATATGGCTTTGTGACCCAAATGTGTCTTTGTTTGTTGAAAACTTTTGAAAATAAAAACGTGATATATGATAGGGAAACAAAAAGCAGCAGAATTTCAATTCACGAAAACAATGCTTGCAACCATGTACATTGTTCCTGCAATATGTTGCTGGGACCGATTTTTTCGGCGTGTAATTGCTAACATACTTAGGTGGCCTCACACAATCCCGAAGTGTTAAGGGCCTCACTAAATGGACACACAGAGAAGAGATTCGTTATCACAACTATATTTACAGCCAACTAAAATTTGGCGGTTCCTTGGACTATCACATTATTGAGTTGTGATGACCAATAATTGTGTTCCGTATCACCAAGTGTTGTGCATATCAATTGATTTGTAATTCAGTTTTGGTTGCAAGAACTGAAATATTTAGTTGAACAAGAAATAAATGTTTTCTGTCAATCGGGTTTTAGTTCTAGCAATCAAATTATCCTGTAGTGGTGAATATTCTATTAGTTGGATGAACGAAAAATGTAAAAACTAATTCGGTTGTACCAAATAATATACTCGTATGCAGATGGATTACCGGCGGAGCTATTTAAGGCTGGCGGCGATGAGCTGATAAGGTGCATGCTAAAAAAGGTGGCCCGAGTCTCATTAGCAAAATTTGATTAGATGAATGCATGCCCGGCGATTGGAATCTCAGTGTACTATGTCCCACATTTAAAAAAGGTGGCCCGAGTCTCTGTGCCAACTACCCCGGAATAAGCCTTTAAGCAATAGCATATAAAAGGTTCTATCAAGATTAATGTGCGAAATACTAAAACCGATTATCGTGTGGCTTTAGGTCGGGAATATCGACAACTGACCAGATTTTCACGCTATGCCAAATCCTGGAGAAGAAACACGAAAAACAAATCGACACCTATCATCTATTTGTCGATTATAAGGCGGCATTCGATAGCCCGATACGGGGGAAACTCTACGAGGCAATGTCTGAGCTTGGTATTCCTGCAAAACTTATAAGCCTTTGCAGAATGACCCTGACGAACACCAAATCCGCAGTGAAAGTTGGTAAGGATCTTACCGAACCTTTTGAAATTAAGCGAGGCCTCAGACAAGGTGATACCCTATCGTGCGATCTCGTTAACATCTTAATAGAGATTATTCTGAGAAAATCTGCTGTCAACATGAGTAAAACCATCAGCAGCTAAAGTCGCATGCTGCTCGCATATGCTGATGGTATAGATATCATTGGACGCACAGTTAGAGAAGTTACTGCGGTGTTTTCGAGAATTGAGAACGAGTCAGGAAAAGTGGGTCTACCGGTAAATGAGGACAAGACAAGATTAATGGTTTCAACGAACAGGGCCTCCACGCGATTAGACCAAAGCGTGAACGTTGATAACCGTTATAATTTCGATGTGGTACACGAATTTATATACCTCGGATCTGCCGTGAACAAGAACAACAACGTCAGCCTTGCGATCAAGCGGAGAATTGTGCTTGCGAATTGATGTTATTTTGGCATAAGCAAGAACTTTGGAGATAAAGCCCTCTCATACAACCTGTCTTGCTTTATGGCGCAGAATCCTGGGTATTATCGCAAGCAGACGAAACATCTGTAGGGGTCTTCGAGAGAAAAATACTCCAAAAAATTTAGGGCCCTATAGTGCACAACGGCGAGTATCGGTGATGCATGAACCATAAGCTGTATGTGTTATATCCCGACATTGACATAGTTAAGCGGATCAAAATAACACGATTGCGCTGGCTAGGCCATGTCAGGAGACTGGATGAAGACGAACCAGCACGAAGGGTTTTCGAAACCGAACTCGAAGGAAGACGAAAAATAGGAAGACCAAGACTCCGCTGGAAGGATCAAGTTGACGAATCCCTGCGTACACTTGGTATTGCCAACTGGAGAGATAAGGCAAAATATCGAGCTAGTTGCCGAAATATGTTATCTTCGTTTTGTAAGGTCTCTGACCCCTCGGGGTTGTTCGTGACCGGATAAATAAGTAAGTATGCTCAACTAATTATGTACTTGAATTTAATGGCTGTCACAACCATTCGGTGATGCTTTAACCCATTGTGAACTTTATAGAAAAAAAGTAAAAAAAAATATTTGTTATTAAAATTGTATATTTTATATTTAAATGTAAACAAAATTATTATTATTTATAACCAGGGTTCGTATTTCGTGCCCATTTTTTTATCGAAAATATGAAAAAATTTCTATATCTCGAAATCGGAGGGTCCAATCGAAAAAATAACAAATTTTTACGGGTTTTTCACAAAGTGTTCCAATTCGCATGAAATAATTTTTTTTTTCAAAAAATCGCCAAAATAAGAAAATCGCTAAAATAAAAAAATGGCTATAACTATAAAAAAAAAGTTATAAAAAGACAAACAAAAAATATATTGTTTAAGTACAAAGGAGGCTGTAGTAACCAATGGATGTCTTTACTACGGCATCACTTTTTTTTACCAAATCGCTAAAACGAAATTTATTCGAATAAAAAATCGCTAAACCGCCATTATGTATATATTTCACAAACGGAGCGTTCAATCGAAAAATAACTAATTTTTTCGGCATTCTAAGGGTTTTTCATAAAGTGTTTCAATTCGTACGAACTTTTTTCTTCTAAAAATCGCCAAAATAAGAAAATCGCTAAAATAAAAAAATAGCTGTAACTCGGAAACGGTGCGTCCAACCGCAAAAGCAATAAATTTTGTACTTCCTTTGGAGGCTTTAACCAATGGATGCCCCTCATACGGCATCACTTAAAATCCGCTATACTATAAAATTTTCAAGTAAATAATCGCTAAAACTCGCATGTATGCCTGAATTATAGTGATCTTTTATTTCAGCGTTTTTCATATTTTTACGATTTTTTGAACCAAATATCTTCCATACGATGGACCACTTTATGAAAAATTCTTAGAAACTCGTAAAAAAATAGTTTTGTTTTCGATTGAACGCTCCGGTTCCGAGATATTGGCATAGGGGTGTTTTACCGATTTTTGTTTACAGAAATTACAGTTTTAGTGATTTTTTAAAAAAGGAAAGTGATGGCGTATTGAAGACATCCATAGATGAAAGCCTGCTAGGGAGGTACAAAGTTTATTATTTTTGCGATTGGCCGCATCGTTTCCGAGATATAGCCATTTTTTATTTAAGCAATTTTCTTATTTTGGCGATTTTTTGAAAAAAAATTATTTCATGCGAATGGGAACAATTTGTGAGAAACCCTTAGGAACCCATAAAAAATTTTAATTTTTTCGATTGGACGCTTCGTTTCGTCTTCCAGATACAGACAGTTCTACTAAATTTTTCATATTTTTGATCAAAGATGGGGATGTGTTACCCTGGGTATCATTTGTATGTTTAAGTTAGTTTGTGTCATCCGCAATAATAGTCCAGCCAAGTGTCCACAATTGTTTGCATGTGTTTGTGAAGGCGTCAGATTTAATGATTGTGTTTAAAAGTCTCACTTCACCCCAATTTATGATAATATGTATTCTTCGCTGGCTGATATCTATACACTTTATTGTTTTTTCACTACTTTGTTTATCACTTTCTGTTTAAAATAATAGTTTTTATGTAAAGTCCTCGTGTAACATTCCAATATACGTAGTTTCTCTTTAACGACAAAGCCTCTTGTGAAAAATCGAATACATAACTTTGAAACAAGTGTTTTTGTAACAGAAACTAAATTCTGAATACAGTGACTAATAGTTGAACACGAATTCTAATATTGTACTTTTTATTAGTTGTATCTTCCATTTCAGATGAATGAGGTTTTTGAAATACTGAAATTGGGTAATACAACTAAAATTCGGTAGTAGAAACTTGTATTTAGTAAGACCGATTTTTAATCTATCAATAACATCGACAAATTATTCTGATGTTTGACAATTACAAATTCTGATAAAAATATAGACTTTATCATGGAATTTTCAATGCCTGAATTGATTTCACAGTGCAACACGAAAAAATATAACCATATACGGACACCACTACGTGATAAAAGACCCCTCTCTCCCTGTTTTGCCCAAAGTCCTCCAGGTTTTTGTTTTTATGGGCCCCCAAAAAGTGGGGCCTCGATGTAATTTTTGCAAAAAAGTGATCATTTTCTCAAGTTCATATCTTGCAAACCGTTCTGAATTTGTATTTACTCTGTGAGGCAAAGTTGTAGCTCTTATCATAAAGAACAAAAATTTTTAACATATAAAATCAAAAAAAAACTTCATCTTCAAAGTCAAAATCCCAAAAAACTTTAAAAAATTCAATTTTTGTTGACCTTTTATCCCTGAACTGTCCATAGGTAGCAAACCGTTCAAAATTCAAGGAAACAGTCAACCACAAGAATGATCCTAAGATCTCAGTAAACAACTTTCTACAACATATGAACTTCCTAGGAATGATTCTTAACATTTTTTAATTTAATTTGTTTTTTCTTTACTTCAACATTGCGATACTATAAAGCCTTCTCCCGTAACTGAAAAGGCATGTTATATGCTTTGTTGAATGCACTAGTTATAAGATTATTTTCCTTTTGCAATGTTGTAGAACTATTTTTTCTGATTTGATGACCGCAAACGTAGCAAAATAAATCAATATTTTCACACTGCATATTGAAATTGTCAGTTGCCAATGTTGTGTGCGAATTATGCTGTAGCACTTTCACTTTTTTTACTTTCACTTTCACTGGGTCCCTTGTGAATTCAATGCAGATGTTTGCTTCCAGGTAGTTTTTTGATAGAAGTTTTTTTGATTTTATATGTTCACAATTTGTGTTCTTTATGACAAGAGCTACAACTTTGCCTCACAGAGTATATCAAAATTCATCTTTATGACAAGAGCTCCAATGTGTTTCCAGGTATTTTTTTATATTTTAGGTTGTTTTTATGTGAATTCAATGCCGATGTTTGCTTCCAGGTAGTTTTTTGATAGACGTTTTTTTGATTTTATATGTTCACAATTTCATCTTTATGACAAGAGCTCCAATGTGTTTCCAGGTATTTTTTTTATATTTATTTTGGGTTGTTTTTATGTGAATTCAATGCTTCCATATTTGGGTTGTTTTTATGTGAATTCAATGCTTCCAGGTAGTTGTTTGATAGTTTGGGCACGGGAACTCACACACCAGCTTGAGAATTTTTATTAGAATCCACTTACTATCAGTGAAGGTACAGTGCACTCACACACTCGGCCTCCTCACTGACAATTATTTACGTTTAAGGGTTTTGAAATCAACAGTTTTTTAAGAAATCGCTTATTTTCTTACACTTCAAGTGTTTTTAAGCGAAATTTTGGCTCCCAGAAAGTACTTTTGTTAGAAAAACCTCACTATCTCCGATCTTAGAAGGGTTAATGCGTAGTATTATACCTTAAAAAAAAGCTTGAAGTGTTGTATTTTACTGCGTCTAGAAAGAAATAAGTTTACTACGGCTTTTTTTTGAGAAATCCAGATTTATATTAAAAAAGTGAGGTTAAAAAATCTTTTTTTTTTAATTTGCCGCACTGAGTTAAAAAAAATTAACATATTTATACACAGATTTATAGCGTTTTCAAAGGTCTTCTCAATGATACCCATCTAAACCAGATCGGATAAGAAATGGATGAGAAATAAGCGATTATATACTCAAGCTATAAAGGCCTATATCTCAAGAAGTTGGATCGGCCTCGTTAAAAAAACTTTCGGGTTTTATTCAGCGCTGTAAGCCCTACCAGGTCAAAGAAAATTGGCCCATTTTTCATAAAGTAAATTTGTTCGTAAAAGCGGAAAATAAACAAAACGCTCTTTGGGCGATTTTTCGCTCATTTTTTAAAGTTTTTCGCGATTTTGACCTTAAAGAAGAAGTTTTTTTTGATTTTATATTTTTACATTTTTTGTTCTTTATGACAAGAGCCTCAGAGAGTAAATCAAAATTCCGAACGGTTTGCAAGATATGAGCTTGAGAAAATTATCACTTTTTTGCAAAAATGACACCGAGGCCCCACTTCTTTGGGGGCCCATAAAAAACCCTGGAGGACTTTTTTTGATCTTTTATCACGTAGTGGTGTCCGTATATGGTTATTTTGCCATGACTTAAAAAATTACACACAGTGTTTCCAACTAATCTTTTCCCTGTGTGAAGACAACATATTTCTACAACCTGCTCAGTCCTTAGTTCAGTTTCATCTACTTGGTAACACACAAGGTCTTTACAGCGAAGATTTGGTCGTCCTATTTTTCAATGCCTTTACGCACTTGGACATTCTGATCCATTCTTCTAACATGGCCTAGCCAGCATATTTGTGATATTTTGATTCACATAACTATGCCGATGTCGCGATACAATTTTTAAAAAAAAAACAGACCCTGCAACATATTTCAGGAACCATGCACTATAGGGTGTTTCACTAAGAATGCACTTTTTCATTTTAAAATATAAACACGTATTTTTTGAGACGGTTGTAATTTTTTTAATTGGATTATAAAGCAAATATGTTCCGATTAAGTATGAAATAAAATACCCATGGAATGACCCCCACGGCACTGATGACAGGCCTTTACTCTTTGCATGAAAATTTCCATGACTTTTTCACAAAGATGTGGCTGTATCTTACCGATGACGTGTTGGATCTCGGATTTGAGGTGAGGAATTGTTTCTGGTTTATTCGCATAATCACGAGATTTCACAAAACCCCAAAGAAAGAAATGGCACGGCATTAAATCGCATGATCTTGATGACCAGCTGACATCAGAATTTCTTAAGATAACACTGTGCGACACCAAAAAAAAATGCTGGCATTCTGTCAACGGATTCTGGTAGAAAAGTCTACAAAAAAATATACGTGTATCGCCGTTTTGCCAGATCTGATCAGAATTTTTTTTAGGGCGAGTCAAAGTTTCCGCCCCTCGGAACTTTCCTGAAACATATCGGCATGCAAAATTGTGTGTTCCTTACTTCTGAGGTGCAAAGTATGTTCAGAAGTTTTATAGAAAAGATTCAGATAAACATTTTTGTGGAACAAATTAACCCTCTAGCTGTCACGTATAACCATAATTTTTACTTTTTTTGAAAACTCGCAAAAAACTACTCCAAAATAACGGGAGGCGTGGTCAAAATGTTCTACAAAAATTACCGCCATAAAATTTCATTATATGTGTCTGAACACTCCAAAACACAAATCTTAGCTCATGTGCTAGATAATAAGCAAAAACTAACTGCCTTCTAAGGGTTAATAATGAATTTTGTCATTTTGTTGTTTCCATTAAAAATAGTCCACATAATATAATGAATTTTCTCATATTTCATCGTTTATCTATCACTTGGGCTAAGATTTGTGTTTTGGATCCAGATCCATGACGTCCAGTTGAATTCACAAGAACTATCATGTTCCTGTAATGAATGCCGTTCACAGTCACTGCAATTTCAGCCTCATATTAAAAAAAGTAGGGCCCAATCATGCCGCCTAACCAAACTCCGCATCAGACAGTTGATCGTTGTGGGTTCAATTGATTCTCTTGGATTTAAAAAGAACCCAGTTTCCCATTACGTCCCATTACGGGATTGGGGAGAGCTTCTCACAAGCAGTGAGCTGTTCGCTTCTAATTTTTCGCTCACTGATTGGGACCTACAGTTTTACACCGGTTCCGAACGGTATTTTTAGAAGCATTTTCATGGCTAAATACTCGATAGTGTCACCGTGACTATGCGAGGTGACCGCCGCCGAAAGAAATGTAAGGTGGACAGAGCAGGGATCGAGTCCAGGATCTCATGTACAAGAGCCGAGAACACTAACCATTGAACAGCCGACGGCCACAATGTAGTTGGCATGTAGTCTGCATCTAGTGAGAATTACCACAGCTCTCTTCAAATCATCCCATGACCGTATGGGTCATTGATCCATTGCGAGGAGTTTCTTAGGGGGTTTGTCATTAGCCTTCCCAGTAAATCTAGCGGAACCAGGTAATCGATTACCACAAAATAATCGGTAGGGCTTGTTTAAGGGGCACTCGTGATACACATTATTTGCATTCTCTGGACTTTTTCCATTAAATGATCGTTTCCGCATACACCGTAGTCGTCGACGAAAACGAAAACTGAAACTGAAAAACGTTGTTGTGCGGCACCGTTTCGTTGCTAATCGTTTTCGTTTCAGTTGGGAGCGTTGCGGCATAAAACAGAAATTGAAGGGATTTTTTTTAAGTTGTCATTATGAAGTGGAATATTGTGCATCAAAACTACATTGATAAAATACTAAAAATATGGAAAATTACAGTGTCGATGAAATTAACGACGCAAATCGTCAAATTGCAGCCTATAACATGGCACAGCAGCAATATGAAGAAGATTTGTTATTGCTGTTATTGTTGAAAGTAAGGAAAAAAATGAAAAAAATTCACGTGATGTACAAACAGCGGCCAAGAGAAGGTGCACACAATATCTTGATTGATCGATATTTGATGGATGATGATACGAAATTCAAAGAATATTTTCGTTTGAGCCGCCACCTTGTTGAATCTGTGCTGGAGATTATCAAATCTGATTTGGAAGGAATTCCTACCACCTGGAATAGAAAACCAATTACACCAAGGCAAAAATTTTTCATTACCTTAAGGTAGGAAATATGCTTTTTATTAAACAAAAATGTCAAAAAAAAAAATACGGGTATTATGGGCTGTTGCAGGCTTCCTTGCTCGGCGAATGATTTGAATTTAAACTTTGGACAGTTTGGTCGTTCGGCAAGGCATTCGAGGTTGTGTCGGTTCCGAATTTTCCAACTATTTGATTGTCTTCATTGGTTATTTGATTGAATACGACTTCATTTAATTGCTCTTGTTGGGCCAATGAAACTTCTTCTTCACCGACAATCTGTGAAATTTTCAATTTCAATTTTGCAATTGAGATGGTCGGAAATGTACGCATTGTACTGGCAATGGATTTAAAAAATTGATCCAAATCGTCTTTTGGCTTTGTTTTAGGTTCCAAAAAATTCACTGGATTTGGCTTGCGAGTTGAAATTAGATCAGTAATTGGATCGGAAGGTGGAACACGTCGTTTGTTTCGGGTACATTGTGGAGTTTCGAAATCAAGGCTGCTAGGCCGACTAACTGTACAAGCTGTATTGCTGCTGGTACGATCATCTGTGTCAATTGTTGTCATGCTACTTGGGCGACCATTAGTGGCATCGCCAATAACCGACACATTTTCCAAAATCAAATCGATTTCGGCCTGCTCCAAGTCAGCTTGTGAGCATAAATCACCATATGCTTCATTGGATGATGATGCCTGGGTGAGTGCTGATACCTCGTTGGTCAGGACCGATCAATTTAACAATTTTGCCTACTCTGTACAAATGTTTTACCATGCTTTATTTTAAGAAAATAAAATGAAATAAACATACCTTCTGCGTTTAATTCATCTGCCAATGTTAACCACTATTGGTTCTTTTCTGCACTGTCACGGAATTTTGGATGACGAACATTGAACAAAAAATATCACATTTCGTTGCTACAGCAACAAAAACAACCTACTTGAACTTGTTTTCGTTCCGTTGCCAAATGTCTAGTTTTTCGTTCCTGATCGGCGCCGTTACGTTCGTAATTTTCGTCGCCGATTTCTGGAACGAACTTGTTTCGTTCCACATGTATGGAATTTCGTTTTCGTCGACGATTACGGTGTATGCGGAAACGAGCCTTAAGCTATCGCCACTTAAGACTTTCCAAATAAAACGATCCACACTTAATACTACGAAATGTGGCAACATTTGCTGTAATGGGTGCAAAAAAAATTCGATATGGCAATACGTGCCAACACAGTGCCAATAAATTCATTGTTGCACATGTTGTTGTAGTTGTAAGAAGCAACAACAGACATTTTATTTTCGTTCATTCGATTCAGTTGTCAAAGTCTACACAAATATATACCAACAATACCAGAATACAAACAAGTATAAAATCAAAGTACATATGATTTTGACAACTGAAACCAAAAATGACATGGAAAACATTACATCACCTGTTTAAACGACTATACCTGATAGATTATTCCACCATCTTCAATATGTATAACATTTACAGCGCGTTGTTGTGAACAATTTAATTCCAATTTTGTTTTCAATCGCAAATAAAATTCTATCCTTCAAATTTAGAGATATAAAGGTACACGTTGTCTTCCATTAAATTAAATAAGTTTAATGAACTTTAAATTGTATAAGCCATTTTGCAAATTTCTGCTTTTGAGTCCCTCCTTGATAACATTTTCATTCACAAGAAATGATAACAAAATTGATCTAAGATAACTTTTTGTTGCCATTTCTTGAAATTGAACATGTGGCAACATTGTCATTGCTCAAGTCGAAATTTAAGTGGGAAATTGAAATGCCACTTAATATCGCTTAGCTGTCTCGTACAAATTAAGCTATAATTATCTTCAGGGGGGTTAAAAAAAACACACCCACAGCGGTGGGGAATTACCCATCACTATTACCCATTACCTACAGGGCATGGGGAAAATCAAGGGCAACCCAGGGTAACCCATCCCCATTTGTGATTCAAAATTTGAGAAATTAAGGAAACTCGTACAACCTCGAAACGGAGCGTCCTAACGAAAAAAAATTTTGCCCGTTTTTAAAGCGTTTTGATAAAATGGTCCAATACGTACGGAAGACTTAAAAAAATTGCAAAATATTGAAATCCCTAAAATAAAAGTTATATCTGGAAACGATGCGTTCACTTGTCCTTTCGAAACCTTCTGAAATTAGTTATTTTTTCGATTGGACGCTCTGATTTCGTGCTATGTTGCATGTGGGCGTTTTAGCGATGTTTTGTTTGCGAAAGTTTTGGGATTATCGATTTAAATAAAAAAAAAAATACATGAGGTGTCAGGTGACACCCGGTTAGAACGAAGTTCCTTTCGCTATATATTATGCATTAGTTAGTTCCAACACGCTTAAGGTGGCCCACGAAAAATATGATAATTTAAATGGATTTTTAAGAAAAGATACGTTTTGTAAAATGATAAATTTCTTTAAGAATTTTTTTTTTTTATAGAATGTATCTTTTTAAAAAACAGACGAGTATATTTTTAGGTCCTTTTTGTAAGAATATATATTACATTTTCCCGAAAAGGTCCTTTTTTAAAGGGAGGTACTTCTTTTATTAAAAGCTAATGTTTTTTTTAAGAAAATTTACTATTTTTAAGAAGAAGTGTTTTCTGTAAGAAAAAGCCATGAGTATGAATTTTTTTTTACAAAAAAGTACTTAAGAACAGGTACTCTTTAAAGAAGTGGTACTCTTTTTAGGATAAGGTTATTTTTTCAAGAAAATTTACTTATTTTCAGAAGGGCTACTAATCTCAAGAAATGGAATTATTTTATTTTTAAGAAAAGGAATTTTTGTAAGAAAATGTATTTTTTAAGGAAGGTATTTTTTGAAGAAAAGATTTTTTAGGAAATGGAAATTTTTTAAAATTCGTCCTTTTTTCAAGAATAGGTACATTTTTAAGAGTAGGTACTTATTTCAAGAAAAATTATTTTATTTCACAAAAAATGTACTCTTTAAATAAAATTTAGTTTTTTAAGAAAACGCAATTTGTTGTAAGGAAAAGTACTTTTTTAAGAAAATGTACTTATTTTAAAAAAAATTAATTTTTAAGAAAAGGTACTTTTTGTAAGAAAATTTACTTTTATTAAGCAAAGGTACTTCTTTAAGATAAGGTATTTTTTTAAGAAACTGTGTTTACGAACTTTGTTTAAGAATATGAATAGATATTTTTTTTTTTGAGAAAATTTACTTTTTTAAGAAAGGGCACTTATTTAAAAAAATTTTGTTTTTTTAAACTTCTTTCACTTTGGCTTTTCCAAATTTACTTTTTATTTGGTTCAAAACTACAATATATACTAAATATTGGTTACAAGCTTCACCTAGAAAACTCCCCATTGAATAAGAAATTTCCCAACATATGTTTGTCTAGACACAAACCAAAGCAATAGTACCCAATATAGTTGATAATACTGGGTTGTAGCATAATAGTGTTAAAAAAAAGTTGTTCAATATTTTTTCATTTAGCTCCCATCCCGCAACGTGCGATAAGGAACTTCGTTTCAAAAATGTAACAACACAACATGACAGATGTGACAAAGTTCACAAAAATGCAATAAAACTTAAAGAAGTGTCACTAACCAGCAGATCAAATGACTTCCATGCACACTGACAACATGTGGCATATTCAGTCCTTTTGCGTATGTTTATCATCCTATATACATACGATAGTACATATTTCTGCCTTCAGTACACATTTATACATACATGTACGAATTTCCCTTTATTTCCTTCAGAATGAGTTTAATGAACTTAACACGTGTTAAAATAATTGAATGATTGTCATATATGACAATTCCGTTTCTTTCGTTTGCAAATTGTTTTGATTCAATTAATTACCGGATGTATAAGACAAACAACTGGAATGTGCGAGAAGAGGAAATGCAAAAAAGGAAAAATATCTCATGTTTTCTTGATGGCAACAGCAAAAGACATGACAAGAAAAATGAAATGATAAACAAAGATAAGCGTATGGAAATTACAAAAGTACCCGAAACCCCATTATTCTTCCTTGACTTTTTTTCGTTGTTTTTGTTTTTTTGTTTTTATAATAAATGAAGTGTCAATTTTGAGAATAAATATTTTTTCGACACTCTACCCCAGATGACACTTTTAAAATCTTTAGAACACAGAGGAAACCATAGCAAACAAAAGCTAAAATGAAGTTTAATCTCAAGAAGAACTCGCATACTCTGACACAGATACATAATACAGACATGAACACCAAACAGGACGTCATATGCAGAGCAGAATTCACAACACCCACTTGTATGTATTAGAGTGCGCGGTTTTTCTATTGAAAATTTATACTACTTTACATGTTAGGAAAGCTTTCCATAACTTTAAATGTTCAGCCTGAACTTACGACAAAGAAGATGTACAGGTAGAGAAGAAAACAAGTTCGCAATTTGGCAACTCTAGTAGAAGAGAACCAAAAAGTCGACGTGATTCACTCTAGCGCATTTCTCTCTCGCTTCATAACTCGATTATTTCATACTTTATGTAATTTTATTTAAACGTGGTTAGAATTTCTATAGTTAGATACTGTAGCATCATCGAAAAACTGCTCGTGTATTGAAATGTTCAACGAAGAGAGTAAGAGAAAGAGCAGCGAAACGAGACGCTTCACTCGTTTTCTTTGTTGGCATTCCACTACATGAGTAAATTTTCTTCTCTATTTAAGATTCCATACTCTTTGTTTACGATTTGTCTCAGAACTTACACTCAATTTCATACATAAAAAGGAAAAAGTCTAATAACGATTCATCCTAAAGGATAATAGTATAAGTATATAGTAGGAATAATAATATATGTCAAATGATAAAACTTTTATAACAAATAAATTATCTTATAAATAAAGTATATCACACACACACACACACACACACCAATACACATCTCTCTAACGAAGACTGCTAAAAGGAGACTTTAGAAATGTGGCAAAAAAATGAGAGAAATTTCTACGAAGGAAAAAAGGATGTACGTAGATATGAAACTCCACTGTAAATATGCATACAAGTAGAGCAGAACAAACGCCCACATCAAATTCCATAGCGAAGATGCAATCACAGAAGGTGATGATGGTGGCGCAAAAGAAGGTGGTAAGATATCGTATCAAAATGTGTACGAGTACATGAAAACGAAATGTTAACAGTTTAATAATAAATGTATGTTGTGTTAGGGAGTACAAAAAGTGTGTGGATCGTTGAAATGACGAAAAGTGCACTAGAAGTCCAAAAGTACCTAAGAACTATACTCCGACCATATTTAGATACCAAAATATATAATAAAAAGTTCTAAATAAATTTTATTAAACCTAAACAAAATGAAACTCAAATGTCTACCAAATTATTAAAATTTGTGTATGAAAATATACCAAAAGTACTTTGTTTCACAAAGTAGTAAAAAAATCGGAATTAAATGAAATCAAAATTTCGAAAATATACGTGACTCACACAAAAATGGTGCTCACGCAAATTCACTCAAGCAAAGATTGGACTCACGCACGTAGACGGTTTTGCACCTTAACACACGCTCACGTGAGAATTATTAGCTCCACAATACTTAAACTTAAAGGTACCGAAGAGTCCTACAGAAAGTGATATAAAAACTAAATGAGAAATATAAAAACTAAATGAGAAATTGGTACATTCTCGAAGTACCCATTGTACCTAAAATTCGTTAGTACACGAAAATACATATGTTAATTGGAACAAAAATGTGTACTACAAAGTTACATAATTGTAGCTTACTTTTTGATAAAGAAATCAGGTGAAGAATAACGTTGTCAGCGATAATTTTTATTTTTTTTTTCATTAAATTCAATTAAAAGTTTGGCACCGTCCGAGCTTTTTGTTGTGCCACGCGTGTACACGATGTGTTCGTGCAGGAAATATGAATTTTGTGCGTGTATAGTGCGGGAGTACTGTGACACGAAAAATCACAAAAATGTTTTCAAAATTAAATACAGTTAAATATTGGGAAATTATTCCTTATCGTTTTATCAAACATAACTAGAACAACAACTTCTGTCAGTGTAAATGATCGTTATCTTTTCGCCGTGATTGGCATTGTTACTAATGGAATGCACCACTGTAAGCTGCAGTACTTCATGTGTGTGAGTTTTACAACCGTGTTAAAATACATAAAACACACACAACAAAATTCAACCATCGGCGCGTCGTCCAAAATGTCAAACAAAATGCAAAAAGAAGACATACAAAGAAAGAGGAGTTCTAAGAAAGGAACCGCAATTCAAGTTAATAAAAACTGAAATTGCAAAAAGCCAAGTTTGGCAAACATTGTTTCAAATTGAGTGCGGTCCCAATGTGCACAAAAACGGATGCGGATCCGTTTCGAACTCGTAACGAGTCCGTAAAATGATAAAACAAACGAAATGCGAGTTCTCGAATTCGTTAGAGGATTGTGTATACTGCGAAAAGTATAACACCCCGTTCCTCTATCTCGAACGAAAACTTTCGTTCTTGTTCTAGACGAAACAAAGTTGATTTGGGTTTTACAATCTTGTCGTTTCCAGTCGAATAAAAACATAAAATTTTTCAGTACAAATTTTGGTTTCTCTATTTCGAATGTGGAAAAAAACATGAAGTTAGGCGAACGAAAATTTCGAATTACGGAGACCAAATTTGAGTCGAATGTGATTGGCTGATTTTCGTTCGCTTAGCTTTTCGTTCAGTGGGTCAAATCGGGCCAGTCGTACAATTTGCTAATATTGTAATCCGATGAGAGCCAATTATATTGACGGCGGCGTGAGCATCGGAAAATAATCGGCCGGCTTCCATCTAACAAACAGTTGATTTTTTGTGTATATTTCTATTATGATTCCTGATTTTTCGTACTTAGCAGCGTTGCATCAAATTGTACACCAGTTTTAAATGAGATTAAAATGTAAACTTCAGTTTAAAGAGATTAAAATGAACATTATAATGAACATTGGTTAGTGTAATTGCCGTATAAGCTTGTTTCATGTCGAATTTACACCGCAGTTTATCAGGACTAGATTAGCGATAACCCTGTTCTCTTAGCTTTGCCGTTTACACCACCCAATATGAGATTAAATTGGCATTTCAAGTGACAACTCCGTACTTAGACCAACTCTGCGACGAGACAAAATTATTGAAGACGGCGGCACAACAGAAAAATTAAATTGGCGAATATTGGATTTGCCAGTTTTGTAGAAATTTAGGATGGTTTTGAAATAACTGCACCTTTAAAATTAGATCTGTGGATGAAATAGTGCCAATCGATAAAATCGGCTCACATTTTAAACTAATAAGAGCCAGTTACATCGGCGGCGGCGTGATTTTCGATCGATTTCCGTCTGACACACGGTTGATTTTGTGTGTGGTTTTACTATGGTTGCATTTTTTTAGGAATTAACAGTATTGCATCAAAATGTACACAAGGCTAAAATGAGGTTAAAAATTAAACCTCAGTTTCTACAGATTAAAATTGTATGAGCAATCGTCTGGGTGAGCGTGGGTTAACAAAGTTAACCTTCGAAATGCCCTAATCCTGGTTAGGGTAAATGCTGTATAAGCTTGTTTTATGTCAAATTTACATCGCAGCTTATCGCAGCCAGGTTAGCGATAACCTTGTTCTCCAATCTTTGCCGTTTACACCACTCAATTTGAGATTAAGTTGTCATATCAAGTGGCAACTCCGTGCTTAGCCCAACTCCGCGGCGAGAGAAAATTATCGAAGACGGCTGCACAACAGGAAAATTAAGTTGGCGGCTATTGGATTTGCCAGTTTTGTACAAATTTTGGATGTCGGGCCAGTCGTTCAAATCGGCTAATATTCTAAGCCGATGAGAGTCAATTATATTGGCGGTGGCGTAAGTATCAAAAAATTGTTGGTAGCGGCGACGAATCGGAAAATTTCTGACCTGCTTCCATCTGTCAAACAGTTGATTTTTTTCGTATGTTTTTATTATGATTGCATTTTTTTGGTACTTAGCAGTGTTCAATTGTACACCAGTTTAAAAAGGGGTTAACAGTTAAAATTCAGTTTTTACAGATTAAAATTGTATGAGTAATCGTCTGGGTTAGCGTGGGTTAACCGCCTTATAATACGACATTTACACCGAGCAAGATTAACGCATTTAGAAGGTTAACTCCGTTAACCCCCGCGAACCCAGAAGATTACTCATACAATTGTTATAAATAAAACCTGAAGTTTTGATTTTTAACCTCATTTTAAACTGGTGTACATTTTGATGCAACACTGTTAATTATTTTAAAAAAAATGCAACCATAATAAAAACATACATAAAAAATCATCTGTTTGACAGACGGAAGCCGATACAAAAAAATTCGACGCGTCGCCGCCACCAAAAAAAATTTTTGAGCACACGCCGCCGCCGATATAATTGGCTGTTATTGGTTTAAAATATGAGCCGATTTTATCGACTGTCCTGATTTGACCGACTGATCCAATTTTAAAGGTTCAGCAAATTCAAAAACATCCCAAATTTGTAAAGTACATAACACGCAAAATCAATAGCTGGAAATTTAATAATATTATCTCGGCGCGGTGTTGCCAACTGAAATGCCAATTTAATCTCAAATTGGTTGGTGTAAACGGCAAAGATGAGCGAACAAGGTAACCTGTCCGCGATAAACTGCGGTCTAAATGCGACATTAGCTTGTTTTATTTTTAACGATGGTAGCTTCTTTATGTCAGCTTAAAATAATATATTCATTCCTAGATAATTAACTCTATTTTAAGCGTGATTAATTTTAAACAGGCAAAAAGATGGCATCATCGTTAAAAATATAACTATCTTAGCTTACGTGGCATGCAGATGCCGCTTACTTCAATTGAAATGTAACGATGGTAATTAAACAGCAACATGGCAACACTGCGTAGTTATTGTTATTAGCAAACTTGTCGTTTATAAAGACGGTCGCTAAAGCTAAGCGACTTTACCTATATAATTAAAACAAGTGATTAAACTACCAAAAAATCCCGCCTAATCTGCACCGGATTTCTGTATCTTTTTAACGATAAAAAACGGTAGTTAAATTGACAAAATTAGTAAATTTTGCATTGAAATTTTACGAATTTTGACAGTTTAACTACCGATTTTTATCGTTAAAAAGTTACTGAATTCGGGTGCTGATGTCTAGATATTATCAAACGAGGTTTACGAGAGGTTAGGTTAGAATATGCTTCATTTAGTTTAAACGTTGTAAAGAATATTTCTGATGTCAGGTTGGAACTAAAATTTAAGTTGATTATCTTCATACAGTGGATATGACTTCATTATGGCCACTAATACCATCTAATACGATAAAAAGTTATATAACATCCAGAAAGGTATGAAAGTGTTAGTGGTCAGTTCGTTGAAGTTTTATCTATACGCAAATATAAATTCATTGTCGGCATCCCCATTTGTCTTTCAATTTCCAACATGCCAAGTGCAAGTTATCCTTTACTTATTTCCCATTTCCCAAATCCCCATTATGCCACCCAAGGAATATATAATTTCCTTGTGTACATCACATTCAAATAGTATAGCAATTGTGTTGCTGATTTTAGAAACTACACCGGCAAAACAACGTACGAGTAGCATCAGCACAAACCAGTCAGCAGCAAAACCACCTCCATACAGTAGACCAACAATACAAGACTGCAACGCTCCACGACCACTGCAGCAACACCAACTACTTAGTGCTGTTGCAATATGCAACATAATATTTTCATTTCGAGGCAATAACAGTCAACAAACTGTCGCCTTGTAGTGATTTATTAAGAAAGTACTTTTGAAAGTACCCACACACACACACACACATACACGCATACAACGATATGCATACACACTCAAATATTATATTGCATATGCAAAAACGGAAAAGGAAATGCATTGCTGCTGCTGCAGCCAAAAGGAAGATGTATGATAGTTGAAGTTTAAATATGAAAGACTTGGAAGATGCACGTTCGCATGTGCATATGAATTCTCGTATGTGATGATTTTATACAACGGAGAAGTTTGTTTTGCGAAGAGAAGACCAGACAACATAATAAACGATGAAATGGGAAAATTTTAAACAAATTCTAAATATATTTCAATGAGATGCAAATAAATAATGAATGGGAGCTACAAATGGTTATTACGAATTTTAGACGCATACTCGTACTATAACTTATTTACAGAATAGATAATACAAGGTGTTTCAAACGAAGTCATCCGAGGTTGTTTGGCTCTCATTTTTGAAATGAAAAACTTCGATTCTGTTTTTTGATTATGTTTATTTGAACCTTTAGAATTTTGTAGGTTAAGTTGAGAAGATGATATCGGTTAAATGGGTGCCGTCAAAATTGATTACCATACGGGCTCGTTTTATGGCATTTTTCACCACTTCGGCGAGAACTTCGGGCGACAGATTCTCGCACTCGTGTCGAATGTTACCTTGAGGGCTTCCAGGGTCTCGGGCTTGTTCACGTAAACACGGGACTTCAAAAACCCCACAAAAAAAGTCTGGAACGGTTAAATCGGGCGATCTTGCTGTCGAGTGCAAATCGCCAAAACGAGAGATGAGGCGACCCGGGAATGCCGCCTTCAGAATGTCGGTTGTGGCTCGCACAGTGTATACCGTTGCTCTGCCCTGTTGGAACCACATGTCCTCCAATCCTAATTCGTCGAATTGCGGCAGAAAAAACTCGGTTCACATGGCCCTCTAGTGCGCACCGTCCACTGTTGTCGTTTGACCAGCGGCGTTCTCGAAAAAAAAATGGCCCAATGACTCCTGCAGCGTGAACAGCGCACCATGCAGTGACTTTGAGCGGGTGTAATGGCTGCATCACTCGTGGATTTTCGGTGCCCCAGAAGCGATAGTTTTGCATGTTCACGTACCCGCTGAGGTGGAAATGAGCCTCATCGCTCATTATATGATTTTGGTGGAAAAATCATCCACTTCGTCCACGAGATTGAGGATGGTTTGGGCGTAGGTCACACGCGTTTGGCGGTCGACAGGCAGCAGCTGATGCACGGACTAGACTTTGTGTGGGAGCATGCGCAGGTCTTTGACCAAAATTCTCCATTGGGGCGACCGGCTGATGGCTAATTGCGAGGCACGGCGTCTGGTCGATGTTTCCGGCGACAGCTCGACATCCTCGGCAACAGCGGCGATATTCTCGACAGAACGCGCGCTCCGGAGCTGATCACTCCTGGCAGCATCTCGTGTGGTCCCATACTCTTCAAGGTTAGTGGCCAAACGGTGCAGTGTTTGCGCAGTCGGTGTCGGACGGCAGGGGAATCGGCGACATTATTCGCGCTGCGCCAACACCACAGACGAATTGTTACGCAAAAAATAGACACGATTATTCCGCGTTCTTGGGGAGTGTATCGCTCCATGGCTTCTTTACTTGTATTCTACATCTGAACAGATTTGACATTGGCGGCCATTTGCAAAAATAAGATCATCTTCCAATAGGGTGGTCACTTTTGAAACACCCTGTATTTGAAAGGTACGTCTTTGAATTCATAACAGTTTGGAAACGTACATTACATTCCATTAAAAACACACGCTGCTTTTATTAAAAAATATAATTTTAAAACACACAAAACCATTGAAAACACATCAGTTAAAAAGTTTTTGAAAAACCAGTACATAAATTTTAGCCGGGTGAACCGACTTAAACCTACCCTCACCCTGAGTCATCCATTACGTCCGAATTCTTTTAAAATATTATATTCACCCTTATGTTGAATGCATGGGCAGGGCAAATGTGACTATATTCAATAAAAGATCGACGTTGCGCTAAATATTATTTAATACCCAACTTAGTTAGGATCCTAAGTGGTTTTGAGGAGTGGTTCCTAAGTGGAGGAATTGTTGTTGTATGTATGACACATTTCAATATTAGATATGATTGAAGTTTTAAACAAAAAAGAAACTGGTGTCCCACAACATCCCATGAAGGGATTGGGAAGAGCTTCTCACAAACAGTGAGATGTGCGCTTTCTAGATTTACACTCACTGATGGGGACCTACAGTTTTACACTGGATCCGGACGGTATTTTGAGAAGCATTTTTCATGGCTATGTACTCCATAGTGTCGCCATTACTAAGCGAGGTGACCGTCGTCGAAAGAAATGTAAGGTGGTCTGAAGAGGTGTCGAACCCACGTTCTCATGTATAAGAGCCACACACACCACCCATTGTACCACCGACGGCCACGTTTAAATACACTCACAGAAACAATTGTTTGATAAGATGTTATAACAAACGAAAATTCGGTTGTTGCCACCAAACTGAGGTTGCCACGAATAAATGTCATCCCCTCCACTAAAATGCAATTAAAACAACCACTCCTAGGTTGTGACAACCTCTTCTAGGTTATGACAACCTCTAATGGGGTTGTGAAAACCCTCTAATGGTTGTGACAACCTCCATCGCTATTGTGACAACCTCTAATTTGATTGTCATGACATCTAATGTGGTTGTGACAACCTCTAAAGTCGGTTATGCTTTTTTTTCATTCGATTATTTTGTCTAGGGATGTTGCATGACAATCATACGATCTCTTCAAAATATTAACTGATATCATCGTGAGAAAAGATGAAGTCAACAGGAATAAAGCTATCAGCAGCAAAAAAATGTTGCTCGTGAATTCTGATGATTCAGACATCATTTGGCGAAATCATACTTTCGAAAATTGCAAAGGAATCAGCAAAAGTGGATTTGGCAGTAAACAAGGACAAGACAAAATTAACATCCACCCAGTTGGATGAAAGGCTGAACATTGATAACCGCTATAATTTCGAGGTAGTGAACGAATTCATTTCCTCAGATCTGCCGTGAATAGAAGCACTAACATCAGCCTAGAAATCAGAAGGAGAATTGTGCTAGCAAACAGATATTATATCGTCAGAGATAATAATCTCTCTCAAGCAACAAAGATCCAACCCTAGCAGACTCTCTGCTGTCTACGTCTTGGTCATATCGCATGCTTATGAAACATCTCTGTGAATTTTCGAGATAAAAACGCTCCGAAAAATATACGGTCCTATAATAGAAAACGGCGAGTATCAACGACACGGATGAACCTCGAGCTGTATAATCTGTATCCCGACATCGAAGTATTTATCAAAATGCGTGTTTACGCTGGCTAGGCCAAGTGAGTAGAATGGATCAGAATCAGAGTTCGTATTTACCCCCCATATGTAACACATACACATGGTCGTGGGAAATGTGTAATGAAAGTCTACCCATTACCTACAGGGTGATGGGGAAAATAATGGGTAGCTACCCACGAAAATGGGGAATTACCCAGCAGGATTATTCATTACCCTCAGGGTAATGGGTAAAATAATTGGTAACTACCCACGACAATGGGGAATCACCCATCAGGATTATCCATTACCCTCAGGGTAATGGGGAAAATAATGGGCAGACACCTACGGCGTTGGGTATCGGCGTTACCCAGCGTAACCCGTCCCCATTTTTGATCGAAATTTTGTAAAATTTAGTTAAAATTTCTGTATCTGAGAAAAAAACAATTCTTGCGGGTTTTTAAGGGTTTATCATTAAGTGGTCCAAGTCGTGTGAAAGAAAACTGGCTATAACTCGGAAAAGGTGCGTCCAATCGAAACAAATAATACAATTTTTACCTCCACAGGAGTTTTTTTTAAAAATCGCTAAAAGTAAAATTTTTCAAATAAAAAATCGTTAAAACGCCCTCATCTCTATATCTCGGAAAAGGAGCGTCCAATCGAAAAAATAACCATTTTTTCCGGCGCTCTAAGGGTTTTTCATGAACTCCCCAATTCGTATGGAAGAATTTTTTTAAAAAAATCTCCAAATTAAGAACATCGCTAAAGTAAACAATCCAATGAGCGTCCGAACTCACAGGTGATGTGTTAACGCCTTTTTGTTACACGGTACCTGTTCGATTTCTATGAACACATTAGTAAATGTTACATTGGAAAGTAAAAAACAGCGTTCAATCATATGATGACGTTACATTTAAATAATATTAATACTTAAAATTATTTAAAGACCAGTGCAAGCACATGTGTCATTATTTTCTTGCTTAATACTTTTTGTTTTCTTCCCACAAAAAACAAAGAGAATGCAAAGCAACAGACACGTGTCAATACAAACATTGTTCTGTTCGTACATACGCTACACAAGTTCACACAATTTTGTTTGCTCTCTTGCTATCTCATTTTTATATACGTATAACCACGTCATTATTCTCTTTGCTCTGAGAGTGCTCCGCACACACACAAGGCAACTATTCACTGCCGCTACATCAGTGTGTGTTTTTTTTCGCAAGTCTGACAATCTGTGTTTCGCAGTCGAACAAATCTCTGTTCTATATAGGGGTGGGTCACCCTTGTCATTCAGGGCTATGAAGAATAGATATTGGCCGATTCTGAGACCCACCCGATATGCACACAAAATTTCATACAAATCGGTGCAGCCGTTTCGGAGAAGTTTAACGCCACACAATCTGTGTGATCGCAGTTGGACAATCTGTATGATCGCAGTCGGACAATCTGTGGCAATAGGAGGCTTTAACCAATGGATATTTTCAACATGGCGATTGGAGACACGTTTCCAAGTTGTTGAAAAAAATTCTTCCATACGAATTGGACCACTATATGAGAAAACCTAAGAAATCACCAAGAATTAGTTATTTTTTCGATTGGACGCTCCGTTTCCGAGATATGGACATTTTTTCTACATTTTTCGCATTTTCGATCATGGTTGGGTAACCCATTACCCATCGCCGTGGGCAATGGGTAAAGGCCGCTTACACCTTCCCAATGTGTAAGAGGTAATTGTGATAAGTAATTTCCCATTATCGTGGGTAGCTACCCCCAAACCCTGTGGGTAATGGGTAAACGATCGCTACCCAAAAGTTCGAAATGGAATGAAATAAAATATTCAAATTTCGAAATGGCTGAACATACAATCGAGGGTAGAGTGATTTGTTGACAATTAACTTAGAGTTTACTTCATATGTCACGCGATTCAACGTGAATCAAAGTGAATCGTAGCATATGAAGTTTGGAATATTTGGAATATTTGTCCATCTTATTCAATTCAAATTACCCAAAATTCATATTATAATACGACTTAGTTGCTGTCGCCTCTTGCTTCAAATGCATCGTTGAAACTATAATACTTCCTCGGCAATACAGTGTGAAAAGTATTTAACCAAAATTTCTCCTACAGTGCAAAACAAACAATGGTTCTTTGTTGCAGGCAGACAATTTTCTTGAATATTATTTTGTTGCATATAAATTAAAATATGTATACAAATAAAAATTATTGTTGCACAGCGAAGAGATAGAGAGCAAATAATAAACCAACAGCTAAAGTTACATTTTATTCTTCAAAAACATTTTGTTCATGTGTAAATTTCCATTTGAATAGGAAAGAAAAGCATCTATAACGATGCCATCTGTTTCTACACCCCATTTCCATCATACAGTATGAGGAAATAAAATTTCATTTTTCATTTGCAAGTTTCCCTTCGCTCCTTGTTGCACATAAAGACATACATACATATAAGTATACACGTATGTGGCAGGAAGTTGAATTGTGTGAAAAACGGGTTATTTCTTATACTTCAGCAAAGAATTTGTTCCTTAAACTTTTCTACAAATAATTGAGCACAGTGTATATTTGTAAGCAATTTGTTTTCACATGGCTCAAACATAAACACACACACACACATCCAGAGCGAGTCCTTTATAGGAACAACATTTAACAGACAAAGCTTGCGTATTTGTTGCAACAGTTGCGTGCAACTTACGCTCGCACGCTCGCATTAGCCGTGGACGTGTTGTGCACTTTAAAATGCAATTGAATGATGCCTGTACGAAGGATCATGTTCCTGCGTACACATTAACAGATGGAATTCTCTTTTCCATTCACTTCGCATGAAACGTATTCAATATTCGATAATTGTACGTTTGTGCAGGAACTGGACTTTAATCATTGGAATAAGAACATCAGCACTGGGATAACATCAGTGCCAAACTCTGTTTAAAGCAAAGGATGAACTTGTTAGAAACAAATAAAATTTTAAACTTTAATTTGAGATATTGATCAATTGGGCAGTTGGATTATTGAAAAGCTCAAAAACACTGATAAACAAAATTCGCATTATTGTGTGGTACAGAATTCTGGATTCATATATGACAACACAACACGTCACGTTAAAAATCAAAATGTGTATACCTCACATACTTAGTAGAGACATCAATACTGTTACACACATTTTATGGTATAAAATTAAAAATTATGAATATTTTTAGACCAATTTTTTCATACTTTTATCGAAATATCCACCTTTGGAATTTACGCACACCTTAAGTCGTTCTGGCCAATCATCAATAGCCGTCCGCACCTCGACCCAGAGTTGTGGAGTCGGAGCTGGAGTCGGAGTCTTGATGTTGGAGTATGGGATATTTACCTGGAGTCGGAGTTGGAGTCGTACAAAGTTGGACGACCTCGACTCCAAGTCAAGTTTAGCATTTCCATCACAAGTCAAAATTTTCTAAAGGAAAATTTGTTGACCGATTTTTTCGGTTAACATATATTTTTAAACCGTATTAGACAAAACCGGATTCCTTTACCTGGCGTTTACACGGGACAGTTTTGCTCCGACAGTAGCAACACATTCACACATTTTTACTACCACACTTACACTTCTCTCACTTGCCTCGCCACTGTCTCTGATTTTTCAACGACAGTAACTTCGGCAAGAGATTTGACATAAGCGGCCAGATCATGGCTGAACAAGTAAAGGTTGGCGCAATAGAACAACTGATTTTGCTTTCTTATGACTCTATCTGTTAAATTCAGTGTATTTTGTTGTTGTACTTTTTTGTTTACTGTGTACGTTCATATGGATCTGTGTTGAATTTCACGGTTAGAGTCATGAAACAAAAACTAAATGCCTGTTGTTGGTTCACACAATTACAACAAATCCTACTGCGTCAACCTCTACTAGTTCAGCCATCGGCCATATCGGTGACATTTCGTAGTAATTTGAGAAAAAAGCAAAACATCGCAAACGACTTTACAAATTGGGAAATATATTTGTATTTGATATTTTTGCTAATTTTTATTGAAATATTGTTTGACAATATAAACACGAATACATGTCTAATTTTGCAGAGTACATCAGTTCCATTGTAATTTGGTGAAGTAAGACAAAACACAATGGCAAAAGAGCGAAGAAACAAAAAACCAGAGCACGAAATTTAACGAAACGACTCTATCGGTGGTTGCTTAAAACTGTACTGTCTTTATAACTGGCTGGACGCGTACGTCACACAAACAATTTTTCTGTTTGTGACAACTAATACATAATAATACATGTCTAAAACTGTCCCGTGTAAACGCACCGTTAGGTATAACTGGATTTGTCGTGGGTTTCTTGGCCTTTCATGCGAAGAATGTTATGTTTATGTCAGATATATCTCTCAACAACACCGATGTATTGTTAAAATCTTGGTGTCGTTGAAATTGATCCAACTCCCATCTAAATTATACTGGGCAAGAGACAACGGAAGAAATAGAAATTTTCAATAGTAAAAATAAAAATCGAATTTCAAACCTTTGATTTCAATTCGACAATATAAGCACTTTATTTGAAAGTGAATTGGTTTTACATAATTTGGAAGATACGCTGAAAAGCCCAAGCAACATATTGCAGGAACCATTTATATGTTTGCAAACATTCTTTTCATGAATTGAAGATCTGCTGCTATTTTGTTGTCTGTCACGTTTTTGTTTTCAGAAATTTTCAATAAACAGAGCCACATTTGGGTCACTTTTATTTCGAAAGATGTGGTGGATCCTAACAAAAGGCCCTGGACATGAGTGATATTACCAAATCCTTTCACAAAACCACATTAAAAAATTCCCGGGTGATATTTCGGGCACCGCAAAAAGGAAATATTCTGGCGAACTAAAAAATATCTATTAATAAAAAATAAAATAATAAAAATGGTTGCCCATTAAATCCCATGAAAGGGAAAGCTTCTCACAATCTGTGAGATGTGCGCTTTCTAGTTTTACACCCACTAATTGGAACCCACAGTTTAACACCTGTTCCGAATGGTATCTTGAGAAACTTTTTCATGGCTAAGTTCTCGATTATGTCGCCATCACTAAGCGAAGTGACCGTCTTCGAAAGAAATGTAATGTGGTCAGAGCAGGGATCGAACCAATGTTCTCATGTACAAAAGTCGCGCACACTAACAATTGCACCACCGATGGTAAGACATTAGACGGCTCTAACTATATTACCAACCTGAATGTCTTACTAATATCAATACCTCTCAGGTGCTCCAGTGACAATCGTTACTAAAGCTCGTACGAATTTCTTTTGTACTTTGAAGTCGATACGGAGAATACTTTACGAAACTTTGTCTGAGTGTGGTATCCCTGTTAAGTTTAGGTTAGGTTGTGGTATTGGTGGCAGGCGATTAAGGACTGACTCACCTAGACTTATCAGCCCATTATGATGCCACAGGATAACTAGATTAAGCGTTAGCCTCACCGCAAAATCATTTAGTTTTCTCCAAGCATCTCAAGATCTTGTCAACGTCTATCTAAAATAATTCTCTTATATCCTCAAATAGTTAAGTTTTCTTAGTAGATATCCTACTGCCGACTAGTGCTGGATATGAGCAGAGAAGATTTTCAGTGTAGTCTTGCCTTAACTCGTAGTTATAGCTTATACCGAATTCATTTTCCCTACGCTTTAGTCTCGCCGGTGGTCTACCAATCTGACACTGTCCCGTCAAAATTTAAACATGCATTGATACCTTGGGACTGGCTAATTTCAGAATGTTCATGGATTTCCTGCTTCCAATATAGGCCAGATTTTTCAGACCTTTCTGCATCATCCTATAAGAGAGCTCTTGCAGGATATGCTTACAAGTCGCTATGAGCATGCCAACACGTTGCAATTCCTGTGGAACCTGTAAGGTAGTGCCTCGTCTGGCCAGCTTATCATCGGATCTGCAATCGCCGGGAATATTCCTCAGCACTGGCACCCATATAAGTAGAATATGGTACTGCTGGGTCATTTCGTTAAAAGATCTGCGGTAGTTCTGGGCAGGTGTTGAATTCAGGAATATTGATCTCATGGACTTGATTGTCATCTAACTATCCGAGGAGACATAGACATCAAAGACTACTTGAGCATTATTCCTCAGCCAGTCGGGCACTTCGCTGATAATCAAAATTCGAAACATGACTACAATTCCGTTCTACTGGGCCATTTCGTTAAGAGATCTGCGAAAGTCCTGGGCAGGTGGTGAATTCAGGAATATTGATTTCATTGATTTTATGGTCGCCGACCTGTCCGAGAAGACATAGACCCCAAAGACATCTGGAATATTATCCCTCAGCCAGTCGGTCACTTCACTAATAGTCAAAATTTCCGCCTGCTACACGCTACTATGTCCAGGTAATCTACGAGAAAGGGACATCCCTAGTTCCATGGAGTATACCCCATAGTTTCCTATTCATTCATTTTATATTCATCGATGTAGAAATTCACGTATCCCTCTATACCAGGAATTCCTTTGTACCACGAATCCCTTCCAGATATAAGTTGGTGGAATTTCCGTTCGAATAGTGGAGTGACTTCCGAGTAGTCGAAAAATTCAGTAATGTTGGGAGTGCCTTCCAGCACTGTTTCGTGACCGACTCCGACCATGGACTTTGTGAAATATCCCTTAACGTGATGCTAAACGTAGAAGTAATCTGCCTGCACGCTGAAAAAAGCAGCCCAGGCAACATGCTGCAAGAAACGTGTATATGTTTGCAAGCATTGCTTCATAAATTGAAGATCTGGTGCTTTTTTGGTTCTTTGTTGTCTGACACATTTTGGTTTCCAGCAGTTTTCAACAAACAAAGCTACATTTGGGTCGCGAAAAAATATGTAATTTTTTAAGTCGTGGAAATATAACCATATACGGACACCACTACGTTATAAAAGATCAAGAACAAAAGACCCGTGTCTCCCAGTTTTGCCCAAAGTCATACACTTTTTTATGGGCCCTTAAATAGTTATTTTGGGCCTCGATGTCATTTTTGCAAAAAAGTGATCATTTTGTGAGGCTCAGATTTGGGGCGTCGGTGTCATTTTTGCAAAAAAGTGATAATTTCTTGCAAACCGTTCGGAATTTTGATTTACTCTCTGAGGGAAAGTTGTAGCTCATGTCATAAAGAACAAATCATTGTCATAAGAACAAATCATGTTAAGAATCATTCCTAGGAAGTTCATATGTTCTAGAAAGTTGTTTACTGAGATCTTACGTACATTCGTGTAGTTCATTGTTTCCTTGAATTTTGAACGGTTTGCCTACCTATGAACCTGAACAGGGGAAAAAGGTAAAAAATCGAATTATTTAAAGTTTTTTGCGATTTTGACCTTGAAGATGAAGTTTTTTGATTTTATATGTTCACAATTTTTGTTCTTTATGATAAGGGCTTTCCCTTTCCCTCAGGGAGTAAATCAAAATTCCGAACGGTTTGCAAGAAATTATCACTTTTTTGCAAAAATGGCACCGACGCCCCAAATCTTTGAAGGCGTACTTTTCTTTGAAATCTTTGAAGGCGTAATTTTGCTACTAATGACATCCGCACACGAAAAAATTTAAAAATATTATTTTGTGCTCGAAAAATTGCAAAACGTGAAATAACCCAAATCGGCCCTTCCTAACAAAATTTACTTAATATTGAAATCGACACCAAAGCTACAAATAGTGCTCGATCATCCTCTTATTTGCCTCAAATACTTTTGTTTTAGTATTGAACAATCTCAAAAATTTGAAATTTCGAATAAGTTAATGCGTTCATTTTTAGGATTTTTTGAAATCAACGCCAAAATAGCGATAATTTCAAAATTTCGGGGATGTGGCGCGACCCCTAAAAATTTTTTAAATTTTTTTAATTATTTTTTCCTTCGTAAGGATCCAAAACTACATCGCTTTCCGCGTGTAACTTTTTTTTGAAGTTCACTCCACCCTACTGTACAACCTCTGGCTCGGATTAAAAATATTGTTAGAAATAATTTTACTGAAGGTAAATCAACAGCTATGGTATTGTTAAACATCAAGTCTGCTTTCGACTCGGTTTGGCACGATGCTGTAATCCACAAACTAATTAAAATTGGATTAGATTACCCCAACAGTTAAAATTATTAAAAGCTTTTTAACAAAGAGGTCGTTTAAAGTCCATATTGGTGATAAATCATATAATGTATACACAATACCAGCTATATGTCCGCAGGGCTTTTGCTTTTGTTACAAAAGTGTAAATCCTCTATTTTCGCCGACGATACAGCGCTTTTGAGTTCAGAGATTTATGCTTCCGATGTAGTTTTGAATCTTCAAAAATCGCTAGATGTTGTTATTGATTATTTTAACAAATGAAAGATAGTTGTTAATGCATCAAAGACAAAGGCCATTTACTTTTCAAGAAAAAGAACAGATTGTTTTTTACCAAACTCAAATATTGAAATTGATGCTGTGGATGTTCCCTGGGAATCTAAAGTTAAATAATTGGGTGTTATTCTAGACAGAAAAATTATTTTCAATGACCACATAAGCCAAGCAATTAATAAACTTAGCAGTACAATTACAATTCTTTATAGCTTCATTAACAGGAAATCCAAATTAAGCCTCGAAAATAAGCTTACTCGTATTATGTTGAAGGTAATATTTCATGATATTATTTTATGCGCCGCTCCTGTATGGCACGACACAGCAGACTGTCACATAAAACGGTTACAGGTATGTCAAAATAAAATTTTGAAAATGATGTACGACTTGATACCACTATTTAATATCTCGCCTCCATTCAAAACATAATATATTACTAGTTAAAGATACAATTTTTGATCTCAAGGAAAGATTCCATGAGAAATTCTCATATTCTTCATATAATAATATAAGGTATTTTTACCACCAATTTTTTAAACCACTGGTAATATCTAAATAATTAAACATTTAAATGTTATATAAATAACGTTTGGGAAACTTCAACTAAATACTCTTTTTGGAACACAAAATGTATCATTATGGGATAAGACTGTATTAAATAGCACTTTGTTCTCATTCGCAGCAACGTTTCGCAAATAAGTATTCAACCAGCAGATTTTTTCCATTCAACTTTTGTGTCGATTTCCTTATGTTTTGTGACTTGCAAAATATAAAATGTCATTGCCACTTCACATGCGAACCACATCTGCGAAAGTTCGGCTAGCGTAGCATGCATGTGCATGCAAATTTGCCACAACTGCACATTTATCTTGTACATGTCTAATTAGTGCCTTTGATACACTACTTGCTACTCGCAACTCGTAACTCGTACTTGAATGTTGAGATTTCTCGTTGACGATATTTGCTTGTATTTTCTATTTTTTTGTTCTTTCTTGCTATCGCTGGTGCTGCTGCTCCTCATTAAGTGGGACACGAAAATGAGGGCACTTTTTGCTTTGCTAAAGCAGGAGGAAGCAATTTAAAGGGTTTCCATGGAGTTTGAGTTGGTAGCAGCTATAAATTTCCATGGGATGCATACATGTTGGTTAAAGAATGGAAGAAGTAAAAAAAATTTAAAGCGCCAATGAAAATGTCATACAGTTAAGCAAGTCTTTTTCAGAGGAAATATTCGTTGCACACTTCTAGGAGGGGGTAAACATTAAATAAGTGTATTGCCTACAATTAGGAGACAATTTAAATAGTCGAGATAAAGCATATATTTTAGATATATTGAGATAAAATTATAACTCATCTTGAACAGTTTTAAGCTTTTGGACACTGAACATGGGTGGCTGCTCAAGTGGAAAGTGAATCTGACAGCATCGGTAACAAAATGGAAAAACGAGTTGTGTGCTTTTCAATAAACCATTTTTAAGTTTTAAATTGTTTTTGAAATAGTTATGAAGATTCTCCAAATTTCTGATATCTTTAGTTGGAATTGCCATTAGTTCGCGATACACCACTGTAGCATTAAATATGACCAATATTTTTTTTAAGAATTTTTGATGAAAATAAAAGAGACGCGTATCTTTCTAACTTAAGTGTGGTGCGTGAATGAACCACTTAAGTTGAGACAAAATTATAATAATATTGGATATCAAGCTAACAAAATGTAAACTATATACGCTAAGTTAGGTTAAGTTCGGAAAGAATATCCGAAGCATTTCCGCTTGGATAGATGACCCATTTCTGGGCATACACTTAAGATATTAGGTAAGCCCTTTGTAAGCACCTTCATTTTCAGGCAACATCTAAAATTTTCTATAGGTAATTCGTACTGTACACAAATGTACTCATTGTTCTTCATCCCGTTCCGTTTATTTCCTTCAAACCAGACGTTGTATCGGCAATGGCAGAAACTGTGTTCTAAAGTTAAAATATTATTTCCGAACTCCCTACATTATTTTGTATTGGGACCTCTCAATTATATGCAGATGTGCCCGAAGAATGGACTGCCCAGTTAGGACACCCATGACTAGGCTGAATTCGAGTTTGCCCATCTATATCAGCCCTGTGGCATTGTTCCCATACGGGTCGCTGCACAGAATCTATCCCCTTCAGTTCCCGTCTGATGTGTTTCATAATCTAATATGGGTTACTCTTTCCCAGGCCTGCATAGATTCCCCATTTTCCATATTCACTGTTCGCCGGGTGGAGGCCATCCAAGCCAGTTCATCTGCTCTTTTATTTCCCAATATGCCTCAGTATCCCGGAGTACAAATCATCCCACGTCTGCTAATGGTGGAGAATTTGTTTATATCCTACCTGCACTCGAGACCATAACTCATTTAATACTTTGCGATGCTATCGTATTGATCGCCGCTCGACTATCTATGAATATCTTAACAACTGTTTGGCCACCTTCATCGTTCAGTCATCTTACAATTTCTGCGATCATCTTAACCTCTGCCTGAAACACAATATTGTGGTCAAGAAGGTGAAAGTGCCGTTCAATATTTGTATCCTCGAGGAAGAGGATATTCGATCCGTCCCAGATCTGTAACTCGCCATCGACTAGGAAAATCTCCGCCTATGACTCTCTTCAAGGGATAGTTGGCAAGCAGTATACGGATACCATTTTCTCTGAACTTCGATCGGTTCTCTGTTCCGTTGGGAGAATCCCATCAGCTTTTCCACTACGCGTCATTGATTTCATTTGAAATAATCTCGGGTCTATTATCATATTGGCCATTGTCCGCAAGTCCGCCTCGTACTTTATATGTAACTCAGTGGGGTTTAATGAAAATATTATCTCCATTGTCCCAGTCGATGAGGTTCTTAGGGAACCCCTGAAATCCAGATATCATGTGAGTTGAACATTTTGCAATTCCGTCACCCAAACTACAGATGCGTAAATCACGATTGGCCTTATCGCGCTCGCTTAGAGCCAGTGTTAGGGTTGAGGCTCCACTTTGCCCATATATGTATCTCTTCTGCAAATCGACCAAATCTAAGAATCACACTCTGGTTTCCATGTGGGATTTCCAAAGTAAATTGCTATTCAGAATTATTTGATACTGTTGGACAACTTAATACGCTTTTACGTAACCGTCTAACTTCGTCTGCTTTGTAAATAAACACACTTCCTATTTACCGGCTTTACCATCAGTCTAGTAATCCATCTGTTCCTTAGGAGCTCGTACTCTTCACCGGGAACCCAAATGTTCCGTATAGGGCGTCATTATCTCTAGGTGGTATGGAAATTTGCCCGAAAGATAATGCAAAATACTTAGGCGTAATTCTGGACAGAAAACTCAGTTTCAAACCTAACACTCTCAGGAAAGCCACAGTGACCCTATAACAAAATTATTTCCCGTTACATCCCATGAAGGGATTAGGGAGAGGTTCTCACAAATCAGTGAGCTGTGCGCGTTCTAGTTTGACACTCACTGATTGGGACCTACAGTTTTACACCGGTTCGGAACGGTATTTTGAGAAGCTTTTTCATGGCTAAATACTCGATAGTGACGCCGTCACTAAGCGAGGTGGCCGCCGTCTATGGGAATTTAATGTGGTCAGAGCAGGGATCGAGCCCACGTTATCATGCACAAGGGCGGATACTACCATTGCACCACCGATGCCCAGTGACAGTGACCCTGTATTCGTGCAATAGGGCATTAGAGGGCGATGGGGTGTTATGTCATTGTAGTTTGGTTGCCAGTGGTGAATTCCAGTACCCTAAGTCTGTTAATAAAGATCCAAAGTATGACAGCGGTCTGTATAAAGAGTGACATTCGCTCAACGCCTACTGAGGGTTTGGGGGCTATTCTACATCTTATATCATTAGATTTGCTACGCAGGTCAATGGCGGCATCATCTGCAATCCGCCTAGGACACTCATTAAGGGATATGCGGCAAACCACATTTGACCAACATAACACCAACATAACACCAACATTTACCTTTGTTGGAAACTTCTCTATTCAAATCCCTGACAGACAGGATCGAAAGGGACGCATACCAGGGAATAGAAGGTATCTATCCTTCTACACAGATAGCTACAAACGAGATGACAGAGTAGGTTTTGAAGTCTATTCTAAAGTTGCGGGTCTAGACCTTGCACGAATGCTACGAGACCAATGTTGTAAGTTTCAGGCAGAAGTCATGGCAATGGGAGGAACAGCACTCTAGCTGCACTAACGGCTATGTGTACCTATTACTACTCTGGCCGACAAAGTGCTAGAAAATCTCTATAATCTACATTCCTCACTTCAATAATTGCTCACAACTGTCGCCCATGAGATATAGTCAAGCAGTTATATATCCACCTTAGATGGGCGCCGTGGCGCAGGAATATTCCAGGGGACCATAGAGCAAATAAAATGGTCAGATTCGGGGCTACCTTATTTCTTCCTCTGTACATGGAGCATGTGGGTATGTCCCTTTCTATACCCAAGCCCATGCTTAAAACCGAAACTCTTAGACATGCGAACGAAAAATGGAGTGAAGATTCACCAGCCAGGTGTGCCCAAGTCATGAGCTGAATCATTAGTAAACCTTGATATCCACTCCTTGGCTCAATTTCTTTACGCTGGTAGCTGCGATCACTGATAGGCAGCCATGCATTTAAACTTGGAATCTCAGCTTATGCATGCTGGAAAAACAGCCCCAGCAATATAGATATTGCAGGAACCAAGTAGATGTTTGCAAGTATTGCTCTCATCAGTTGAAGATGTAGAGCTTTTTTATTTCGTTGTTGGTGTCACGTTTTTGTTTCCAGCTGTTTTCAACATTTGGGTCACAGAAACATATATTATAAACTATTAATCATTGTGTCTCCAAGATATAATATCGAATAACAAACACACTGTGTTTGACCACAAGTATACTAGATTGGCGTCAAGCTACAAACACGATATATATTTTTGCATCCAAACAATCAAAATAGACAGATTTATCAGCGTATGTCTACTGCTCAACCTACCGGAATGAAGATGCGAACATGAGAGTGTTGAACATCTGATATAATCCTGCAGTATTTAGGGTCTTACTTCTTCTCGGATCTAATGTATATTCAAGGACTAAAACTGAATAAACTTAGAATATTTTTTCGAGCACAAATTCTTTCATCAGGGATTAATATACCTACCATCTTGGAACACGGGAATGGAAAAACATATAACTGAACGCCCCTTAACCCACCAGCTCGATTTACAAGTTTCATAATTGGGACGCAGGGCCATCGGTGGTGCAATGGGTAGTGTGCGCGCCTCTTGTACTTGAGATCCTGGATTCGATCCTTGCTCTGGCCACCTTAAAATTTCTTTCGACGGCGGTCACCTCGCATAGTGGCGCCGACAATATCGAGTATTTAGCCATGAAAATGCTTATCAAAAATATCGTTCGGAACCGGTATAAAACTAGAAAACGCACAGCTCACTGGTTGTGAGAAGCTCTCCCCGATTCCTTCATGGGATGTAATGGGAAACCATTTATTTTATTTTATTGAGACGGAGCATGAAGTCCCTTCGTATCCCAACGGACCTCATTTGACTAAGTGTGGCAATAGTGACAGCCACTTCTACCTAACCTAACAACCGGATTAGCGTCTATAATAAAGGTTGCTAAAGTAATATTGCACTTTTTAAATTTAGTGTAATATTTTGTGCAAGTGGCAACTCTGAAATGTGGCAGCCGTCACATATGCTTATTCCAATTATTAAAAATGGAGCGCTTTTATTTTATTGTGGCCTCAACTGGACGGCATGGATCTGGACGACAGACATGTGGTTTCAGCGAGACGGAGCCATCTGCCACTCCGCGCACGAAGCTTTCGAAATAATGATGTCAACTGTCAAGATCATGCAAATAAACCAGAAACAATTCCTGGACTCAAACCCGAGATCCAACGCGTCATCGGTGAAATACAGTCACATCTCTGTGAAAATTTTATGGAAAATTTCATGAAAAGAGTAATGACCTGGCATCATTCCATACTTTATCGGAACAAGCCTTCTTTAAAATCCAATAAAAAAATCACAACTCTTTCAAAGAATACGTGTTTTCATTTTAAAATGAAAAAGTGCATTCATACTGAGACACCCTTTAATAGCTAGGGTGTACATTTCCACATTGTGGGCTACCTCATATAGTGCAGTTTGTACTGATCTCCTCTTGATATAGGCGTATTGTTTGGACTTCAAAAACTAGTCTAGAGAATGTTAAGCTAATCGCTCGATACGTCTTTGGATTGGTATAACTGGCTCTCCCCGCTTTAAAGATATAAGCTACACGCTGAAAACCTGTCTTTTTTGTTGTTTGGATGCAAATAGAACGTGTTTGTAGCTTGTCACAAATACACTATACTTGTGTAGAAACACATTCTTGAGACATAATGATTAAGAGGCTATAATGTATGTTTTTGGGACCCAAATGTAGCTTTGCTTGTTGAAACCCGCTGAACACAAAAACGTGACAGACAAGATATTAACAAAAAAGCGTAAGATCTTCAATTCATGAAACTATGCTTGCAAACATGTTCATGTTTCCTGCAGTATGTTACTGGAGCCGTTTTTTTCAGCGTATTCTCTCGACTCCTGCCAGCGCGTTGAGAGCATGCGTACGTTAAATATGAGATAATCCAAACGTCTCTGGGATATAACTTGGGAAATATCACACGAATTGAGCTTAAATCTGTCTAGTGGCACTTTCCATTATGGAGATCTTAATTGTAAACGCTGTAAAATCTATACGATTATAGGTTATAATATATGCTTTTGTGACCCAAATGTGTTTTTTTTTTTGTTGAAAACCTCTGAATACAACAGACAACAAAGGAACAAAAAAGAAGCAGATCTTCAATTCATGAAAACCATGCGTGCAAACATTTACCTGTTTCCTGCAATATGCTGCTGGCTCCGTTTCTTTTCAGCGTGTATATTTAGATCAATGTTGTCCTAAGAGAGTTTACAGTCTCTGGAGTTCATAATGGTTTCCTAAACTCAGTCTCGACCTAAAAGCTATTAAGTCGGGTTTCTTTGCTGGCACAGATATAAGACTGTTTATAGTTTACCTCTTATATTAGGGTGACATTTTTATAATTTCCTCCACTTGCTCAAACACACATGCAACTAATGACTATCAATCATTAATAACTGCCTTTGTTTTACATACGTAAACATAAGTAGAAACTGTCATGGTACATTAAAGGATACGTAGGGTGTGAACTTTTGCACATATGTGTAATATAATGTATGACTGTATGACTGTGATGAAGTATCATTCTCGTAGCACCAGTAGCAACAGCATAAGCAGTAGTAGCATGAAACAAAGTAATCGTAGCAATACAATGTAAAAATGTGCCACGTATTTCATATGGGTCCCATTAATGCAACACAGAATGCAAGAAAATCCAATGCGTTGCATTTAATGTTTTATTGTGTGGCATACAATTTCAATTAAGGCATCGTGCAACAATTCCTTCTTATGTGCGAGTGTTGGGGCCAGCATCTGCAAGTAAGTAGGAGTTTGTGAAACTTGCCAGAAATGCATTTTCACATATTTGTAGGGTTGATTGGCATTCATAACATTGACTGCATTGCGTGTAGCATTCCAGGGCACAGTGGAGATGTAGGAAGACACCAACTTTAACGAATTTTGAGTACATTTGCTCATACTATGGTATTGACTTCGATCTGGCGGTGGTATGCAATTATCTAGATTAAATACAAGTTAAATTCTTTCGCTTTTACTTATAAGGCTTGGATAATTGTAGCTCATTATTGGAGTAGATGATATCACATTCATAATATCTCAAACATGTTTAGATTTAGATCATGTTAGGACTCGCGGTCGCTCTCCTATGCCTATCAGTTTATAACACTGGTTTACAGCAAAACAACACCCAGAACGCCACATGCCTAGATAAGTTAATTGGGACCTTCTGAACACGAAAAACACTGTATTTTTTTTTTAAGTACCGTTTTTTAGATAAGGGTACTTTTGTGTTTTTCGGTGTATGGTCCCACTCAAACTCTTGTGGAGCCCAACTGAAAAGTTATGTTGAGATCAATTTCACATCGTTGGAACGGTTATTGAATGGCCCTTCCGCCGATATGCTGTAAATTTCTATCTGATAAGAAATGGCTGATTTATGGCACCTCAAAATTAAAATTTGCTTGATTTTTAAAATTTTTTTCAACATTTTTCATTTTTATTTCGTTTTTTTTCTACGTTATAGTAAAGATCTGGAATGTTGTTTATTTAATTACCAACATTTTAAGCGTAATTTGAAAAAAATCGGATGAAAAATAAAGTGATTATTAAGAATTTTGTGGAACAACAATATTTTCATTTTCATTGCTCACAAACTATAGTCGGCGTTAATTCAAAAAATTTCAATTAAAATAACGAGGGGAAAAAACCTAAAAAAGGCAAATTTTTAACTTTGAGGTGCCATAACTCAACAATTTCTTATCAGATAGAAATTTACTGCATATCGACGGAAAGGGCATTCAAGTACCTTTCCAACGATATGCCACTTATCTCGATCGGACTCTTCCGTTTGGCTCCATAAGGGTTTGAGTGGGACCATACACCGAAAAACACAAAAGTACCGTCATCTAAAAAACGGTACTTAAAAAAAATTACAGCGTTTTTCGTGTTCAGGAGGTCCCAATTAACTTATCTAGGCATGTGGCGTTCTTGGTATTTTTCCAAAGTTAAAATTTGTAAAGCAGTGCAATAAGTCAAACATGTTAGCTTTAGATCATGTTAGGACTCGCGATCTCTCTCCTATGCCTATGACTTTATAGTTTGTTACCCCTCGTACTACTCAGCTATTGTGCATTCGAACTTCATGGTTTATTCCAAATAAAACTTCGTATGTACTTTTATCTGCTTAACTAAACCAATAACATATTATTACGAAGTTACAAATTCATGTACAAATTCAGTTACAATTCATAATTTCATGTATAGTTAATAAAAGTAAGTTCTTTATAAACTACTAAAATGGCACTGGTTCTTTTTATCTTTTTATTTGTTTACACTTGACGTTGCATACTTTTACGCGTTTTAACACAAACTGAATATTTCTTCACTCTTTATATCAGGCACAACACTAGACAACAACATCAGCTGTTTCCCGAAGTCGCATTATCTATTAGCGGAAGTAGCGTCATCTATTGATCGATTCTTTCAGAAAAGTTCTTAGAGAATTCATCAACCATTTGTAGTGATATCGTAAATGGCAGGTTTTTAACATACGTCCATGATCGAAATTTCATTTAGAGTTGTGCAGTTCACGAACAAACTAGTGATATTGAACGATTCACTCTTGTGAAGTAGATAAACTGGTTCACACTGCTCTGCTCTTCTATTTCAATAGTTCAGTTACTGCAGTAGTTTTTTGTACTTCAGTTGTGCAGTTCTCTACGTCATTTTCTAGTTCATGCTCTCTTTGTCTCATCAATATTCGAAGAGGTGCCTAATGTCACAATGCCTATTGAATGAATATGTAACCGGCCTCTACATATTAACCACAGCGCTGGTGACCACTTATAAATACATTACAGACACAGTTGTATTTCGGAAACGGAATAACTCAATCGTTAAGCCGACTTCAATTTCTACCCCCGCTTAGGCTTATATAATGCCTTCAAAATGGCAATTTAGTATAAAAAGATATCACAGTATCCAAACAACTTTAGAAGTCTGCAAAAAATGAGACCGTTTTCACCTCTACTCACCCCGATTGAACTAAAACTACCAGTTGAACTGATATGAACACTTTAGCTCATGGGAACTGTTAAACTTAAATGATAGAATGATTTAAAATGAACTAGTGAACTAAATGCGTGAAATAGTTCATTCTGTCGAGCTGAACTAAAAAGAGCGCTCACATGAAAGGACTAACATTTCCAACCTTAATTTTATTAACATTGAAGGTTCACTAAACTGGCAAAGTGTTTATTGACATTCCAATGTTATCTTAGCATACAGGGTGACCGTTGAATTTTGCTACATTAAGAAACTGGAATAGTTTTTTTTCGTAATGCATGGAATTGATTTAATCTGTTTTAATTTGAAAGCCCATTGAATTGCATTAAAAATAGTTTAATTAGTCTTAAATATAATTGAATTTAACTGATGCCCGCCCTGCTTGTTGATGCAGGTGCGGCATCTTAGCAAAAAGTCGTTCATTACTGCACGGAAAATTGACGCTGGAATTGCAGCTCTTGTCGCTCGAATTGATTGTTTTAGTTCATCCACATTTGTCGGTTGCGATTTGTACACTTTGTGTTTATAATAATCCCACAAGAAAGAGTCCGGCGGATTTAGGTCAGGCGACCTGGACCGCCAACGGAAGTTTGAGATTTTTAAAATGAGCCTGTTAGGAAATTTTCTGCGTACTTACATACTTACTTATCCGGTCACAAACAACCCCGAGGGGTCAGGCACCTTACAAAACGAAGATAACATATTTCGCCAACCAGTTCGATCTTTTACCTTATTTCTCCAGTTGGCAATACCAAGTGTACGCAGGAATTCGTCAACCTGATCCTTCCAGCGGAATCTTGGTATTCCTACTTTTCGGCTTTCTTCGAGTTCGGTTGCGAAAACCCTTCGTGCTGGTTCGTCTTCATCCATTCTACTGACATGACTTAGCCAGCGCAATCGTGTTATTTTGATCCGCTTAACTATGTCAATGTCAGGATAAAGCTCATACAGCTCATTGTTCATGAGTCGCCGATACTCGCCGTTGTGCACTATAGGGCCATAAATTTTTCGGACTATTTTTCTCTCGAAGACTCCTACATATGTTTCGTCTGCTTGCGATAAGACCCAGGATTTTGCGCCATAAAGCAAGACTGGTGGTATGAGAGTCTGGTATAGTTGAACTTTTGTTACTCGAGAGAGGGCTTTATCTCTAAAGTGCTTGCTTAGCCCAAAATAACATCTATTCGCAATCACAATTCTCCACTTGATTTCAAGGCTGACGTTGTTGGTTTTGTTTACGGGAGATCCGAGGTATATAAATTCGTGTACCACCTCGAAATTATAACGGTTATCAACGTTCACGCTTTGGTCTAATCGCGTGGAGGCCCTGGCCGTCGAAACCATTAATTTTGTCTTGTCCTCATTTACCGGTAGACCCACTTTTCCTGACTTCTTCTCAATTCTCGAAAACACCGCAGTAACTTCTCTAACTGCGCGTCCAATTATATATATATCATCAGCATACGGGAGCAGCATGTGATTTTTGCTGCTGATGGTTTTATTCATGTTGACAGCAGCTTTTCTCAGAATAATCTCTATTAAGATGTTAAAGAGATCGCACGGCAGGGTGTCACCTTGTCTGAGGCCTCGCTTTGTTTGGAAAGGTTCGGTAAGATCCTTACCAAATTTCACTGCGGATTTGGTGTTCGTCAGGGTCATCCTGCAAAGGCGTATGAGTTTTGCAGGAATACCAAGCTCAGACATTGCTTCGTAGAGTTTCCCCCGTATCGGGCTATCGAAGTCCGCCTTATAATCGGCAAATAGATGATAAGTGTCGATTTGTTTTTCGTGGGTCTTCTCCAGGATTTGGCGCAGCGTGAAAATCTGGTCGGTTGTCGATTTTCCAGGGCTAAAGCCACACTGGTATGGTCCAATCAGGTCAGCGATAATTGGTTTTAGTCTCTCGCACATTATACTTAATAGAACCTTATATGCCATGGATAAAAGGCTTATTCCACGGTAGTTGGCACAGAGACTCTGGTCACCTTTTTTAAATATGGGACATAGTAGACTGAGACTCCAATCGCCGGGCATGCATTCATCTACCAAATTTTACTAATGGACTGATGCTTGTGCCTTATCAGCTCATCGCCGCCAGCCTTAAACAGCTCTGGCGGTAATATATCGGATCCTGCGGCTTTATTGTTCTTAAGCCGGGCAATAGCTGATCTGACCTCGTCTTGGTTAGGAGGGGGGCAATCGACGTCGTCGTCTAAATTTAGATCGATTGTTTCGTCATTGGATATCTCAGGTACCAATAGCGCAGAGAAATGATCTCTCCATATTCCCAACATACTCTGCACATCTGCGATGAGATTTCCGTCCTTGTCTTTACAGAAGAGGCCATAAACGACCGAGCTATGTGTGCAGTTGCACCATATTATTGAAACCACACAGAATTGAAAGGAATTCTCTTTCGGCGTAATTCCGGATAGAGCAATTATTTTAGCATACTCAAGTAACGGTCTTCATTAACGGTAACGCGGTGTTCGGTTTGTTCAAAAAGAAATATGGCCCGACAACACAGCATGAAGAAACTGCACACCACACTGTGACGCGAATTGGATACTATTCCCTCTCATGCAGTATTTGTGGGTTAGAACCACTCCATATGCGACAATTTTGTTTGCTTACGTTGCCGTTCAAATCAAAATGAGCCTCATCAGACATGAAAAGACAATTCAGCAAGTTCTCGTCCTCTTGCATCTTTCCAAGCATTCCAAGCCAATCGACAAGTCTGCTGCATTAAGTTCATTAGCCATTTGAATTTTGTAGGGGAATAAGTAAAGTCTGCCTACGGCCACCCATTTGAGAGGATAAGCTTCCTGTTGAAACAGTGGGGTTGCTTTGTATGGCAGCAGTTACGGCTGCAATAGTTTCCTCTGTTTGAATGGAAGGGTTTCGTTTATATGGCCTTCTAGCGACTGTCCCATGTTCTGCAAAATTATTCATTAGTCTCGTAATGGTCCATCTACTCGGAGGATCGCCGCTAAATGTGCGCCTATATTCTCTTTGAACCAAAACCAGAGACTCCAATACGTGATAGCGGCGGACAATCCAGATTCTTTTTTCAGTGTCCCAGTTTTCCATTTTTATTAAATCCAAGGATCAATCTACAAAATCAAAAAAAAAATCCAGATTACTTAGATGGAAAACAAGTTATCAAGATTTCGTTTGGTAGCGGCTTTCATCAGCCTTATTTGAAATAACAAATATTGTTATTGGTTACAAAACAAAGAAATTGAAAAACCTCAGAATGTGAAATTGGCAGCGTTCGGTCAGAATCTTCAAAACTCTTGACACAACACTTTTTGTACGCGGATCAAGTGTCGCGACGAACACCATACACAAGAGCTAGGTAAACAAAGATGCTCTAAACACGGAGTAAAGCAAGTCATAAACCAACGCGGCTGCAGTGCGGAAGTCTTGACGCACCCAAATCGCAATGGATTTGTTATTGTAAGAGCAACAAACTACATTGACAACAAATGACAACACAGACACGATTTAATGACAAAGTTTATTCTCACAGCTACAACAAATAAATTGGCATCGTGTTAATACTTACGGGTGCCACTTTTCAAATGCCAGATGTCCTCGAGAATTATAAGGCTGACATTACTGCTATCCAGGAGATGCAATGGCCAGGTCATAACTGTACAAGAAACAGGAACTGTGACATATACTACAGCTGCCACGAGAAAAAACATTCATTTGGAAGCGGATTTGTAGTTGGTTGAAGACTGCATCATAAGGTCTCAAGGTTCAACCACTCCAACATATCGCTAATTTGTGTACATGCCCCGATGGAAGACAAAGACGACGACAGCAAGGATATGGTCTGTGAGCGCCTAGAGGAAACATACGACCGCTGCCCTGGCCATTACATTAAGATTGTTCTAGAGGATTTTAATACTAAAGTCGGCAGAGAAAATGCCTTTGAAACAACCATCGATAAATTCATCGATGGATATCTCCTGATCAACAGACGAAGATCTAGATTGATGGCATGGCAGTTGATGGAAGACACTCTACTGGTATAATGAACGTACTACGTGTAACATCGATTTGGATCATTACCGAGTGGCAGCAAAGTTTAGCATAAGGTTAGGCAGAGAAAAAGTCTTACGAAACCGACATATAGAAGCAGTACATCGGAAGGATGCATTTACCAGAGATAGCCACGACCTATGCAGAGAAGCTCGCTGAGCTACTGGCGCTAAACGCACCCCCGCATCATGCTCCTGAAGAGCAGTGAAAGTAAATTCCCCACTCTATGAAATCTGCTCCAGAGAACGTACTTGGTTATGAAAAAAGACAAACCGTGGTACGGTGGAGAGTATCGCATGCCAAGTTATGAATAGAACGCTACACGTATGGCAACGCTTCAGTCAGTTGCAACGCGAACCGTACCAGAGCGTTATGGGAATAGGAGGAGAGGGGAAAACCGTTTGTTTAAAAAGAAACAGCGGTTGTGGAGAAAGCTCGAGAGTGAGCAAATTGAATTTTGCAGAAAAAAGAATGAGGCCCGTAAATTCCGCCAAAAAACAAAGCCAAATCAAGGGAAATTTATCAGGGCCCCCATTTTGAACAGGTATGGACGGGAATTTTGTCACAGATGTGTAGAGTATCGTATGTTGGGAATATGGAGAGATCACTTCTCTGTTTTACTTGTCCCAGCAGACCGCAATATAAATATGAGTGTTGATCAAATACAGGACGCTGGCGTCGACCGACACCCTCCTAGACAAAACGAAGTTAAAACTGCAATTTCCCGACTTAAGTACAACAAAACCGCTGGTGCTGATGGTCTACCGGCTGAGCTGTTTAAGGCTGGTGGCTACGTGTTGGACAGGTGCGTGCATCAGTTCATATGCAAAATCGGGCTAGAGCAATGCATTCCCGACTATTGGGTCTTAGTATACTGTGTCGTGTTTCTAAAAAAGGCGATACGTGTATATATAGGAACAATCGTAGAATAAGCCTTTTATCCATCGCTTACAAGGTCCTCTCGAGCGTAATGTTCGAAAGACTAAAGCCATTTGTTGCAAACCGGATCGGACCGGATTATTAGTGTGGCTTTAGACCTGGAAAGTCAGCTCTGTTCACTTTACGACAAATCCTGGAGAAACCCTACGAAAAACAAATCGACACCTACCACCTCTTTGTAGATTACAAGGCTGCCTTCGATAGCCCGATATGAGGAAATCTGTAGCAGGCTATGTCGGAGCTTTGTAGTCCCGCCAAGCTAATACGCCTTTGTAGAATAACACTGACGGACACGAAATCCTCAACAAAGATTGGTAAAGATCTCACCGATCTATTTAGTACGAGGCGAGGCCTCAGGCTGGGCAACATCGTATAAAGCGCTCTCTTCAACAGATTACTTGAGACCATCCTGAGAAAAGCTACAGTCAATATGAATAAAACTACCAGCAGGAAAACTCACATAATGATTTAGACATCATTGGACGAAATCTGCGAGAAGTTACTGCAGTATTTTCGAGAATTGAGAAGCAATCCGCAAAAGTGGGTTCGGCACTTAACGAGGACCAGACAAAATTAATGGTTTCGACTAACAAAATATCCACCCGATAGGATGAAAATTTGAATGGTGATAACCGTTACAATGTAGAGGTAGTGTGAGAATTTATTTACCTCGGAGAGTGCACGCAGCATTTGTTGCTTGAACACTTCGATAAACAGAGTTTTTTTTGCCAGTTCGAGTGATTAGTTCAACTGCTCATTAAAAGTGCAATCTATTATCGCACGCACTTTTAATGAGCATTTGAACGAAACTCCAAAACTACCACAGTTAAATAACAAGGCTACGTTGTTTGATTTTCGTGTGATATGTTGGTGATGGAAAAACTATCAGGACGCTATGAAGACGGGAGAAGAAGCACTACATTGAACGCACTGGGTATCAGCGGTACACTAGGAACCACATCGATCAGGGCAATGTTGACAATTTTATTACTAAACTAAATTGAGGTACAAATTAAGTACAAAGTGGCAACGAAACGACTATAGGTTATAGGTGAAGGGATCCAATAGGATCATAAATCTACTCAGCTGCAGGAAATCAAAAACCTGATGGTAGTGTCACCAATGATGGAACTTCAACAATGGGCAAGAATAACTCAGTTATGATTATGAGACTCATCAGCATGACAAATGACCTGTGGTGCGACCCAGCTGAACACACGACCAAAGTGCTGATAAAGCTGGAAAACTTCTAACTGAGCGGACACATGGGTGTTATAAATGTATACTCCACTCTGCGTGTGCATCGGCATAAAAATTAGTGGGCAGATGGAAATTACTGTAGTGTTTTTTGGAGAAGGATATCGAAGCCACACTGCGCCTGTTATTATACCTCTTCTGCAGGATTAAGACTCCAACAATGGTATAACTAGTTTGGAGAAACTAAGGGGAACAGATTGCCTGCGCTACAAAGTCATCATCAAAACGTAAATATTCATTGAAGCAATAAACAATTTCACACATCCGTTGGTAGTTGGTTCAATGAATATTTACTTTGTGGTGACGAGGTATAATCATTTATAAATTCACCACCGCATTGCAAATATTCCTTCCACAACTTCAATGTTCATTAAAGCAATAGATAGTTTTGTGCTTCCGATGATTTTTGCCGCTGGTTGAATAAATATTTACATTGTGGTCATAGGACATAAACTTGTATATAGTTACAACCACAATGAAAATATTCTGGTGCATCTAATCACGGAAATAAACAAATTTTACCCCCAAAACAACCAAAGAAAACCCCCAAGAGTTGCGGACTCTTAAGAGTTTTGAAAGAAGTGTTATATGTTTACCTTTTGGGAACAAAAGTTTAACGTATTGTTCCAGAGTTATAGACATATTTTTATTGCAGCTACCAAGTTTTTGAATTTTTTCAATAAAAAAATTATTCCACTCCTTTTCTGAGAAATAACCTCATTATTATATCCTTTATCATATACACTGATAGTGTGTCAATTTCGTCATATGAGTTTTTGTTTGTTCGCAGGACATTTAATTATTTCACATTGCATTAAATCGTTTATAGGTGGAAAATTTCAACTACATACATACAAATTTGGTTTATTAATGTAATTTGGTTGAAACGGAAAAAAATTATAATTTTTTCACCGAAGGATCGTAGAAATCTCTGAAATTCAATTGTAATGTGAGAAAATGCATATGAGAGAAATACTCAAAAATGTTAAGAGGACGCTGGTATACATTTTTGTTACATGTTACACAAATGTTTTAATTAATAATTATAAATGACGAAGGAAAGAATGATTTTCAGTAGTTGTTTAAGGTAACCCTAGATGCAGGATGTAGTAAATTATGTCATTTATATTGTACAGTAGAGCAAAAGATGAAAATCAAGTGCCAATAATTAAATGTATTTAAAACTAGTTCCTGATTGTCGATTGAAATTCGATATTATCAATTCAAATATAAATTGCAATTCAAATTCAAATTATTCAATTGAAAATCAAAATTTGTTATTGAAATTCAAAACTATCACTTTAAATTCAAAGTTATCAATTAAAATTTAAAGTTATCTACTGATATCGGAGATTGTCAATTAATATTCAAAATTATACTACGAAATTGAATTTCAAAAGTAGCAATTAAAATTCAAAACTAGCAATTGGAATCCAAAACTATAAACTACAATTCAAAATTATCAATGAAAATTCAAAATTATCAATTAAAATTTAAATACTCCCATTGAATATAAAAATGATCAAATGAAATTGAATGTGATTGATTGAATTTCAAAATTATCAATTTGAATGTTATCAATTGGAATTCGAAATTCTTAATAAATTTCAAAATTATTAATTTAGATTCTAAATTTTCAATTCAAATTCAAAAATATCAATTGAAATTCAGAGTTATCAATTCAAATTCAAAATTATCAATTGAAATTAAAAATTTTCAATTGCAATTCAAAATTATCAACGTTTTTAATTGAAATTGAAAACTATTAATTTAAATTTAAAAAAATGGCTTTCCACTACTACATCGCCTGAAGACACTAGACCAGTGGCCACTAGAGAACCAGTAAGCTGTGCGCTTCATAGTTTTACACTCACTGATGGCGACCGGTGGTGCAATGGCTAGTGTGCGCGCCTCTTGTACATGAGATCCCGGGTTCGAACCCTGCGCTCTGATCACCTTAACATTTCTTTCGGCGGCGGTCACCTCGCATAGTGATGGCGACACTATCGGGTATTTAATATATATATGTAAAACTGTAGGTCCCAATCAGTGAGTGTAAACTGGAAAGCGCACAGCTCAGTGATTGTGAGAAGCTCTCCCCTGTCCCTTCATGGGATGTAATGGGAAACCATTTATTTGTTTTTATGGCGACCTAGAGTTTTACACAGGTTCCGAACTGTATTTTGAAACGCTTTTTCACGGCTAAATAGCGAGGTTACCAACGTCGACGGAAATGTAAGGTGTTCAGCGCAGGGATCGAACCCACGTTCTCAGGCCTCATTCTCATATCGTCGAAGGCCAAATTCAAAATTATCAATGGAAGTACAAATTCATAATTAAAATTGAAAAGCACGAATTGAATTTTGAAATTGTCAATTGAAATTGAAAATTATCAATGGAAATTCAAAATTGTCGATATAAATTCAAAATTATCCACTCAAAGTCTAAATATTTAATTTGATTTCAAAACTATCAATCAAAATTCAAAATTATCACCTGAAATTCAAAAATATCAATTGAAACTCAAAATGATCAATTGAAATTGAAAATTTCGATTGAAGTTAACAGTCATTGATTGCAAATCAAAAACATCAATTGAAATGCAAAAATTCAATATTATCGATTGAAATTGAAAAATTCAATATTATCTATTGTAATTCAAAATCTGAATATTGAAATTCAAAACTATCAATTGAAATCCAAAATTGTAAATTGTAATTTAAAATTATCAATAGAAATTCAAAATATTTTCTTAAAATTCAAAACTATCAATTGAAATACAAAATTATCAATTGAAATCCAAAACTATCAATTGAATTTCAAAGATATCAATGGAAATTCAAAAATATTAATTGAAATTCGAAACTATCCATGTATTGAAATTCAAAATTATCAATCAAAATTCAAAATTATCGATTGAAGCTAAAAATTATCAATTGAAATTTCTAAATAACAACTGCGACTCAAAATTATGAATTGAAATTCAAAATTATCAATTAAAACTCACAATTTTTAATTGGAACATCAAAATGGTAAACTAAAATTCAAAGTTCTCAATTGAAGTTAAAAATTATTAAGTGAAATAAAAAATTATCAATTTAAATTAAAATGATAAAATAAAATTCAAAATTATCAATAGAGGATGAAACGTATCAACTGAAATTCAAAAACATCAATTGAAATTTAAGATCATCAATTGAAATTCAGGACTACAAATTTAAATTCAAAGTTATTATTAGAAATTCAAACCTATCAATTGAATTACAGAATTATCGATTAAAATTCAACAGTACAAAACATAAATTGAAATTAAAAGTTTTAAATTGGAATTCAAAACTAACAATTGCAATTCCAAATTGTCATTGCAATTCAAAATTATCAATTAAAATTCAAAATGTTCAATTTCAATTCAAAACTATCAACTAAAATTTAAAGTTATCAATTGAAATTCAAAGATATGAATTGAAATTCAAAATGATTAATTCAAATTAAAAATATCGATTGAGGTTGAACATTATCAATTGAAATTTAAAAATATCAAAATAATCTATCAAAATTATCTATTAGAATTCAAAACAATCAATTAAAATTTAAAATTGTCGAATTGTCAAATTGTAAAAATGATCAACTGAAATTCAAAATTATATATTGAAACTCAAAATTTTGTAATTGGAAATTCAAAATGATCAATTAAATTCAAAGTTAGCAATTGAAGTTGAAAATTATCAACTAAAATTCAAACATCTTAAATTTAAAATTATCAATTGAAATTCCAAATGATCACTGAAATCAATTGTTGTATTGTATTTTCAATTTAAATTCACAATTGTAAATCGAAATACAAAATTATCGATTGAAGTTGAAAATTTTCAATTGCTATTCAAAAAAACCAACTCAATTTAAAAATTATAAGTTTTAATTAAAACTTAACAATTGGAATTGAAAATGGTCAATTTAAATACAAAATTTTTACTAAACCTAGAAATTATCAACTGCAATTCAAAAATATCAATTGAAATTCACCATAATCAATTGAAATTTAAAATTATCAATTGAAATTTAAAATTTTTAATTGGAATTCAACATTTTCAATTCGATTTCCAAACTATAAATTGAAATTCAAAATTATTGTTTGAAGTTGAAAGTTATCAATTGCAAATCACAAAAGGACTTGAAATTAAAAATTATCTATTGAATTTAAAAATTAACAATTTAAATTCAGCATTATAAATTTAATTTAAAAATTATCATCAAATTATCAAAAATTATTATTGAAAAATATCAGTTGAAATTCAGGATTCTCAACTGAAGTTTAAACTTATCAATTCAAATTCAAAAATATCAGTTGAAATTCAAAACGATCAATTAAAATTCAAAATTATCAGTTTAGGTTGAAAGTGATCAACTGAAACATATTAATTGAAATTCAATTAATTGAAATTCAAACTTACCAATTGAAATTAAAAATTCTCAAATGAAATTAAAAATTATCAATTGAAATTCAAAATTACCAATTGAGGTTGCAAATTATCAGCTGAAATTCAAATTTACTACCCCTAGAAATTCAAAACACATATTAAGTGAAACGTACAATATTCTATTTCACATTCCAAAATCTTCACTTGAATATTAAAACACGCGTCAAGTGAAATTAATAAACTTCTTTCAAATATAAAAGACATCAACTGAATTTCAAAAGTTCCTCTACAATAGGATCTACTGAAAAATTTGTTTCGGAGTGGGGTTCTCAAAAGATGCGTATTGAAGAGCTGAGTACGGGAACGTCACACTTTTTTTTACGAGGGTACTTATAGTCCCCTACCGGCCGTTGAATTTAGTATCATTTTTGTATTGTTTTTGGTTAGTATGGAATTTAATAGCACTGTGTGTAATTTTTTAAGTCATGGCAAAATAACCATTAAAAAAAGACCCCTGTCTCCAAGTTTTGCCCAAAGTCCTCCAGGTTTTTTTTTATGGGCCCCCAAAGAAGTGGGGCCTCGGTGTCATTTTTGCAAAAAAGTGATCATTTTCTCAAGCTCAAATCTTGCAAACCGTTCGGAATTTTTATTTACTCTCTGAGGCAAAATTGTAGCTGTTGTCATAAAGAATAACATATAAAATCAAAAAAACTTTATATTCAAAGTTAAAATCGCAAAAACATTTAAAAAATTCAATTTTTTTTACCTTTTTTCCTCTGTTCAGGTCCATAGGTAGCAAACCGTTCAAAATTCAAGGAAAGAATCTACTACAAGAATGATCCTAAGATCTCAATAAACAACTTTCTAGAACATATGAACTTCCTAGGAATGATTCTTAACACCGTTTAGGTAGCCCTTAGATAGCCGCAAGAGTGAACAATTTCCCGAAAATTTTTTAAAGGTTTGAAAATCAACATTTTTATTAAGAAATCGCTTATTTTCTTACACTTCAAGTGTTTTTAAGCGAAATTTTGGCTCCCAGAAAGTACTTTTGTTAGAAAAACCTCACTATCTCCGGTCTTAGAAGGGCTAATGCGAAGTATTATACCTTAACAAAAAGCTTGAAGTGTTGTCTTTTACTGGGTCTAGGAAGAAATAAGTTTACGAGGGCTGTTTTTGAGAAAGCCAGATTTTTATTAAAAAACTGAGGTTAAAAAATCTTTTTTTTTTAATTTGCCCCAATGAGTTAATAAAAATTAACATATTTCTATACAGATTTATAGCGTTTTCATAGGTCTTCTCAATGATACTCATCTCAACCAGATCCGATAAGAAATGGGTGAGATATAAGCGATTATATACTCAAGCTATAAAGGCCTATATCTCAAGAAGTTGGATCGGCCTCCTTAAAAAAACTTTCGGGTTTTAATCAGCACTGTAAGCCCTACCAGACCAAAGAAAATTGACGCATTTTTCATTAAGTAAATTTGTTCGTAAAAGCGGAAAATAAAAAAAAAACGCTTTTGGGGCGATTTTTCGGTCATTTTTTACAGTTTTTCGCGATTTTGACCTTGAAGATGAAGTTTTTTTTGATTTTATATGTTATCAATTTTTGTTCTTCATGACAAGAGCTACAACTCTGCCTCAGAGAGTAATTCCGAACGGTTTGCAATATATGAGCTTGAGAAAATTATCATTTTTTGGCAAAAATGACACCGAGGCCCCACTTCTTTGGGGGCCCATAAAAAAAAACCTGGAGGATTTTGGGCAAAACTGGGAGACAAGGGTCCTTGTTTTTGGTCTTTTATCACGTAGTGGTGTCCGTATATGGTTATATTTTTTCGTGTTGCACTGTGTAGTCGTATCAGGTCTTATGCTCGACAAATGCAGACAAATATATTTACAAATAAACCGCTGCCATTTCGCCCCCTTGAATTTTCGGGGATGGTCGAAGATGGACATATTTTCATGAAATGAGCCAAGGAATACGCTGGTAAAATTTGTCCAGTCGTGACTGAACCACCCTGTATATTCAATAAATATAATTAAAAGCTGAATCGCTATCTACAATGAGAAATACGCGAAAAATCTGAAAAAATACAACTGATCAAGACTTCAAAATGCTGCCATGAAAAGAATGCCCTGCCAAAATTCTGAAAATATAAATTATCTAATCAGGCGCATCGTGACATGTAGTTTGAGCCCCATATTATATTATATTATTATATTGACCAAAAAATCATTTTTTTACCCAATGGTACTAGAAATCGAAACTGAGAAGTCCACCTTTGGTAAAAAAAAAAGATTGACGTTCTCGTAATCAGGTCTTCAATACGCATGTTTCGAAATTCGAAACAACGAGATTTTCAGTCCACCATAAACTACAGTGAACAGAAATTAATTTCATACAACAGAAAGAAGTTGTTGTTAATTATAAAAATTACCTGCAGTTAAAAAGAAATGCTTCAAATGACTCTTTAATTCATTTTCAGCCTACAGTCATTCGCTCCATACTTAAAAATACAATTTCTCTTATCGTTTCAGATTTAAACAGGAAGATTTCTAAAATCCCACAATTAGAGCCAACCTTAGTAACCTAAACAATTAAGGTAAGTGAGATAATTTACAAAAATCTGAACATTCCAAAATGTATAACATATTTTTACTTCCATTTGTTAAGCTGCAAAGATTAATGTTAACGTTTAACTAAATATACTATAAGGATAATAATTTAAAACTTGCAGGATTCTATATATATATATATGTATGTATGCACCACCCCAATGGCATGTTTTGAGGTTACAAGGATTTACTTTATAACCAAACTAAACTTCATATAACTTTAAATTTATATTAATGGAGAGCTTTTAATAAACTCTAGGCTCCCCACCGCTTATGTCCTCTTAAACCTTGCGAAAAAAAAACAAAATGTCTTAGACAAAATGTCCTTCCCCTTGTATCTCAGTACAAGTTGTAGTAAGTGGAGTAAAGTCATGAATTTGTCCCTGGTTTCGCTTTGGTTTCTGGCAATTTTGTTAAATTACCCAAACATTTGTCTTACTTAAGGTCCTTTAGACTTTTGGGTAGTAAAAATGTGACCCTAAACAACTATTACTAGGCTAAGGAAAATGGTTTATATGTTCGTGCACTTGTTTATATATATAAGTATTTGTTAGTTGTTAATATGAAGAAATCTAACCAGAAAAAACACATAATTTAAGATTTAGACATCATAGTAACCATTTAAGGACCTTCTTTTACATGTTTTATGTGTGTTATTGTATGTGGTTTGCATATGAGTGTGTGTGATTTGTCAGATGTCGAAATGTTGGGTCAACATCCTTAAGCGAGTGAAGAAGAAGTCTAATGTCATATACAGTGGCATATCAGTTGGTTTCTAAAAGGGTGTCTCTCATAGGAATGTTAAAAGGTTAGGAATTATTTTCAAACTAGATTTAAAAATTACAAAATACAACGAAAATGAGCCTTGTGCTTTTGAATCCGACGCTGAATAATTACACGAGGTGGGTATCTCTTCAAACCTCACAAAATGCAGGCCACACTGAAAGAAAATCGTTACAACAAACCGATGATAAATGTTCATCAATTGTTCTTCAATGAAATGAATTGATGAGAAATTTCATCAAATTAATGAAAAGGTTCTGCAGTTTGACGATTGTGCGTTTCTAGACCTTTTTCAGCTTTATTGAATTGTTGATCTTTTTTACATCAAACTTCATTATTGGAATTTAGAAATAATTAGTGGTATCGATGCAAAATATGGTTGTAGTATTAAGAAAAAAAACTAGACGGCTATTGAAAATAGTGCAATGGACAGAAGACAATATCCAGGCTATGAGCATTTTCTGTGTTCTCTTACACCCTGTTCTTGTGAATTTTTTACAATAAAAAATAAACCAAAGAGTTTGGTTACACATTAATAAACAATGTATCTACATCAAATTGATGAGCTATTTTCATCAAATTGATGACAACCTTACATCTAATTGATAACAACCTTACATCTAATTGACGACAAATGTACAGCAAATTAATGAATAATTTACATCACACTGATGAAAAATTTGCTTCAACTTGATGCGAAGCTTACATCAAATTTATGAAAAATTTACATTAACTTGATGTAACGTTGTCGTTGAATCAACATAAACTATTGGTGAAAGATTGAAGAAATATTGATGAAATGTTCTTCATCAATTCAATGAAATGTGTCGTAGGTTAGAAAATAAGGAAATGTTTCATCAAATTGATGAAGGAATTTATAAGTTTGATGAAGCCTTTTCTTTCAGTTTACCTACAGCAATCATTATAAGGGATATTTAATCCGTTCGAGTTATTCAAATAGGTGCACCTAAATGGACAGCTAGTGCGTCCAAACAATTTCAATATTAATTGTGCAACTAATATATCTACACTGAAAGAAAATCTTTACATCAAATCGATGATAAATGTCAAAAATTAATTGTTCTTCATTTATTTGACGACAAATTTCATTAACTCAAAGAAAAAGTTCTTCAGTTTGAAGATGGTGTGTTTCTTCACCCTTTTCAGCGTTATTGAATTGATGATCTTTTTTAAATCAATCTTGATCATGGGAATTAAGAAATCATTAGTGGGGTAGATTCAAAATATGGGCGTAGTATTGAAAAAATCAAGAGAAAAATAAAAAACTACTAGTATAAAATTGAAAATATTAAGTATGTACATTTATAATAGAAAATAGTGCAATGGACAAAAAATAATATCCACACTACGAGCATTTTTTATGTAGTTTTATACCCTGTTCTTGTGAAGTTTTTACAATTAAAAATAGTCCAAAGAGTTTTGGTTGGCTACATATTAACAACCTATTTACATCAAAATGATGACCAATTATCATCAAATTAATGACAAACTTACTTCAAATTGATGACAACCTTACATCTAATTGACTAAAAATGTACAGGAAATTGGTGAACAATTTACATCCAAGTGGTGAACAATATACTTCAACTTGATGACAAACTTACATCAAATTGATGAAAAATTTACATTAAATTGAACAATTTACATCCAAATGGTGAAAATGAACTTCAACTTGATTACAAACTTACATCAAATTGATCAAAAATGTACATTAATTGATGAAAGATTGATGAAAGAGTGATGAAATGTTCTTCATCAATTCAATGAAATGTGTCATAGGTTGGAAACTGAGGAAATGAAGGAATTCATAAATTTGATGAAGCCTTTTCTCTCCCTGATCCTATAGCAATCAATACAAGGGCTATTTAATTCCTTCGAGTTATCGAAATAGGTGCACCCAAAAGGATAGCTAGTGTGTCCAAATAATTTCCAAAGGTTTAAAAAAATTATTGTTATCTTCAATATCCATACGACCGTTTAGCCCTTTTCCCAAATACGTTAAAAATTAATCAAATTGTCCAAATACACAGTGCAACAAAATTGAGGAAATTGTCTGGGGGTGAATGATTCCTTCACGGAATAAAAGCTTTAGGTGAGTATATTAAAACTACGGAAGGACATATCCCCCTTAGGTCACACTTTTTAAGGGCCGGAGAAATTTTTATAATGAGCCGAAATAGTACTTGAAGCTATGAAGTTTTCAATGAAATTGAATGAGACCTCTTTCGTACAACATTTGGAACCTCAATCTCGATTCCTTACGTGTCCTTTTCATCCTCACTTCATGAAGTTTCAAAAAAAGTACCTTAAAACGGAACTTTTCCGCATTCAAATGATACTCGAAAATGTTGCAGCGAAATTTTCACTTGGGGTTATCAAAGACAAGAAATCGGTATCTTCAAGTTGTGCCTGTGCTGTTGGTCCTTTTTGAGAGCAGTGTTTAGATAGCGACCTAGAATTGCCAGTTTGAAGGTTTATATATTCTAGAAGTGGTCAACTTTAGAGTTTAGAATAGGCTGCGGAAAATTAAAGTGTGATATCTATTAAGATAACAAGACTTTTTCGTTCTTTTTTTAAATAGTTGTGAATTTTAACTTTAAATCCAAATCCAAATACTCCAACCGAATTTGGTACCAATTTTGATTGTCGCATCCGAATTAATTGCAAATTCGGTTATTCCAACAGCATTTTTAGAAAATTCGGTTGACAAAATGAATATAATTCAAGATTAAGTTGTCACAACCGAATGAATTATGAATCGAGGTTGCTTCAAACGAATTTCAGTTGTGACGACTAAATTCGGTCCTGACTACCTCAATTCGCTTGTGGCAACCGTAACTCGGTGGTAACAGCCGATTCTTTTCAATCAATTAGTTCTCTGGGTGTACAAGGTCAGATAAATTTTCACAGTGAAAAATTGTTAGCCTGTGTGGGAACGATAGACAATTCCTGTAACATTATGCAGGAACTATGTATGTATATGTTCACAACATTGTTGTCATGAATTGAAGATCTGCAGCGTTTGTGCTACTTTGTTAACTGTCAATTTTTTTTGCAGCAGTTTGCAACAAACAATGTCATATTTGGGTCACAAATGTTATTATGCAACATATTAATTATTGTGTATCCAACATGTAGTATGGAATAGTAAACACAATGTGTTTGGAAACAAGTATACTACTATGTTTGCTCCTTATAACGTTTGTGAGGATCGTCAACAGTTAGTGGGTTTTTCGTTTTATATAATATTTGTGTATTTCCATTGCCTATGAAACGGTGACGGAGACTAACTCAGCCCACGGTGGTTTGCATTTTACCTGCAGCCAGGATGATCATGTTTCAGTCGCCCAATATGGATCAGACACTGACCAGAATGCAGTGAGTCGTAACTGAATTTGGTTTGGTTGTTGGCTTATACGCCTTCAAAGGATAGAAGAATATGTCCACTAGTTTGAAGAGTTTCAGTGGCCGGGTCACCTAATAAGCCTGAGACCTATCAGTGATCACATAACCAACCAGGCTGTTCATTCGTTTCGCCTTCTCACTCTAGCTAGCTAACGGAGGTGTCAAATAAAGCTATTGCCATGACATACTGCGTGAAAGTAGTGAGGTGCTTAGACTGCCCAATAAAGGAATCATTTCTGGCCACTCCCAAGTGAATGGCTATCAGAAACTTTCCACCTCCAAGGACAATCCCATGTCCCAAAGTATCTAATACAGTATATATTATCGACACCATTCAATCGATATCGAGACGCTATTTGCGCGACGATGTATGTAAATAATAGTAGAGTAGTTTAGTAAATTTAATTTCCCTTCAAGAAATAAACCACCTACGGCGGCAGGTGTTGTTTATACACATATTTTCAATGAGTACAATGAGAAAACCTATCCGCCTTGCTGGAACATGAGGTCACAACGTTAAGAAGAGAATCTCGCAAAGCTTTCAATGCAAGCTATATAGATGAATATTGACACTTAAAGAGTATAAGCAATAGCCACTGTAAAAACACAATTCTAGTCAGAGTTCTGTGGATCGATCGAGAACACAAAGGAAAGACTGAGCAAAATAATGGCCAAATGGGGCTCAAGGGGATGATGGGACATGGTCAAATAGCTCAGCTGAATCGCTAGAGATACAATTGAAAACACACTTTCTGGGCTGCAAGAACACACCCAACGCGGTGGGAACATTATCAACCCGATACTACCGCCATAGGGGGCATAATCAATCCAGACAGGAAATCCGGGGCTATCAACAGCTTCTCACCATATAAATCTCCGGGCCTAGATGGTATTATACCAAAAATGCAGCAAAGCGCGGAGGTCATAATTAAGCCGTAGCTCTGTATCATAATCCAGCCTTGCTTGACTCTTAACTACTTACGAAAGAGTTGGTGCCAGGTAAGACTGGTTTTCATTTCCAAGGCGGCAATACGGAAGCATTAGAGCGCAAAGGATTTTACACCGATCATCCTCTTATCGTTTTTTCCGAAAGTGCTTGAAAGGTTAATTGACGCATACATCCGAACGAAAATGGATGGATCGCCCATAATATCATACCGCCAACATGCATATGTGAAAGGCCGATCAAGCGACACAGCCCTGCACGAAGTCGTCAGAACGATTGAGAGGTCCTTAGAACACAAACAATATACGCTCGCGGCCTTCTTTGATATAGAGGGTGGATTCTATAATGTGAGTTCAGCGGCTATAGAAAAATAACTTGGAGATCTATGCGTACAAACATTCCTCAAGAGTTGAATGGTGGCAATGCTACAGATCAGAATTATCAACGCCTCTATGGGCAACAGCGAGGAACGTCTCAGAGTGTAGTCATCTCTCCCCTACTTTGGTTACTCGTGATCAACAAAATACTACTTAAACTGGACAATATGAGGATCAAAACCTTGGCGTATGCGGATAACTGGTTTGTTCCCATCCGTGTTGAGCGAAATCATGAATGGGACCCTGAAATCACTTACCGACTGGGCACCAGGGAGTGTTCTTAGAGTGAATCCAGAGAAAACTGAGGTCATGGTTTTTACCACGAAGACCAAGATAGCAACGTTTAATTCTTGTCGGTTAAGTGGAATAGAGATTTCAATATCAACACTCGCCAAGTACTTGTGAGTGATTCTAGACCCTAAACTATCCTGGAAGCGGAACATAGATCACCGCGCACAGAAAGCAACCGAAAATGTTCGGAATCCGATGGGGTCTCCGACCGAAATTGGTGCTACAAATGTACACTAGTATAATCAGACCTATACTCACCTCCGGAGCAATGGTATGGTGACATGTCGCGGGGAAGACGTCCACCATGAAACTGTTGTAAAGAGTACAGAGTTCAGCTTGCATTGGCATAACAGGGGCAATGCGGACGTATCCAGCTGAAGCCCTGAATGCACTGCTTCATATTATACCAATTGACCTTCACATAACAGCTGGTGCGACCTGGAGTGCTACCCGACTAAATACTCTTGGAATCTGGAAGATCAATGCATATGGGGATGAGAGAATACAACAGATAATCCCAAGAGAACTCAGTATAACCACCGATTACTGCAACCCCCTCATTGATGTTCGATAACCTATTCGATGTCATGTTTCGCAGGAGAATAAAGTAAGATAAAGAGGAACGAGTGAAGGGGAACGGAATATTTAAGAACGGATCCAAAATGGAATATGGAACCGGCTCGGTTGTCTTCTCCGAAGAGGCAAGCATCAATTTATCATTTAAACTCCCAGACAAGTGCAGCGTTTTCCAAACGGTGATACTGCCATTAAGGAAGCCTGCGCCGCACTTATACTACAACTGAGAACAGAGCGCATTGCAATATTTGTAGATGGCCAAGCGTCTCTCCTATCACTTAAATCTAACAACACCGTATCTAAACTCGTTAGTGAATATAGGGGAAAACTTGTCGAGCTAGGTCGGCTGGCAAATGTGGCTCTTACTTGGATACCAGTCCACAAGTAGGGAACGAAAGGGCGGTCGAACTAGCAAGGGCAGGATACTCTTCCATCGAACTCCATATGGTGTCAGTCGCACCCCCTATGGGGTCGGCCAAATGAGGTATTTCCTGCATTACCATGAACGAGCAAAGGCCAGATGGGGTAGGATGGAAACTTTCCGCATATGGCCATCACATGGCCAGAGTATAATATTCACCGGACTACCACCTTGATTTGCCAAAATCGGGGGAACATATCAAGGCTAATTGTCATACTGACCGGGCACTGGCCAATCGGTAATCATGCAAGACGGCTGAATCTTCCATATAATGACCAGTGCCGTGCCTGCGAAGACGCAGAAGAGGAGGAGACGGTGGAGCATCTCGGCTCCAATGTTCGGCTCCAATGAATAGGCGCCTAAAGACTACATACAGGGAAAAAATTTGTTGGATATCAATTCAGGCATTGGAAATTCCATGATAAATTCTAAATTTTGATCAGAATTCGTAATTGAGAAACATCAGAATTATTTGTCGCAATCGCAAAAATAACAAATTTTTTAGATATTTCATCTATGGATGTCTTCAATATGGCATCACTTTTATTTTAAAAAAATCGCTACAACTAAAATTTCTGGAATCAAAAATCGCTAAAACGCCCATATGCCAATATCTAGGAAACGGAGCGTCCAATCGAAAACAAAACAATTTTTTACGAGTTTCTAATAATTTTTCATAAAGTGGTCCATCAGTATGGAAGATATTTTGTTCAAAAAAGTCATAAAAATATGAAAACCGCTGAAATAAAAAGTGGCTATAACTCGGAAATACATATGTACATATGTGAGTTTTAGCGATTTTTTATTTGAAAAATATTAGTTTAACGGATTTTAAGTGATCTCGTATGAGAGGCATCCATTTTTTAATGCCACCTATGGAGGTAAAAAATGTATTGCTTTTGAGGTTGGACGCACCGTTTCCGAGTTATAGCTATTTTTTTGTTTTAGCGATTTACTTATTTTGGCGATTTTTAGAAAAAAAAAGTCCATACGAATTGAACCACTTTATGAAAAATCCTTAGAATGCCGAAAAAATTAGCTATATTTCGATTGAACGCTCCGTTTGCGAAATATATACATACATAATGGCGGTTTAGCGATCTTTTATTCGAAAAAATTTAGTTTTAGCGATTTGTTTAAAAAAACAGTCATTCCGCGGTAAAGACGTCCATTGTTTACAGCCTCCGTTGGAGGTAAACAATTAATTATCTTTGCAATTGGACGCACCGTTTCCGAGTTATAGCCATTTCTTTATTTTAGCGATTTTCTTATTTTGGCGATTTTTTGAAAAAAATTATTTTATGCGAATGGGAACACTTTGTGAGAAACCCTTCGAAACCAGTAAACATTTGTTATTTTTTCGATTGCACGCTCCGTTTTCGAGATATAGAAATTTTTTCATATTTTCGATCAAAAATAGGCACGAAATATGAACGCTGGTTATAAATATTAATAATAATATTTTTTATATTTAAATATAAATTCAACAACTTTAATAAAAAATATTTTTTTTTACTTTTTTTCTATAAAATTCATAATGGGTTAAAGCATCACCAAGTGGTTGTGACAGCCATTAAATTCAAGTAATTAAATTCAAGTAATTTGTTGGATGAACGAAAAATGTAAAAGCTAATTCGGTTGCACCAAATAATATATTGGTATGCACAACTATACCAATATATTATTTGGTACAACCGAATTAGCTTTTACATTTTTCGTTCATCCAACAAATAGAATATTCACCACTACAGGATAATTTGATTGCTGGAACTAAAAGTCGATAGACAAATCACATTTATTTCTTGTTGCTGTGTGTCTTCAACTAAATATTTCAGTTCTTGCAACCAAAACTGAATTACAAATCAATTGATATGCACAACATTTGGTGATACTGAACACAATTATTGGTAATCACAATTGAACAATGTGATAGTCCAAGGAACCGCCTAATTTTAGTTGGATGTAAATACAATTGTGACAAAGAACCTCTTCTATGTGTGTATAGGTCGTCCCTTCCTGCACAACCTCACACGACATAGATCTAGGGCATCTAATGAGGTATCTCCGATTAAAAGGTTGGATATAGACACTGTACATTAGACTGTCCAAATACTAATACTAAATACTTTAGTATTGAGATCAAAGGTCGAAACTACCATGCGAGTGAAATTCACACCGCGATTTAACCTATTTTTAACCACTGTTCGAAAACTCAAATAGCAAATTTATCTCTCTACCCCTATGGGGATGAATGCGCGGCGATGTACAGGGTTTTTCAATAAGAGCGCTACAAATTTTTTTAAATAAAACAAACCCGGTTCTAGATACCAATGAAATTCGTTATGCCTGTGAAAGTACGTTCGATGACATTAGGTATGGAACTCGATTTCTTTTGCATGGCCACCACGGGCACGCTTGCAGGAGTCCAGACGCTGAACCCAATTTTCGACGGCTTTCAAGTATAAATCGGCCGATACTGCCGCAATTTCTCGTTCGATATTCGTACGAAGTTCATCAATCGTCGCTGGCTTGTTAGCATAAATCATAGACTTGACGTAGCCCCACAGGAAATAATCTAACGGCGTCAAATCGCACGACCGAGGCGGCCAATCGACCGGGCCATTTCGTGAGATAAATAAATTGATTGTGGCATTCGTTGTGTGGCTTGTGGCGCCATCCTGTTGGAACCACATGTTCTCCAAGTCCATATTATCCAATTGGGGCCAAAAATATTCGGTTATCATTGAACGGTAGCGATTCGGTGCCAGTAATGTGCCGGTCTTGATCATCACGGAAGAAGTACGGCCCAATAACGACGCCGGCCCATAAACCGCACCAAACCATAATTTTTTCGGGATGCAATGATGACTCATGGATTACGTGTGGATTGCTGTCTGACCAATAACGCATATTTTGCTTATTGACGAAGCCATTCAGCCAGAAATGAGCCTCATCGCTGAAGATGATTTTCCGATGAAAATCCGAATCATTTTCAAGTTGTTGCTCAGCCCAATTCGCGAACATACGACGCGTATGGTGGTCAAGCGGCTTCAGTTCTTGCGTCAATTTGATCTTGTAAGGATGTAGGCCAAAATCTTTTCGCAAAATTCGCCACAACAACGTCACAGAGATGCCCAACACTTGAGAACGACGTGTGAGAGACACATTTGGGCTTTCTTGAACTGAAGCCTCAGCGGCAGCAATATTCTCGACACTACGGGCACTTCTTAGTCTCACTGGCACGGGAACATTTTGTACTGTGCCTGTGGATTCAAATTTTTCCACTAGATGCTCAATTGTTGATCTGGTGGGACGATTATAACGACCATAAATTGGACGTAGCGCTCTTAAAGTTGAGGCCACTGGCTCCAAATTTCGGTAGTAAATTTTAATAATTTCGACTCGTTGTTGGCTCGTATATCTTTCCATCATGAAATGGCAAACCCTACTGAAGAGAAATGTCAAAAGAGCGGGAAAAAATATGGCGTCGTCTGCTGTCCCTATCGATTTACTTTTGTAGCGTCTCTGTTGAAAAACCCGTTATATGATGATTAATTAAAATCTTTGTTTTCAGATAAAATAAAGAGGGCACTCCTCATTACGTTTGCAGCCTTTAACATTTATTAAGCTGTAAATCATTTTAAATCTACACATGTAATCGTGATTCGTTATGAACCACTTTAACAGCAAAGTGTCATTATGTATCATATAGTTATATCATTATTTTCCCTCAAAATGACATCTGACACTCTTATTCTCATTATAATTCTTAAGAAAATCTTAAAGACGCCCCCAGCAAACCAATAAAGTTAGTGCCAACCATTTCTACTCACTGTAACACAATTTCCTTTAATAAAATTTCAAAACACAGAAATTGAAGAAATTGATCCTAACCAAAATTTACATTTTCCATATTCGTTTTAAATCCAGTTAACTGCAGTTTTCCGCCTTCTCACCGACAACAAAAAAAGACACATCTATACATACATAATTCTTTAATAGAGCAATGCATAGAGAGTACCAGAAGCGAATAAAGTGGGTGGGTTGAGCATGTGAAATATTCGATTACTCCAATAGGTTTACGTGGGGGTGTTGGGGTGGAGGGGGAATTACACATTTGGAATACTACACCTGAGGCTGATGCCAATCAATTGCCAAATTGATATTTAGGTCGATGTTGTACTCGTAGTTCACGTTTGGAGCAGCTTTTCGACTGTTCGCTGTTTAATACTGTAAGTGAAAAATGACATCAATTTTGAACACGTGTGTACGTAGAAGACACATATGTACATATTGAAGTACTTTTAAGATTGAAGTTTTTGGGACAATTTTATTTTCTGTGGATGTTTCAAAAAAAAGTTTAAAGTTAAAGGTCGAATGATAATAATTTAAGTAAAATAACTAAACTGCAACAGTTTTCATTATTTAAAACGTGTTTAATATTTGAAATATATATCGGTGATATACAGGGTGGGGGCAAACACCATCATCTGGTTTTCTTTCGCTATAATTTTTAATTAAAATAAAAACTCATTTGGTTTTTAACTAATTATATTTATTCGCACATATGAAGTTTGTTTCAATTGTGGAAAATTATGTTCCACAAATGACCGTCGTCAGCGTAGATGAAAATTTGATTTGCATTTTTTTGATTGCATTTTGCATAACTACGGTTGGTTGGTTGGTTCACGTGGTTACTAAAGACTCTATTTAGCATCAATTAGTGTCTTGAGACACCTTTTTGCATACCACATCATTCCGGAAAGTACAAAGTACCTTGTCTATAACCAACCCGTTAATCGCAGATACCTCATTAGAACCCTAGATTTATGTCGTGTATCTCAGTGAGGTTATGCAGGAAAAGACGACCTATAAGGCGTCTATTCATTGGAGCCCGACAACTACAGGGGAGATGTTCCACCGTCTCCTCCTCTTCAGCGCCTTCGCAGGCACGGCAGTGGTCATTATATGGAAAATTCAGCCATCTTGCGTGATTACCGATTGGTCAGTGTCCGGTCAGCATGGAAATTAGTCCTGATATGTTCCCCCGATTTTGGCTAATCAGGGTAGTAGTCCGGTGAATGTTACATTCTGGCCATTTATTGGCCATATGCGGCATGTTTCCATCCTATACCATTTGGCTTTGGTCGTTCAAGATAATACAGGAAAATATCTCTTTTGACCGACCCTATAGGCGGTGCGACTGACACCATATGGAGATCGGTGGAAGACGATCCTGCCCTAGCTAGTTCGTCTGCCCTTTCATTTCCTAGCAGACCCTTGTGGCCTGGTATCTAAGTAAGAACGACATTGGCCAGCCGACCTAGCTCCACAAGTTTTTCCCAACATTCACTAACGAGTTTAGATGCAGTGTTGTTAGATTTAAGTGCTAGGAGAGCCGCCTGGCTATCTACAAAAGTGATCTGTTCTCCGTTGTAGTATAAGTTCGTCGCAGTCTTCCTTCATTGCCACTACCTCCGCTTAGAAAACGCTGCACTTGTGTGGGAGTTAGAAGAATCAATTGAGGTTTGCCTCTTCGGAGAAGACACCCGAGCCGGTTCCACATTCCATTTTGGATCCGTCCGTAAATACTTTGGTGTCAAAACTTGTCAGTGGTTCCCTTTTATCTCACTCTATTCTTCTGGGAAACCTGACATCGAATACGTTATCGTACATCAATGAGGGGGGTGCAGTAATCGGTGGTTATATTGAGTTCGCTTGGGATTGTCTGTAGTATTCTCGCATGTCCATTTGCGTTGCTGTTCCAGATTCCAAGAGCATTTAGTGGAGTAGCACTCCAGGCCCCACTATCAGTTACGTAAAGATCAATTGATATAATATGAAGCATTGCATTAAGGGTTTCAGCTGGACACGCCCTCATTGCCCCTGTTAAGCCGACGCAAGCTGATCTCTGTACTCTATACAACAGTTTCATCGTGGACGTCTTCTCCGCGATAGGTCATCATACATTGCTCTATAGGAGAGTACAGGTCTCATTATACTAGTGTACATCCATAGCACCATTTTCGGCCGGAGATCCCATCGGCTTCTGAATATTTTCCGACAAGCGTAGTGCGCAACGGTAGCTTTCTGTGCGCGGTGCTTTATGTTATGCTTCCAGGATAGTTTAGGGTCTAGAATCACGCCCAAGTACATGGCGTGAGTTGATAGTGGAATATCTATTTCACTTAGCCGAGGAGGATTAAACTTTGGTATCTTGGTCTTCGTGGTAAAAACCATGACCTCAGTTTTCCCTGGATTCACTGCAAGACCACTCCCAGTGACCCAGTCGTTAAGTGATTTCAGGGCCCCATTCATGATTTCGTTCAACACGGATGGGAACAAACCAGACACCAATATTACCACGTTTAGTAATATTATGTTGATCACGAGTAACCAAAGTAGAAGAGACATGAATCCACCCTGAGGAGTTCCTCTATTCACTCGCTTTGATGACTGTTACCTCAATTCGGTTGTGGCAACCTCAATTCGGTGGAAAATTTTTGGTTGCTACAACCGAATTTCCCGTTGCTACAACCTCTTCTCGAACAATTAGTTCTCTAGGTGTATACGCATCATTTGTGGCGGCAAGTTGTCAATTTCGGGTCGAATATTTTTGACGTAGAATACGTCTTACCTTACGGTATGAGGAGTCATATCAGGTTTTTATTGTTGTAATCTTTATTTCATTGAAGTTGAGGAAACAGCTAGATGATTTTTTTTAAAATTGTTTTTGTAGGTAAATGAAGATGTTATCTTTCGTTTGATATACATTTCATATTGGTTGATATATTTCTAGTATTTTAATTTCTCAAATGAAAATTGTTTAAACACATACACTCAAACATATGTGTGGTGTTTGGTTGAGTGTTTTTGGTTGCTCAACATTGCTTAGGAACATGTATCTAGTAAAAAGTGAAACGAACAGCAAGCTAATGTTGCTTGGCAACATGTATCTAGTAAAAAGTGAAACAAACAGTAAGCTAACGTAATAAAGCTTTTTTGCGAAAGCTTCAATAAAGCTGTTGTAACATTAATTTTGAATTGTAAAGCGTAAAGCTTTCACACAACGCTCGAATGCTAATGCGAAGACTCGATAAGGTAAACCTTTTTTAATATTAGGGCGGCCCTCTCAACATTCGCAGAACTTATTTCAATAAAAATATTAATTAAAATACATAAATTAAATTAAGTTTAAAAAAATTTAACATAATATTTTTTTTTTAAACGGACTTGAATCAAATGCCGTTGGTAAATATAAAAATTACAGCAGACAGTTGTCCGAGGCCTTCGGCCACGGACTGTCCCTGCAGGCTGTGTCAGAGACACGGCCATTAAGTTTAACGTAGAATACGCCATCCGATAAGACAGAAAACATATATAACAATAAATGATAAATAATATAAGCAAATTAATTTATTGTTATATATGTTTTCTGTCTTATCGGATGGCGTATTCTACGTTAAACTTAATGGCCGTGTCGCTGACACAGCCTGCAGGGACAGTCCGTGGCCGAAGGCCTCGGACAACTGTCTGCTGTAATTTTTTTTAACGCCTACAAGGTGCGGGGCTTGTTCGCGAGCATCGGTCTCGACAAATAGCTCCAGAAGAAAATGTCCGGGCTATTCCAATCGGGTGATCTGGCTGACAAAGACAAATCAACGAAACGCGATATTACACGCGTTGTGAGTGCATTCTTCAAAATACGCATTGTGCCGCGTGCAATATGACCAGGCGCCTCGTCTTGTTGGAACCATATGTTCTCCAAATCCAGATCATCAACATCCGGTAAGAAAACTGCAGTCACCAAGGGTCTATATCGGTCGCCGTTCACCGCGTCACCATCGTCTCCATCGAAACAAAAAGTCCAAATACCTTTTCCGACGTAACGGCACAACACACGGTGACTTTGAGAGTGTGGTAATGACGCTTCATGAATTATGCATCGTCCAGAACCGACATTTTCGCTTAATGACGCTGCCGCTGAGATAAAAATTAACCTCATCGCTTATGATCAATCCACATCATCCACTTCGTCGTTGAGTTCCAAAATCGTACTGAATTCGTGCTGTATTCTAAACGGGCGTCACAGTCGTTTGATAGCAGGTGATGAACCATCTGCATTTTGTAAGGGAACATTTTCAAGTTCCATATCAATATGTGACACAGGGAACGCCGCGAACACGTTTCTTTGTGGAGGCTTCGGGCTTCTCTTCCACATTTCTACGCACTGCTTCAATCTTTTTTGGCGAACAAGATGCAAACTCTTACGGCTGTGTTCTAAATGGTCGCAACAGTAGTGGTTTGGTAACAACTGTTGGACCACCTGCATTTGATATGGAAATGCAAAAACACGGCGCAAGAAACGCCGTGAAATGCGCAATTGTTGAACACGTTTTCTACTCTACATACATTTCTACCACAATTTGGTGGACGGCTTCGATCTTCTCAGGGGCTTCGGCTGCACCGTGTTGTGCCGCTCTCTTCTAATCGAGTCGTCGGACGTCGAATTGTTTGTGTTGAGGGTGGGTAGAAACGTTGAAAATCACGTTGGCCTAACACCATTGAAGAAATATTACGCGCAAACAATTTTCACGCGTTCTTGAGGCGTATAGCGATTCATTTATGCGCCTAATCATGTAAGTCACTTTCACATTCACAGAATTTTTCGACATCATTTTTTTCACCAAAACTAACAGCCTGTTGAATGATTTTTGTTAAAATATTAAGTGATTGATTAGTAGGTGATGTCTAAAATTGCAAGTGAATGTGACTTATGTGATAAGGCCGTAAATTTCGCACGTGTCTAGTTCAGGACTGTCAAAACCAAATACACACACGACGCTACTAGCAAAAATGCCAGCACTTTAATATAGGGAAATACTTATTGCCTCACCTTATATAAATAAAAGATTAGTTTATAATTTAAAATTTATATTTATTAATTTATAATTTATACATAGATTTTATCGCTCATCGGTTTAATGGTTGAAAGGAAGCGAACTTGTGTTTGAACGCCAAGAGAAGATTTCTGTCGCTGAGGTTTGACAAATGTTGTTACTGCGAATGTTCAAAATATGTAATTAAAGGGTTTTTCAACAGAGACGCTACAAAAGTAAATCGATAGGGACAAGCAAACGACGCCATATTTTTTCCCGCTCTTTCGACATTTCTCTTCAGTAAGGTTTGCCATTTCATCATAGAAAGATATACGAGCCAACAACGAGTCGAAATTATTAAAATTTACTACCGAAATTTGGAGTCAGTGGCCTCAACTTTAAGAGCGCTACGTTCGGATTTTCATCGGAAAATCATCTTCTGCGATGAGGCTCATTTCACACGTAATCCATGAGTCATCATTGCATCCCGGAAAAATTACGGTTTGATGCGGTTTATGGGCCGGCGGCGTCATTAGCCGTACTCCTTCCGTCAAGACCGGCACATTACTGTGAATGCGAATCGCTACCGTTCAATGATAACCGAACACAGCGAATGCCACAATCAATTTATTGGAAACCAAGTTTGGTGAACGTGTTATCTCACGAAATGGCCCAGTCGATTGGCCGCCTCGGTCGTGCGATTTGACGCCGTTAGATTATTTCCTGTGGGGCTACGTCAAGTTTATGGTCTATGTCAACAAGCCAGTGACGATTGATGAACTTCGTACGAATATCGAACGTGAAATTGCAGCAGTATCGGCCGATTTATGCTTGAAAACCGTCGAAAATTGGGTTCAGCGTCTGGACTTCTGCAAGCGTGCCCGTGGTGGCCATTCAAAAGAAATCGAGTTCCATACATAATGGCATCGACCGTACTTTCACAGGCATAAAGAATTTCATTGGTATCTAAACCCGGTTTTGTTTTATTTAAAAAACCTTTGTAGCGCTCTTATTGAAAAACCAGTTATATGAACTAAAAATGTAGGACTTTGTTCGACGTTGCTGACAGAAAGAAGTTCGTTGCGCAGAGAAAAACGTCTATTCTTGAAACGGATAGCAAGTCTATGTATAAACTAATCTATGATAGAAACGATGTCTCAGCAAGAATGTACCTTTTCATTTTAAAATAAAAGCAGGTATTTTTTGAGATAGTTGTGATTTTTTTTATTGGATTGTAAAGAAGACACGCTCCGATTAAGTATGGAATAAAATATCCGTCAAATGGCCCCCATGGCTCTGATGACAGGCCATTACTCTTTTCATGAAATTTTCCATGACATTTTCACAGCGATGTGGCTATATATCACCGATGACGCGTTGAATCTCGGATTTGAGCTCAGGAGTTGTTTCTGGTTTATTCGCATAATCCCGAGATTTCACAAAACCCCAAAGAAAGAAATTGCACGGCGTTACACCGCAAGATCTTGGCGGCCAGTTGCCTTCAGAATTTCTTGAGATAATTTGTTCTGGAAATCGTTGCTACAATAACTCGTCTGTATCCAGCGCTGTACGACAGGTAGCTTCGTCTTGCTGAAACCACTTGTCGTCCAGGTCCTTGCAGTTCAGTTGAGTTCACAAGGACTCCGTTATAATGTTCCTGTAACGAATGCCGTTAATAGTCACTGCAATTTCGGCCTCATCTTCAAAACAAATCCACACCAGAATCCAAAATACGCACCAGACAGTTGCTCGTTGTGGGTGCATTTGTTTCTCATGGATTGCACGAAGATTTTCTTAGCCGCAATTTCGACAATTTTGTGTATTCATCAAGCCATTCAGTTGGAAATGCGCTTCGTCAGAGGAGACGAATTTTTTTTTGGAACAATTGCCATTGACTGCACTTTGCTCCATTATCCATTGAAGAAATTGCCGGCGTTTTCCATGGTCTACAGGTTTGAGCTCCTAGTAAGCAGAATTCGGTATGCATGAAGGTGGACTTCTTTTGTCAAAATTCGCTGAGTAGTGTTTCGTGAAATTTGAAGTTGTTGATAACGATGCCGAATTGATGTTTGCGGTTTTTTCGGCGACAATCGCGTTTGCAACAGCAATGTTTTCAAGAGACCGACAGGCACGTTGACGCACAGGAGTCTTACAGTCCACAACCGATCCCGTCTCTTCAAATTTTTTGACCACTCTTCGAATGGTTAACACATTAGGTGCACTTCTCGACTGAAAATTGTTCGACGTTTGCAAGCGATCTCAATACAGCTTTCCAAAATATTTGTAATACGTTTTCAGAATTAAAACGCGTTGTTCTTTCGTAAAACACTCCATTTTTAATAATCGGAATAAAAATATGTGACAACTGCAAAATTTCAGAGTTGCCACTAGCACAAAAAAAAGAAAACTATATTTAAAAACTGCAATCTTATACGGCATTTACACCCAACAATATTAACGCATTTCGGAGGTTAATTCCGCTATTCCGCACTAACCCAGAAGATTAATCATACAATTTTAATCTGTAGAATCTGAAGTTTAATTTTTAAGCACATTTTAAACTGGTGTACATTTGGATGCAACACTGTTAGTTACTAAGAAAATACAACCATAATAAAAACATGCACAAAAAATCAACTGTTTGTCAGACAGAAGTCGATCGCAAATTTCCCGACGCGTCGCCGGCACGAAAACTGTTTGAAGCTCTCGCCGCCACCTATTTAAATGTTCTTATTGAATACTTGTTCGACTGATCCAATTTTAAAGGTGCAGTTATTTCAAAAACATGTACAAAACTGGCAAAACCAATAGACGCCAACTTAACTTTTCTGTTGTGCCGACATCTTCTATAATTTGGTCTCTATGCAGAGTTTGCCTAAGCATGGAGTTGCCACCTGAAATGTCAATTTAACCTCAAATTGGGTGGTGTAAACGGCAAAGGTTAGAGAATAAGGTTATCGCTAACCTGGGCGCGAAAAACGGCGGTATAAATGCGTTATTACTGAGACACCCTTTACGTGCAATTCGCGCAATTATAACTTCCGCTTAACGTTATATCTAATCTTAAGGCTCGAACGACCTCAAACCAGTTTAAACATCGAAACTTTTACTAACAGAAACTTTTCCTCTACTTTATATTGAAAATACATTTTTAAAACAATTAATTCAAAATTAACTTATTTCCAAAATATAAATCAAAATTTTGAAAATTGCCTTCAAATGCCCTAATAAATAGTTAAAAACTATTGAAATATCCTTAGTTTTTCTCGGTACAAGTATTCAAGCATTAAGTATTTATTAAAAAATGTAATTCTCATTCGTGTCTAGTATTAAATCAATTCATGTATCTAGGTATGCTTCTTCTTTTTTCATTTTGCTATCGAACATAACCAAAAGGTTTATCGAATTTCCACGGGGACGAAGTAAAAATGAGGAGGTTTAACAGAAATGTCATTTACATGAATTGACAACAGTGAGAGAATTTTTGTTATTTGTTTTTTTTTTCTTGTTTGGTTTTTGAGTTGGCCATGTACAGCTGAAGGGCATGAGTTTGACAAGATTAAATATGTCATCCTGTAGAAACATCAATACATGTAAAGAATTACACATACACGTACACAAATACACATATGCACACATATGGAATTGTACATTTGTATGGCTGTATTTTGCAAAATATCTGAAAAATGCCAATAAAAAAAACTTTTTGGAATGATAATTGGAAAAAACTGGGGCGGTTGAAGCAATTCGACGACAGGGGAATTTCCAAAATATTGAACTGAATTGAGCAATAAATTCTATTCAAAAAAGTGATGTTGAAAGAATTCTATACAATTTATGTTTTGTTCGGAAATTTTTAATCCTTTTTGTTTTTTGACAAACTCTATAAAAATTGTCAGGAGATACAGTGGGATGTAAGTGGAAATTGTAATAGTTGTAACTACAAATTATATACTTTACAGAAACAAACCATTTCCTTATGAAATTGTTACACTTGCCTACTAAAAGCTAACATACATTTATTTAAAGGAGATTCTGAAAGTGCAAAAATATTTTTCAAAATGCTTATCGAAACATTTAAAACTGCACTTCAAATTACAAAAATCTACGTATAAAGGGTGTACAGTGTAATAAGGAATACCTACACACTTTGGAAATATATCTGTAGTCACAAACAATAACAGCCTAACTCGAGTTAGGACAAAATTAAAAAAAAAATTTTGAGAAGTCACCGTGCTCAAATAATCAACTCTTTTCTGTTAAGAAGTATGTCAAAGAATTTGTTTCCTTGTTATCTGTAACAAAGTTATCACAAAAACTCCGACTCCTGATTTCCAGTAAAGATATTAAACTTTAAACTGCTCTCCCTGAAAAATTTTAGAATCGACTTAGGCTGTTATTGTTTGTGACCACAGATATCCTGGAACAGAATTGAAAAAAAAAAGAAGAGTTTACTCTTAGTGTACTAGAACATACACTTACCCAAGTCAGACTATAGTCAGTACAGCATTTAAAGTCGGGTAAACCGATAATCCGACTTAAACTCTAAACTATCACTGTGGTACGAGTTCCAATTAAAATTAATTATCAAAATTATAGGTTATTTTAAGAGAGGAGGAAATATTCCTTTACATTTTTCTGCCTATCCCCTAGAGATGTACGCGCAAGTGATTTTGACCCACGGTCACGCACGCTCACGACAGAAACTGCTCACGCCACGCACGCTCATGAAATAACGGGTTTTTCAATAAGAGCGCTACAAAAGTGTTTTTAAATAAAACAAAACCGGTTTTAGATACCAATGAAATTCTGTATTCCTGTGAAAGTACGTTCGATGCCATTATGTATGGAAATCGATTTCTTTTGCATGGCCACCACGGGCACGCTTGCAGAAGTCCAGACGCTGAACCCAATTTTCGGCCGATAGTGCTGCAATTTCACGTTCGATATTCGTACGAAGTTCATCAATCGTCGCTGGCTTGTTGGCATAGACCATAGACTTGACGTAGCCCCACAGGAAATAATCTAACGGCGTCAAATCGCACGACCGAGGCGGCCAATCGACTCGGCCATTTCGTGAGATAACACGTTCACCAAACTTGGTTTCCAATAAATTGATTGTGGCATTCGCTGTGTGACTTGTGGCGCCGTCCTGTTGGAACCACATGTCCTCCAAGCCCATATTATCCAATTGGGGCCAAAAATGTTCGGTTATCATTGAACGGTAGCGATTCGCATTCACAGTAATGTGCCGGTCTTGATCATCACGGAAGAAGTACGGCCCAATGACGCCGCCGGCCCATAAACCGCACCAAACCGTAATTTTTTCGGGATGCAATGATGACTCATGGATTACGTGTGGATTGGTGTCTGACCAATAACGCATATTTTGCTTATTGACGAAGCCATTCAGCCAGAAATGAGCCTCATCGCTGAAGATGATTTTCCGATAAAAATCCGAATCGTAGCGCTCTTAAAGTTGAGGCCACTGACTCCAAAGTTCGGTAGTAAATTTTAATAATTTCGACTCGTTGTTGGCTCGTATATATTTCCATGATGAAATGGCAAACCTTACTGGAGAGAAATGTCAAAAGAGCGGGAAAAAATATGGCGCCGTTTGCTGTCCCTATCGATTTACTTTTGTAGCGTCTCTGTTGAAAAACCCTGTATTATTTTTGACTTGCTCACCTTCACACACGCTCACGGAGAAAAATACTCACGTCACGCACGCTCATGGAAAATATTTGTTTGAAAGAAAGAATGTGAGACTGGTTTGTTTGGGTATGAGCGAACAATGATACTCACGCACGGATTTTAATTTACAACTCACGCACGATCACGAATCACGCGTGACACGACAAAATCACGTCACGGACACACCTGTACTATCCACTTAAACTAAAAACCGCATATTCCAAAGTGTACGAAACAGTACAATTTCAAGAATGTACTAAAAAGCACTATTTTTAAAGAGTTTTAAAAGAGTGCTTTTTTATGTGTAAAAAGTACATTTCTCACATTGAAATTAAAGTACATTTAACAAAGTCTACTAAAAAGTACACTTTCGAAAGTGTAGTAAAAAGTTCAAAAACCCAAAGTGAATTGAAAAGTACTACTTCTGTAGTGTCCTAGATGTAAAAAATAAATAAATAAATGGTTTCCCATTACATCCCATGAAGGTACTGGGGAGAACTTCTCACAATCACTGAGCTGTGCGCTTTCCAGTTTTCACTCACTGATTGGGACCTACAGTTTTACACCGATTCCGAACGGTAATTTGAGAAGCTTTTTCATGGCTAGATACTCGATAGTGTCGCCGTCACTATGCGAGGTGACCGCCGCCGAAAGAAAATTTGAAGGTGGTCAGAGCCGGGTTCGAACCCAGGATCTCATGTACAAAAGCCGCGCACACTAACCATTGCACCACCGACGGCCACAGTGTCCTAGATGTACACTTTCCAAATTGTGTTTAAAAATACACTTTCCAAAGTGTATTAAAAAGTTCACTTTCCAATGTGTACTAAAGGTAGACTTTCCAAAGAGACCTAAAAGTACACTTTTCAAAATAACCTTAAAGTATACTGTCCAAAGTGTCCTAAAAGTACACTATCCTAAGTGTCCTACAAGTACACCTCCCATGCTGTACTAAAAGTACACAATCCAAAGTGTACTAAATGTGGATTCTACAAAGTATCCTAAAAGTACACTTTCCAAAGTGTACTAAAAGTACGTTTTCCAAAGTGTACTAAAAGTCCACTCTCTAAAGTGTACCAAAAAGTACAATTATGGGTATCAGAAATACATCACGGCTATGCATACGGGGCAAACTCTACGAAGCAATGTCTGAGCTTGGTATTCCTGCAAAACTCATACGCCTTTGAAGGATAAACCTGACAAACACCAAATCCGCAGTGAAAGTTGGTAAGGATGTTACCGAACCTTTCGAAACTAAGCGAGGCCTCAGACAAGGTGACACCCTATCGTGCGATCTCTTTAACATCTTAATAGAGATTATTGTGAGAAAAGCTGATGTCAACATGAATAAAACCATCAGCAGCAAAAGTCACATGCTGCTCGCGTATGCTGATGATATACATAGATATCATTGGGCGCACAATCAGAGAAGTTACTGCGGTGTTTTCGAGAATTGAGAAGGAGTCAGCAACAGTGGGTCTGACGGTAATTGCGGACAAGACAAAAGTAATGGATTCAATGAGCAGGGCCTCCACGCGATTAGACTAAAGCGTGAACGTTGATAACCATTATAATTTCGAGGTGGTAGACGAATTTATATAATTCGGATCTGCCGTAAACAAAAACAACAACGTCAGCCTTGAGATCAAGCGGAGAATTTTGCTTGCGAATAGATGTTATTTTGGGCTAAGCAAGCACTTTAGAGATAAAGCCCTCTGTCGAGTAACAAAAGTCCAACTATACCAAACTGTCATACAACCTGTATTGCTTTATTCCGCAGAATCTTGGGTCTTATCGCAAGCAGACGAAACATCTGTATGAGTCTTCCAGAGGAAAATACTCCGAACAATTTATAGCCTTATTGTGCACAACGGCGAGTATCGGCGACTCATGAACAATGAGCTGTATGAGCTTTATCCTGACATTGACATAGTTAAGCGGATCAAAATAACGCGATTGCGCTGGGTAGGCCATGTCAGTAGAATGGATGAAGATGAACCAGCACGAAGGGTTTTCGAAACCGAACTCGAAGGAAGACGGAAATTAGGAAGACCAAGACTCCGCTGGAAGTATCATGTTGACGAATCCCTGCGTACACTTGGCATTGCCAACTGCAGAGATAAGGCAAAATATCGAGCTAGTTGCCGAAATATGTTATCTTCGTTTTGTAAGGTCTCTGACCCCTCGGGGTTGTTCGTGACCGGATAAGTAAGTAAGTATGCGTATACCAGTGCTGATGCCGATCAGCTGTTAAAAACGTGTTTCCCATTACATCCCGTTAAGGGATTGGGGAGTGCTTCTCACAACCGGTCAGGTGTGCGTTTTCTAGTTTTATACTCACTGATTGGGAACAACAATTTTACACCTGTTCCGAACGGTATTTTGAAAAGCTTTTTCATGGCTAAATACTCGATAGTGTCGCCATCACTAAGCGAGGTGACCGTCCTCGAAATAAATGTAAGGTGATCAAGCAGATATCGAACCCACGTTCTCATGTACATATGTCGCTCACACTAACCATATCACTACCAACGCCCCAGACGATTGGCTATTGCAGATGCTAATTTGTGGCGTATTTGGTTTGTAATTGCGAAATTTAATTTAAAATTGGATGTTAAAACAATTGAAATAAAATTTGTTTATACACACCGCCCCAGAATACAGATATTTTACCTCCCAGACACTAACTGTTTCTCTATGTTTCATCAAGTTCTAACCAATATTTTAAAAATTTGGCATCAACCTAAAATTTTATGAAATTAAATAAATATTATAATAAATACGAAATTTCAAACTCATTCATTCCTTGCATCAGCCAATTTTGGGATGCGAGTTTGCTCATTGCTTGCGTATCATCAAGTGATACCAACAATGTTGCCAGATGTTGCATTTACGAACGTGTTGCGCATCAGATGTAGAGCAGTGATGCATTTCCGACAAGAACCCCATATGTATGTGTTAGATTTCAGTCGCAGATTACTCAATATTTATTAATCCAGACTGAGTTTAGTGACTCCTTAGTGACTGCTTGATTAGATTGCATTTATACATTAGAAAATATATCATCTGAAATTTTTGGTTTATGCCCACTGTTCTTGCAAATTCCTGCTTTGGTTTGATTGTAACTTGTGTTCTATATATGTAGATTAGACCGACTCACATTGCTTGGTGGGAAAAAACGTGTTTCTGTCCACCTCTCAAAATGTGCATTGGTTTGTTTTCTGATGATTCCCAAAATATTTCGTGTCTGTCATTAAGATCCCGTGAGCTGAAGCGTTTTTGAAAAAAGTTTTTTTTTTGTTTTCCACAGATATTTGTACTTTATCTAAAGAGGATATATACAGTATTTACACCGGTTCCGAACGGTATTTTTAGAAGCTGTTTCATGGCAAAGTACTCGATAGTGTCGACATCACTAAGCGAGGTGACCGTCGTCGAAAGAAATTTTTAAGGTGGTCTGAGCAGGATCGAATCCACGTTCTCATATTTCAGAGCCGCGCACACTAACAATTGCACGGCCGACGGCAACATTTAAAAGGGTTTTTTATGGCGCATCCAAAGAATTTTTGGTACAACGCGAACTAGTGCGAATTTCAAAAAAAGCTGAAACATGTATTTACTTAAATCGACTAAATATTAAAATATAACAATCCGACATTTATATCAAAAAAAAAAAAGCTTTTTTTTATTGACTATTTTACAACCTCATGAGGTCAGACGTCTTTACACATATTAATTACACAAACAAATTTCAATATATTCATCCAATTGGCTCTATCCTTCGCCTTTTCTCGTCAGTTGCTCACACCAAGGATACGGAGGGATTCTTCTGCTTGGTCTTTCCAGCGGAGCCTTGGTCGTCCTCTTTTCCTACTTCCATCGAGTACGTTATCGAAAACCTTTCGCGCTGGCTCATTTTAATCCATTCTGATAACATGGCCTAGCCAACGCAATTTGATTCGCTTAGCTATATCCACATTAGAATACAGATTATATAGCTCGCCCTTTTCCCTAAAAGGACCATATATTTTACGGAGAATTGTTCTCTTGAAAACTCCCAGGTGCTTTTCATTCTCTTGCGTTATTTATTTATTTATTTCATCAGCTAAAAACAGCCGGGATATAAAATAAAGTTTAAAATCTTTTAAACAATTACTTAACAATTAACGTAAAAAAAAATAAATTTTTGACTTAAAAAAAAACAATTCTAACAAATATATATAAAAAAAAGAAAAACCAATACCAAGAAAATTGGAAAAATGCATAAACCACAAGGCAAAAATATTTAAATTAGTGGAAATGATAATAAATTACATAATTATTAAGTCAAAGATTTCTTAATAGTACTAACAAATAGAAGAAAAAAAAAACCAATACCAAGAAAATTGGAGGAAAAAAAAAACAGGATTAGCGTGACTACAGGCAGCAGGAACATCAGGAACACAGGAACAACAGGAATGCAGGAACATCAGCAGCAGGAATTATATAAACACGAAAATTTCAAAAGAAGCAAGAACAGATGACACAGGAACAGATGAAGCAGGAACAGGTGAAGCAGGAACAGATGAAGCAGGAACAGATGAGGAAGGACAGAAAAAGCAGGAATTGGTGAAGCAGGAACAGATGAAGTAGGAACAGATGGAGTAGGAATAGATATAGCAGGAACAAATAAAGCAGGAACTGTTGAAGCAGGAACTGTTGACTGTTGAAGCAGGATCGGTTGAAGAAGACTGGAACAGATGAAACATGTGCAGGGAGCGAGCAGGAACTTTGATGACAGGAGAAAGAAAACAGGAACTTTTAAGAAGTGGAAGAACAGGAACAATGAAGACAGGAACAGAGAAAACATATGTAATTGATGAACAGGAACTTTAGTGACGGGATAACAAAACAGGAACCATTGATAATTTGAAGAAGGTGAAAAAACGGGAACGATGAAGACAGCAACAGATGAAACATGTGGAGGAATTAAGCAGGAACTTTAATGTCAGGATGGAAAACAGGAACCATTGAGAAATTGAAGAAGACGTATGAACAGGAACAATAAAAACAGGAACGGATAAAACATATGCAGAGGATGAGCAGGAACTATGATGACTTGATGGGAAAAAAAGGAACATTGAGAAGTTGAAGAAATCGAATCGGATCGAGGAAAACAGGAACAGGTTTATATATTAAATATGTACATGGGAGAGCAGGAAAGTAGCGATGATGACAGGAACATGTGTCGCCGAGAAGCATCAACTCTGATGAAATTAGCGTGAACAGGACCAAATATCCTTTGGACTAAATGTCCTTTGGTTTCGAAACCACGATCTGGCAATTCTCAGTTTAGTGTACATTATTACTAAGTATTTTACGTTTTATTACTTCAACAGAGTCAGAAATTGAAAACAAATGGTAAAATTCATTAAAATGTTTACAAAGACTATAAAGAGGATTAAAAGCCTCATAATTATGTTTAACTGCAGGTAAATTTAACAGAACAAAATATCTTGAAGCACGAATAGGAACATTAAAGTATATATTAGATATTAGATGTGATGAATTAATTTCTCCGTTTATTAATTTTGTCATAAAGCATATCCCTAACATGATTCTCCTATGTTCGAGAGTAGGCAAATCAATCAAAGCAATTCGATTAATATAAGGAGGTAAAACATTATCAGATTGCCAGCCAAGATTTCTCAAGGCGAAGAGCAAAAACTGTTTCTGTACTGATTCAATTCTGTCAATGTGGCACCTATAATTAGGTGACCATACTAACGACCCATATTCAAGTATTGGCCTAACACGGCTAGTATATAATCGTTTAGCTATATAGGGATCACCAAATTCCCTTGACCATCGTTTTATAAAACCTAATAAACTTGACGCCCTATTCACACAGGAATCAATATGCAAATTAAAGGTAAGTTTAGGATCAAAAATAATTCCTAAATCACCAAACGAAGAAACATTATCCAATATATAATCATCAATCAAGTATGAAGTTTGTAAAACATTTTTCCTATTAAAAGACATTTGTCTACATTTCTTTAAGTTCAACAACATATTATTGCACCGACACCAATCAACTGACCTCACCAAATCCTCCTGTAGTAAGTGACTATCACCCACTGTCCCTAAAGATCTGAATAGCTTTACATCATCCGCATACATTAGAAGTTTCGAATTCCTAATAACGAATGGAAGGTCATTTAAAAACAAATTAAAAAGGACAGGACCCAAATGACTACCCTGGGGAACACCAGAAGTGACCAGTATCCGACGCGACACACAGCCCTTAAACAATACTAAAAAAAAAAAATGGTTTCCCATTACATCCCATGAAGGGACTGGGGAGAAACTTCTCACAATCACTGAGCTGTGCGCTTTCCAGTTTTCACTCACTGATTGGGACCTACAGTTTTACACCGATTCCGAACGGTAATTTGAGAAGCTTTTTCACGGCTAGATACTCGATAGTGTCGCCGTCACTATGCGAGGTGACCGCCGCCGAAAGAAAATTTGAAGGTGGTCAGAGCCGGGTTCGAACCCAGGATCTCATGTACAAGAGCCGCGCACACTAACCATTGCACCACCGACGGCCACCCTTAAACAATACTGCCTGAGTTCTATTCAACAAATAAGAAGACAGCCAGTGCAAAAGACCACATGGAAACCCTATCAAGTCAAGCTTTTTGAGTAAAAGTCTATGATCAACTCTGTCAAAGGCCTTACTAAAATCCGTGTAAATGACATCAGTCTGTAACTTAGACTGAAAGGATGAAAAAATAAATGAGATAAATTCCAATAGATTTGTAACCGTCGATTTTCCCTTTAAGAACCCATGTTGATGAGGAGAAATAATACCCTGTAGTGAGTGGATAAGCTTACAAGTTATCAGTTTCTCAAAAAGCTTGGGAATAGCACTCAACTTAGCTATTCCCCTATAGTTTTCCATATTCGACCTAGAACCACTCTTATGAAGTGAGATAATAAAACTTTCCCTCCATAGTGGGGGGAACACACCTTTGGACAAAGAAGAGTTGAACATTTTCGTCAGCGGGATATATAAAGCATCTGCACATTCTCGTAAAACAATTGATGGTACCCCATCAGGACCTGGGGAATAGGTAGGTTTAAGCGATAGGAGACCCATATAAACATCGTTATAGGACAGTGAAAGGTCAAACATCACATCAAATTCTTGAATACTGTAAGGATATTCAGACGATGAATTAGCACATTTCAAATAGGTGGATTGAAAGAATTTAGCAAAAAGATCCGCAATTTCAATATCAGTTAATTTTAAAACACCTTCATACTCCAGAGAACTGGGGTAACCCCTTACCTTCCTTTTAGAATTGACAAATTGATAAAAACACTTAGGATCCAAATTTAACTTGGCCTTAATCTTCCTAAGATAATCAGCATAACATTTACGATTCAAAGTGTCACACTTATGCATAGCAATAGAATAATTCATAAAATCAACGCAGGACCCACTTTCCTTGAACTTTTTATATAATCTATTTCTACGATTCTTTAAGCCTCTAAGTTCCCTTGTAAACCAAGGAGGACTCAACGAATTACCCTTGTCACTAGCAACTGGCACCGATGAACAAAAATTGGAACGTAGCATATCAACAAATTGATCAAAATCAACACAAAAGTCTCCCTTAAAGGAAGGCCAAATAACATCCAAAAGACAATTCCGAAGATCTGTAAAATTAGCACGTTTAAAGTTATAGGAATGATTGACTTGCCCTATCGATCCATTTAAAGAATCATTGAAAGCAAGATCAATATTAACGCGTAAAGTCGGATGATATTTATCCTCAGGTAAAACAAACGGTAATGTCCTATGTGTTAATCTTTGTATTTTTTTTTTAAATCTGTTACAGAGTGTTTCATATATATTAATTATAAATAAATATTACACGTATGTGTAATAGAGTATATACAACATCTCTCTTTTCAAGACATAAAATATATACAATACAATATTGAGGCTTATTCGGCTATATAATAAATGTCAATATTAATATATAAGAAATTTTTATATTGATTTAAATATAATTATAATAAACATTACGTTTTACAAATTCAGTTTTCCAGGTGGCTTAACAACTCTTCCACTTTTTGTAACATAATCTTCTGTTCTACTTTCAATTTTAACATTCAAATTTTCCTCAACTGATTCTAATTCTTCATTAGTTACATCCACATTATCATTTGCAAAACTTTGAGACTCCTTTTTACCTTCTGGTGTTTTTCTTATGTGTTCTTGGTTTCTTCTAAAAATAGATCCATTATTGTCTGAAACTACATATGATCGTGGCTCTTTACAGATCTTTACAATTTCTCCGGGAATCCAAAAGCTTGTTGTTTTCTTCTTGAACATGACTTTATCACCTTCATTTAATGGTTTAAACTTCTTCGACTTTTTATTATAATAGTTTGTACTTTTTTTTAAGTTCAAAGTTAATTTCCTTTTATATTCCTCAGAGTCAATTAACTTTGGTTTTAAGTTCTCAAGAACTGACGGAACTTTAGTCCGAAGAGTCCTAGACATTAGAAGCTCTGCAGGACTTGGCAAATTTCCCTTAGGCGTTGCTCTGTAATGTAATAATGCGATTAATGGATCAGAACCACTTTCAATAGATTTAAGTAAACATTTTTTTACAGTCTGAATTGACCTTTCAGCTAACCCGTTTGATCTGGGCAAATAGGGACTGGAAGTAGTATGATTTATACCCCAATTTTTGCAAAATAATTTAAATTCGTTTGAATTAAATGGAGGACCGTTATCTGACATAAAAATACAAGGTATACCTTGTCTTGAAAAAATTGATTTTAACTTCGTCACAACATATGAACTGCTATAACCATTACTAAGGAGTTCAATTTCAATATATTTTGAATAATATTCTACCACTAGTAGATACATTTTATTTTGAAACTCAAATAGATCGCAACCGACCTTATACCAAGGTATGTCAATAATTTCATGAGGCATCAATTCAGGCCTCGTATTCGAGTTTTGATATTTTAGACAAGTTTCACAGTTAGAAACTATATTTTCGATGTCATTATAAATGTTTGGCCAATAAACGGTTTGACGAGCCAAATTTTTGCACCTAAGCACACCCATATGACCTTCATGAATATTGTTCAAGACAGTCCTACGCAAGCTGTTGGGAATAATAATTTGATTATTTTTCAGAAGTATACCATTTATAAAAGTGATTTCATCCTTTATTTTGAAATATGGAATTACTTCCTCGTCAACAGCGGTTTTTCTTTTGGGCCAACCATTTTGAACATATTTAGATATTTTCTGTAAAGTCTCATCTTTCTCACAATTTTCCTTTAGAAGATCCATATCTGTAAATGGAATTTCCTTATGCGATAAAATAAAATTGCAATGCAAAGATATTTCTTCGTCAACATCTAATAATGCAGTATTAGCTAAAGATGCTCTAGAGAGAGTGTCTGCAATTTTCAAATCTTTTCCCGGTTTATATATTACATTGAGTTTATAGCATTGCAATCTTAACATAAAACGTTGAAGTCTATGAGGTATTTTATAAAGTGGTTTCCCAAATAACGTCACTAATGGTTTATGATCTGTTTCCACAGTAATATTTGATCCGTAAACATATTGGTGAAATTTTGTGCATCCGAAAAGAATTGCAAAAAGTTCCTTCTCGATTTGTGCATAGCACTGCTGTGTATCTGTTAATGACGCAGACGCATATGCAATAGGATGATTATCCTGAAGAATTGTAGCCCCTAAGGCAAATTTTGAAGCATCTACAGACAAAGTTAAATTCTTATTTGGATCAAAGTACGTAAGAACAGGAGTACTGGTAATTTCCTTTTTTAAATTCAAAAATTCCCTTTCATGAACGTCAGTCCAATGCCATAAAACATTTCTTTTCAAAAGCTCTCTCAAGTTTTTGTTCTTCAGAGAAAGATTCTCGATAAAGGGTCCTAAGTAATTGATCATTCCTAGAAATCTTTGGAGCTCCTTCACATTATTCGGTTTTGGCATTGCTACAATCGATTCTGCTCTCTCGTTATCAGGACTTATCCCATACTTATTAAATTTATGTCCAAGAAACCGTACCTCCTCTTTAAAAAATTTACATTTTGCCTTGTTAAATTTCAGACCAACTTCCTTAGATCTTTTCAGAACTTTTTCTAAAGTTAGCATGTGTTCTTTTCCATGCTCGAGGAATATATTAAAAAATCGTCGATATATATTATCAAATTAGGTATATCACCAAAAAGTTTTACCATTTGAGCATGAAAAATCTCAGGCGCTGCATTTATTCCAAATGGTAGTCTTAAAAACCGAAAACGCCCAAAAGGTGTGTTAAAAGTGCACAATTTGGAGGATGTTTCATCCAAAGGTACCATCCAAAACCCACTACTGGCATCTAATGATGTAAAATATTTAGACCCATGCAATTTCGCTTTACAGTCCTCAATACTAGGAAATGGAAAGTGTGGTCTTAGTATTGCTTTATTGAGGTGCCTTGGATCTAGACAAACTCTTAAACTTCCATTGGGTTTAGATACCAACACAATTGAACTGACCCATGGAGTAGGCTCAGCTATGGGAACAATTACTTTTAATTTGACCATTCTATTCAGTTCCTCTTTTAGGCTATCATATAACTTATATGGGATTTTCCTGGGTGGCTCTACAACGGGTTCCACCTCATTTTTAATCAAAAAATTGCATTGATCATGTAAACAGCCAAGACCTTTAAACACATCAGAATATTTTTCAGTTATATTTATTTTAGAAATGCTACTAATTTTTTTGATTAAATTCATTTCTATAGCGCTTTCAATACCAGTAATGTTTTTACAATTCATTCGAACAATGAAGAAAGTTATCAAATATTTTTGGTTTTTATAAAATACATTTATATCTACAGTTCCCAATACTGGGATTCTTTCATTACTCAGCGTAAAAATTCGCATTTTAGTATTCTTTAATTTATCTATAATGTTTAAGAAATTTGCTGTTTCTGCCGACATTATGTTGGCTTGAGCTCCTGTATCTATTTGAAACACAATTTTATGTTTACTGATCATTACCTCGACATTCCACTCTGTCTGTAAATTTTGATTTTTGGCAACTAGTCCAATGAACAAATCATGGTCTTCACTCTCTTCACATTCTTCCTCTTCTTCGGCACCCATTTGTTTCAGAAATTTCTTGTTAGAGAAACACATTTTGGCGAAATGATGAAGTCGTCCACACTGATGACATTTCACTCCTTCTGCAGGACATCTGTTTTTATGGCAGTAACCACACTTTTGACAGCTGATGTTACCGCCGTTTCTGCCGCTGTATTTATTGTTGCTATTGTTGTTGGTGTTGCTGCTGTAGTTACTGTTGCCGCCCAATTTGCCATAACCAGTACTATACTGCCTTTCGCCGCCATTTTGATTATATCTTCCACCATTCGACTTGATATATTTTTTTTGAAGTAAATTTACAGCACCCTCCATTGCTATACAACCATCTGCTTGCAACAAGTTCGAGTTCTCTCTAGCCAGTACCATGCTTTTTGCCGTTGCAACTGCTTTATCCAAACCAATCTTGTCTTCCGTCAGCAACCTTTCTCGAATGTTTCCAAGCTTCGGAGATAAACCACATATAAATATGTCCCTGACCAATTCATTCTGCAGGGTCCCGAATTCACAGTTCAGACTGTAATTTTTTAGCTGTGTCACAAACTCATCAATTGATTGGTGATCTTGTTGTTTGCATGTGAAAAACCGATGTCTTTCCATTACAATATTGACTTGAGGCGTAAAGAAATTGTCAAATTTTTTCACCAAGTCAGCATATTTTATTGCATCTACATCAACATTAAAGGAATTAAAAATTTCCAATGACTGTGCTCCCAGATGGTGCAAGAGCAAAGCAACCTTACGCTGATCTCCCTGCGACTCTAAATTAGTTGCTCGAAGAAAAATTTTAAACTGGGTGAACCAGGTTTTCCACTCCTTGGCTAGGTTTGTCGCTTTTAAGTTTATTTGTTGCAAAGTTGTGGCAAATACTTGATTGCTGGCATTCATGACATTCGATGCACCTGCTTCATTGGTAGACATTTTGTCTGCAACTTTCTTCCAAGCAAACTTCACTTTTCGCGTCCTTATTTTTTAAATTATTTGTGAACTTTATTTAAACAAGATGTAATTTTGCTTTCTTTATTACATAACTTGTTACACCACTTCTGACACCATGTTAATCTTTGTATTTTTTTTTAAAATCTGTTACAGAGTGTTTCATATATATTAATTATAAATAAATATTACACGTATGTGTAATAGAGTATATACAACACTATGTAAAGCCAAATCTGAAACATTAGAGTACACTAAGTCAAGAAGCCTATTATATACATTAGAAACATTATTCAACTGCATGAGTCCAAATCCAGATAAAATATCAAAAAAATTATTCAGTCGGTTACAGCTGGAAGGAACGATAAATCCGCGTTCAGAACAATGATGCCATGATGCATCAGGAATATTAAAGTCACCAAAAATAAAAATGATATCTCGCAACGACATCAATTCCAACACCTCACCAATAATTCTAGCATGCTCCAAATATACATCAATATCCGAATTTGGAGGAATATAAGAACAAATAATAAACATATTGACACCACAAAAGGTCAACCTAACACACAGACATTCCGTAACAAACATACCAGAAATTGACACTAACGAAGAAGGAATGGAAGAATGAACTGCAACAAGAACACCGCCACCTTTACGTAACAAACGATCTTTCCTATAAACATTATAATTACTGCAAAACACTTCTAAGTCACATGTTGTCGGTTTCAACCATGATTCAGTAAAAACAACGACATTAAAATTACAAGAAAACCTATTCAAATAAAGATCAGACAGTTTAGTATTTAACCCACGAACATTCTGATAAATCAACATAAACGAGTCAGTTAGCTTTTTGAACGTTGCAAATCAACAGGACCAACACGACGTGGCTTATTTCGAGGAATAAACTCCTTAACAAGGACACCATCAGGCCAGAATGATTGTTCAATCAATACCCCAAAAACCTTTACCGGCACAATAATCCTAAATGAGGAAATATCTCTAGGCTCAGAATAATTAAATTTCAATATCCTACAATCCTTGTCATTAAATTCAGAAAAATTCAATTTCACATAATTCACAATATTCTCAATAGACGTATCAGAAGATAGTCGAGAAATAAAAATGGTCCTTCGTGGTGGGACCACTATCAAGTCACCAGTCACAGGTGCACTTTCCGATGGCTGGATAGAAGGTGCACTGCTAACAATACCCTTAGAAACAGTGGGCAACACTGGCACTTGGCCCGTTTCCAAGGAAACATCAATTTCCGGAATTCCCTTATTCAACTCCGAAACAACAGAAATAGAATTTGGAGTAGCAGAAGTAACGGAAACATCAGACAAAACATTATTAGGGACAACATCAAGACATTCACGAATGGAATCAACTGTAGGAACAGTAATGGGAAGAGAAGTTGCACTCACTGCAACTGAAGAGGGTAAAGGCAAAACAAACAAGTTATCCGGGTTATCAAAATTAGGAGTCAAAGGGATATCAGATAGAAGATTATCCGAATTCCTATCTCCTGAAGCTTTTTTCCTCACTTTAAATTTCGACATCAGTGAACCCAAATCATTTTTTAAGGCAGAAAACCCATATTTAGCATCCTTAAACAGCCTATAAAAATCTGCATCGAACTGCCTGCAGTCCCAACAAGACCAGCGAAGACTGCTTTCACCCAAGTTTCGGAGCCATATGTCAAGACAGGTAAAATGAGAGTCTGATATAGCTGGCCTTTTGTCCGTCGAGAGAGGACTTTGTGCCTAAACTGCTTGCTGAGCCCAAAATAACATCTATTTGCAAGCACAATTCTCCTATCTATCTCCAGGCTGACGTTATTGTCCTTGTTCACGGCGTATCCAAGGTAGACAAATTCGTCTACCACTTCAAAATTAAATCGGTTGTCAACGTTCAAGTGCGGACCAAGTCGAGAGGTTTCTCTAGTCGTTGGCACCATCAATTTTGTCTTGCCCTCATTAACAGCAAGACCCACCATCGCTGATTCCTTTTCGATTCTTGAAAATACTGCAGTAACCTCTCGCAAATTTCGCCCAATGATGTCTATGTCGTCAGCATACGCCAGCAACATATGGCTTTTCGTGTTTATGGTCTTGTTCGTATTTACTGCAGCTTTTCTCATTATTACGTCCATTAAGATGTTGAAGAGATTGCACGAAAGTGTGTCGCCTTGTCTAAGTCCTCGCTTGGTACAGAATGGTTCAGTGAGGTCTTTCCCCACTTTCACTGCTGATTTGTTGTTGGTTAGCGTCATTCTACAGAGGCGGATCAGTTTTGCCGGAATACCAAGTTCAGACATAGCTTCGTACAGTTTTCCCCGTATGGGGCTATCGAAAGCAACTATGTAATCGACAAAAAGGTGGTATATATCGATTTGGTTTTCATGGGTCTTTCCAGGATTTGGCGTAGCGTGAATATTTGGACAGTCGTGGACTTGCCTGGTCTAATACCACACTGATAACGTCCAATCAGGTTTTCAATAATTGGCTTCACACTTTCACATAAAACGCTCGACAACACCTTATACGCAATGGATAAAAGACTGATACCGCGATAGTTGGAACAGACACACGGGCCACCATTTTTGAATACAGGACATAATAAACTGAGACTCCAATCGTCGGGCATAGATTCCCCCAGCCATATACCGCATATAAGTTAATGCATGTGGGCTATCAGTCCTTCGCCACCTGCCTTAAAAAGTTCAGCGGGTAGGCCATCCGCACCAGCGGCTTTATTATTTTTAAGGCGGGAGATCGCCGTTCTAATCTCGCCTTGGTTGGGTGGGGGTGGTAGAATCTACACTATCTTCCACTATCATTACCTCCTGATCTTCAGTGGAAGAATCTGAGTGGAGTAGTGCTGAAAAGTGGTCTCTCCACATTTTGTGCACACACTGCTTATCAGTCACCAGATTCCCATTCTCGTCCTTGCAGGAGGGCAGCCCATTATTAGGCCCGTTATTCAATCTTTTTACCCTCTGGAAAAATTTTCGGGACACCATTCATCCTGCACATTTCTGTTTTTTCACTATCCCTCTGCTCCTACTGCCATTTGTCCGCCTAAATCGTTGGTTTTCCTCCTTAACTTCTTGTACCGCTCACGCGTTGTAACTGACTGTTTCGTTGCCATACGTGCAGCGTCTTTTTTATAAGTTGAAATGCGACATTCGTCGTCGTACCATGGCTTATCCTTCTGCAGTTTTTGATAGCCCAGTTCAGTCCTTGCAGCGGTTTCCAAAGAATGGGAGATGTGCTTCCACTGCGCATCTGGGTCTTTGGGAGGGGGGTATTCTGCTCCAGCAGGAGAGAGAGCTTCTGTCGATAGGACATTGATATCTCCGGTATTTGTAGCTTGTCAATATCCAGCTTTTCCTGTTTTCGGCTTCGTACGTTTTTCGCCCTGCTCAGTCTCGTGCGAAATTTCGCAGCAGCCAGGAAATGATCCGAGTCGATATTGGCACCTCGAATCACAAGTACATGCATTACACTAGAAGAATGCCGGTCATCTATTACCAAGTGATCAATCTGGTTCTTCGTCCGCTGATCACGAGATATACAGGTCGCCTTATGAATGTCCTTAAAAATTCTATTTTTTCCGAATGTTCCTGAAAAAAGGATGTGTCAGCAAATGCTTGGGAATGTTTTATATACCGTTGGAATTCTTTCATATGGTATCAATATTGTATACATTGTCTTAAGCTAAAGTACAAAATCTAAAAAAACCTTTTTAAAAATGGTTCAGCTCTCGGGATTTTAAAGCTAGATACGTAAAATTTTTGGAATCGTTATAAAACAAACCAAGCTACATTTTGAGGGGTTGACAAAAATATTTTTTTTTAGTGAGTCGGTCTAATGTATACGATACGTAGGCATTTGAAACTTATGCAAAGTCATGACATCCGAATGTTTGTCTTTAAACACAGCAACCTACAAAAAAATCTCCCCTCATTGAAGTTAAAGTATTCCAAGTCGTCACATGTTAGTATCACCATGTGAGTTGAAGACTCCAAATAGACACAATTATATTCGCACATTCTGTGTCATCTGGGTAAACACAGAATTGTTGCCAGGACGCATGTTCGAGATAACCCAGGATAAGTTTTAATGACACATGTGTAACTGAGTTCAAGCAATTTCGAAAAATCTCAGTAGCAATTCTCAAAAGCAATTCACTATGAAGTATGGCACATGGCAGAAGAAACTTCATATCAATAAACTTATCCCCAAAATGTTTGTTGGGTTCCGTAACGATTAGGGTTTGCATAGAAAGGCATCGCGCCATAAAATCTGTTGATGGTGACTAGTTTGAAACGTTTCTGAGTAGCATTTTACAGATGATGATAATAATCCAGACCATAGAACGTTTTTTGGCGCCATTGAGGGAAATTGCACACAGTAGGATCCTTAGAAATTGTTTAATTGGCAAGTGAAAGTGGTGATGCTGTAAAGAAGATTTGCTGTATTGTTGCTTGAAAAATATTCGAGTAAATTAACTCTACAAAATATTGGCAAACAGTCATTTGTAATGATTTTACGAGGAAAGAGTTAGGAAAAACCGTTATGTTTTAATATTATTTCAGACTGAAAATTTCATTTGAATCACTTGACTAAATTAGTTACCAAAATTGCCACAAATTTTTGACTAGACAAAATTGCCATGATTTCAATCGTATCACCTTAATCTCCTTTACTCAACTACCATCATGGTATAGTGCATTTTTGCACTCTACAGCAACAGTTTTTGCCACAAAACCAACTACCAAAAATAAGCTACCATAATATTTGTTATGCGCTTAAACATTTTCTGTTGATCTTTTCCAGTGCACATAGTTTTCAGTTAGTTTTTTTTACGTTTTTCTTCTCTTTTCGTTTTTCTGATTTTGCAGAAAGTTGGCATAAACAACATGGTTTTCCTGGAAAACTCGCTTGAATTCCTTCTGGTAAACGAAAAAATTCTGTTAAAAAACTTTCTTGACTTTTCGTTGTTAGCTGTTATACTATTAAAGTAATAGTTTTAAGGCACGATTTTATTGGTTAAACTATAAATTTGGCTGTTGGTTGGGTTTAAATTGAAATTTGATTAGAATGAGGTGGACTAGGGAAGAAGGAACTACTTGTCAGGATTATGTACTTATCTTGGCGATGCGTGCTTAACAATTTTACATGTGGTCATATTTTTAAATTGTAGGTGCAAGATGACAGTTGATTTTTTTGCTATTTGGTTTTTCAGTCTTAAGTGTTTTCCAATTCACGCGTGATTCTTAACATGTGTCAAAGTCAAAAATGTTCAGATTGCCCTGCCATTTCATATAGACTTGCAAACGAATAACGTCTGTAAACCATTGAGTTTTATTATCAATATTCGTGCTCTATAAAAACTGTGTGTTCGCAAGTTACGTCCATTTTATGGTCGCCAAATCGACCCACCGAGCAGGCTATACAAGCCATTGGCACCGAATTTCACTCAACTGAACATCAAACCACCAACCCGTATCCGCAGAGCGCATACCGAGGAGAATATTGCAGCTGCATTCCCCAGTTTACAAAAAAATTAAATTACAATCTTGTTTTATACTCACTGATTGGACCAAAAATTTTACACCGGTTCCGAACCCCATCACTAAGCGGGGCGACCGTCGTCGAAAGAAATGTAAGGTGGTCTGAGCAGGGATCTAACCCACGTTCTCATGTACAAGAGCCGCGTACACTAACCATTGCACCAAATACCAAAATTTTAAATTTAAAATAGAATTTTTAAATTTCATATCCTAACAGAGAGTGTAATTTTGTAATTGTCTTGTAATTTTGTCTTGTCCTCGTTTACGCGAGCAGCATATGCCGTTTGGATTGCAGCTTTTCTCACAATGATCTCAATTAATATGTTGAAGAGATCGCATGCCAGAGGCCTCGCGTCGTACTAAATAATTCGGTGAGAACGTTTACTAACTCCACTAAGAATTTCGTGTCGGTCAGTGTCATTCTACAAAGGCGAGTCAGCTTAGCAGGAATTCCAACCTCCGACATAGCTTGATACAGTTTTCGACGTATCGGGTTATCGAAGACAGTGTTATAATCTACAAAGAGGTGGTAGGTATCTATTTATTTTAAGTGGAGTTTCTCCAGGATTTATCGTAATGTGAATATCTGGTCGATAGTTGACTTTCCAGTCCTAAGGCCAAACTGATATGGTCCGATCAGATCTGAAACAAACAGCTTTAGTCTTTCACACATTTGACTCGAGAAGACCTTACATGCAATGGATAAAAGGCTTATTCTACGATAGTTCGTACATACACTCGGGTCGCCTCTTTTGGAAACAGAACACAGTATGCTATGACCCCAATCGGCGGGCATCCATGTGGCTAGCTAGATTTTGCATATGAGCTGATGCATGGTCCTTTCCAACTCATAGCCGCCAGCCTTAAACGGCTCAATCGGTAGACCATCAGCTCCAGCGGCTTTTGTTGGTCTTCAGCCGGGAAAATTCAGTTCTATCTTGGCCTTGGCTAGGAGGGGGCAGTCAACGCCATAGTCCTATATTTTCTCAACACTCTTATTTATATTGAAGTCTCCTGGGACAAATAAACAGAGAAGTAATCTCTTCATATTCCCAACATACTCCGCACATCTGTGACAAGATTCCCGTCCTTATCTCTACAATCGATTTTCAATAACCTGATTGATTTCCATTGGTTTGGCTTTGTACTTCTCGCTAGAATTTAGGCGCCGCATTCTTTCTTCTGCAAAATTCAATTTACTCTCTCTTGCCCTGTCTCCACAATCGTTTTTTTCTGCTTAGTCAAACGGCGATTCCGCTCTCCTCTTCTCCTTATACCGCTCAGTCGCGGCACGTGCCACAACTGACTGAAGCGTTGCCATACGTGCAGCGTTCTTTTCATATACTTGCCAATTGACACCCTTCGTCGTACCATGGTTTGACTTTAAGCGTTTTTTCATAACCAAGTAAGTTCTCTGCAGCAGTTTTCATAGAGTGGGAAATGTACTTCCACTGCGCTTCAGGATCATGAGATGGTGGTGCGTACTTCGCCAGTATGTGAGTGAGCTTCTATGCATAGGCCGTGGTTACCTTTCGCTCTACGTAACCTTGTGCGAACCTTTGCTGCAACCAGGTAGTGATCCGAATCGATATTAGCTTCAACGTACGTCCATTACACTAATAGAGTGACATCCATCAATTACCAGGTAATCAATATGGTTTAAATCTGAGTAAAAATATATTATTCTAGGAAAATATTAAAATAATTGCCCTAAAAAGTAGGCAATAATTTTTATTGAAAAATTTTTAGATAGCGCCAATATGTATGCAATAATTTGCGGTAATAATGCAAACAAGATGAAAACATATTTGTATTATTGCTGTAAATACATTCATAGATAAGTAAAAAACCATAGATGGTGAAAGATAAGTGGTGGATTTTAAAGTAAAGGGAAATTTTCTAGATGGCGCCGGAGTGGACGATATGGGCAAATTTCCCTGTAAACAGAAACTATTGAAACAACTGTCTAACCATGCCTTTTTGCCTTTTGTATTGTCAACAAATATCAAAAGCGATATGCTTTCTATTATTTATATCCTATTTACAAATTTAAACAACAGAATCGAAATGAAAATGCTTTTTCGTCGCACGCGAGTGAAAAATGGTCGTACAGAAACAGCATGTGCCCTCTGGTGAAAATGGTGATTAAACACATGAATCATCCATGGTTTTTATTTATCTATGATACATCTTGTCATACGTAACTTTTTTGTTTTTGAATAAAACTATTTACTTCCAAAGCATAACGTTCTTGGTCTTTAAAGGACTTTAATCCGGGAGAAACAAATTTTCAAATTTTAAGGGGAGAAACGGCATTAAATGAGGCCTTCGTTATAACATTATGTCGTATGTCAGCGACATCTGGAGGACAAATGTAGTACTCGTCGAGACTTATATAACGATGTATTGTATGTTACGATCGAGCCACAAACAAAAAATTACTTGAGGTGTCAGGGGACACCCGGTTGAAACGAAATTCCTTTCGCTATATATTATGTACTAGTTAGTTCCAACACGCCTAAGGCGCCTGTTGAAAAATACTGTAATTTAAATGGATTTTTAATAAAAGATACTTTTTGTAAAATGATAAAGAATATGTATAATAATTTCCCGATAAGGTCCTTTCTTTGATTGTGTAAGAAAATTTACTTTTTTAATCAAAGGTACTTCTTTAAGACAAGGTATTTTGTTAAGTAAATATGAGTAGGTATTTTTTTGAGAACATTGACTTTTTTTAAGAAAGCGCACTTATTTAAGAAAATGTTATTTTATTAAATTTCTTTCAGTTTGGCTTTTCTAAATTTACTTTTTATTCGGTTCAAACTACAATATGTAATAAAAAGGCTCCACCTAGAAAATTGCCCATGAAACAAGAAATATCCCCCCATATGTTATATGTTAGTCTAGATACAAACCAAGCCAAAAATACGAGTGTAAGAGTAAGTGTGCTGCCAAATGTAATTGCATGCTCATGGTTGTACTTCATGGATTTGCCAGTCTTGTATTTTGGCTTTTCTTAAATTGCTTTTAATTGGGTGCAAAACTACAATATGTAATAAAGAGGCTCCACCTAGAAAACTTCCCTTTAAACCAAACCAAAAGTAGTTGAAAATAATGGGTTGTAATAAAGTAGTTAAAAAAAAAAGTTGTTTAAAATTTTTTCATTTTGCCCCCATCCCGCAACGTGCGATAAGGAACTTCGTTCCAAAAACTGCAATGAAAAAACGATTTTGGTGATCTTTAATATTTGTCCTCGACTTGAGAAATTTTTTTTCGTAACCCGGTCTAGGGGTTAAAAGTTCACTCACAGGGTTGAACCTTGAGACCAGTTGTCGCAGTCTTTTGCCAACAGCTGTAGTATATGTTATAGTTATCTTCCTTGCACAGCCATGACCTATCCATCGCGTCTCCTGGATAGCAGTAATATCAGCCTTATAATTCTCGAAAACTTGTGACAGTTGGATAGTGGCACCGTCAATCTGTTCGCGTGAAACAAGCAAGCGCACAGTTCCCTGATTCTGAGAACCTCCCCCTGTCATTTCATAAGATGTAATGGGATAATATTTTATATACTTATATTCTTTATATAATTATATATTCTATACTATTCAAATTTCCAAAAATATATCCAATAAACGTTTCGCCATGCCAAGCCCACGCTTGTTTGTGGTCCCCCAAGTCGCTACTAAACCAGAATCTTTTCGATTTAAATTTATCATGACTAACGGAAATTCTTTTTTTTTTGATATTTTTGAAATCCATATGGAACTTCCAATTCCTCCACACCGTCTTGTCTAGAGGACATTTATTATTATCCACTTAATAACAATAACCAGAAAAGAAATAAAAATTATTGAGTTCCATTGAAAGTCCGTAACCCGTAACATTTCACACTTGGAGTCAACTGGCAATTACTTTAAATTTAGTACCACGACACTGTCATATAAAACCCAATATAATATCCAATTCACCCAGTACATTCGAGACATATTTATTTGAGTTTATGTATAACGTAATGCCTGGAACAGCAACTATTGTACTACTACTTATGGTCTGGTGGCTAAGGAATAAAAACGAAATCCATTTGGATCGTTTCCCTACCAACAGTCACGGGCCACACACTTGATTTGCATACGCAATTTTCTCGTATAGAAAACAAATTATAATGGCAACCACCAGCCTGAAAGGAAAGAAAACCAATTAAATATGAAACCAACTGAGGAATGACTTTGAATATTGTACAGACCAAAGAATCGCAACACGGGGTACGTACGGCACCCAAGCAAACCAAACCACAAGGAAGAGAATAATCAAAATCCCAAACATATGCTTTTAATATGGTCGGTTGTTATAGTGATTCGTACGAGGTAGGGAGACGAAAGTTTTTTACTGAAAATAAAGAAAAAAATGGATAAGTGAATTAACAATTTAAAATGGGAAATTATAATGTTTGTAGGTCAAACAGCTTTCAACGAACTTTTTTGCAACTGGTCCTTTTAATGTACTCCTGATCGAATCCTTTTTTTTATTTATCATCACTCCAATAACTTCTAGGAATGTATTAGAGAACTAAGTAATTTTAAAGCTGTGTGAAGACACGATGAAATATTTGATGACAACTTGTCCTTTTTGACGCCATAAATTCCGGTGTGATTTTGTTCCCTTCGAAAACTTTTGCATTGGCTTTAGGTTGGGAAGTCGTGTGGAATAACCTATGAGTACTTGTGCTCCTATTATTCGCCTATACAATAAAGCGAAGAAGAAACAGAAACCAAAGATTTCCCCAGGCTACGTAATGTAATATGATTTTCTAGAAATAACTACATTCATAAAGAAACGACACGTACACACATACATTTACACAAAGGACCCTGACGATGACGATGACGATACGATACAAATATGACTAAGACAAGAATGTAAATTGTGATCAAAGTGTGAGAAAGTCTGGCCACTCGGTGTCCTTTTTTTGTTTTGCTTATCCTAAAATTGTTTTGGGTGTACATGGAAAAGGATGTAATAAATGAGTCCAAAAGCCACAGAAAAACTTTTTATGTCTACTACAAGTGTGTATGTTAGTGGAAAACTTTATTTATGATTGCACTCATACATATGCAAGTATGTAAATACCTACATAGTCGTATATTAAGTCACACAGAGAGGCTACAACGCAGTCAAGCTCACCCACACCCACACACACAGAGCGAGAGAAACCAGAAGCATCCCACCGTAAATGTGGACGGAACTTTAAAATTGGTCATGATGTTGAAGGAATATTTTGTCCTCTATTCGTTGCTAGTAGCAGTAGTAGTAGTTGTTGTACTTATAAGTCGTTCTTCATTTCATCATCGTCTGGAAATTGCTGTAAATGTATGGTTACATGTATTAGTACAAGTATGTGTATTTATTACGATGGCGTGTGTATGTGTGGGTGCAAAATTCATATCCCAGGTATTCATTGAATGTTCCACTTCAAGTTAAATGACACGTACAACCGACTACTCAACTTCTTCCACTTTTGAATAGAAACACGGAATTTAAATGCGACACTTAAAGCATTTTTGTGAATGGTTAAATGTAGAGTCCTTTTTGTAAAGGACTCTACGCTCATACGTACAAGTCCATGAGTACATTTTATATACTAAACTATTCCTAGATGCTAATTGAATTACAATAACAACACATGCTCCTTTTTCAATATATCTGTGTATGTAGGACTACTCATGTTGTGCTATACGGTAGGGTTATGAAATTTTGGGATGTTATTTATTCAACTTTGTTCTCTTCCTTGACGTAAGTATGGGCCGAGGATGAAAATGGCATCTGAGTGACAATGTAACCATAACTTTTCATTTCTGGATTTAAAAGAGCTGTTTTTCGTGGAAACCTTAAGAATTTGTATAAATTTCAAAATCATATTATTATTTAAAATTCAAATTTAAATTTAAATGAAAATATTAAAACCTTTATATTCTTGTCAACGGGATATTAATACAGGATAGGTTAATCGGTTGAAATTAATACAAATTACCTCCCTTATGGATTCCGTTCCGCTCTGATTTCATTGAAGCGAAATAACAAGATTGTTCCGAGTTGTCTTTTAGGCGGAAAAAACAACGCATCAGTAAAAATAGTTTATTTGGATTCATGAAACGACAACACATTGTTTCTTATGAAACAACACACACCAAAAAGTGCAATATTAGACAATTTCTTATCTCATGGATCAAAAACATTCTGATCGATCCAGTTTGCTTTCAGCCTCAAGAGTTGTGTTATTTACGGGTTGAATTTTATGTTTCGGGATTAGAGAATTCCACCCGCGGCATTTACATTTTTTTCACTAACCGGGGAAAATATGATCTCTTAGCCTTGAAGGGAGATAACGACTTTGGATATGACGGGGATCTGGGGGGGAAAACGACTAAATTTGGAACATATGGTAGGGCCAGACAAGAACAGAACGGGACAACTACAATTAGAATAGTTCGTTCTATAAATGGAACTTTCAAAACTTCTGCATCAGTGCGTGTAAGTAGGAAGGCAATGTGTAAGTTGCGACAACAATCGCTCTGCACACAATCAATATATGTCTTCGGTTAGTGACTTATGTAAATACACGCCGCAGTGGCTTAAAGGGCTAGACGCTGCTGAAGATGATGCTTCACAAACATCGAAACGATCGTCCAGCGAATGTGAGTTCGAATCCCACCCGCGGCATTTACATTTTTTCACTAACCGGAGAAAATATGATCTCTTAGCCTTAAAAGGAAATTACAACTTTAATTATGACGAGGATCTAAAAAAAAACAACTAAATTTAAAAACAAATATTAATCATCGAAATCACTTTATTGTTTTTCAAAATATTCCCCATGCAGATTTATACACTTTCGGATGCGTTTGAACCAATTGTCGAAACACTTTTGCCACTCTGATTGAGGTATCTCCAAATCATGCATTCTGAATGCAGCTACCGCTTCTTCAGGTGTCAAAAAACGTTGACCTCTCAGTTTGTTTTCTACGTACGGGAGTAAAAAGAAGTCATTCGGTGCAAAGTCAGGACTACACGGCGGGTGCTCAAAAATGCAGTAGCTCAAAAATACAGTTGTGTCAGCCGATGTGTGAGAGCTAGCATTGTCGTGGTGAAAAGTGATCCGTCTTCGGCGGTTGGTTTTCCTGATTTCTTGGAAGACAACTGGCAAACAAATCGTTGTGTATCACTCAGAATTCGCTGTTATGCGTTGTTGTAGTGGTACGGTTGCGACATGTCTGGTTTTTCCGAAAAAACAGGCGACCATTTGCTTGGAAGTACTTCGGGCGCGAATAACTTTTGTTTGATTTGGCTCATCTTGAAACACCCATACACTTGACTGCTGTTTACTTTCGGGCTCATACGCATAAATCCAGGATTCATCACCTGTCACGATGTCATAGACGTGTTTCGAAGCACCGCGATGGTATTTTTGGAGCCTTTCTTTCGACCAATCGACGCGAGCCTTTTTTTTTTGAGCGATTGACAAATTGTGTGGGATCCAACGCGAACAAATTTTTCGACAGTCAAATGTTTATGCAATATTGAATGTATGCTGGTCCCACTAATGCCTAAGGTTGTCTCAATCTCACGATAGGTCACATGACGATCGTACAAAATCAGTTCGTGCACAGCATCAATGGTTTTCGGAACAACAGCTGATTTTGCACGACCTTCACGAAATTCGTCTTTGAGTGAACTACGACCACGATTGAATTCACCATACCATCGATAGACACTGGTCCTTGATGGAGCTTCATCGCCAAAAATTGAATTAAGTTCATCCATGCACTGTTGCTGAGTTAATACATGTCGTAAAAAATAATCGCACGAAAATGTCCACGATTTAATTCCATTTTTAGGCCGAGATGAATCTTTTAAGTCACTGTAAACAACACAAATAGCGCTTGTATGTCAAAACGTTCTGAGTACGCATAACCTCAAAAATGTCCAACTCTACGATAGAGCTGTCAGTTGCCAGATTGCAAGACTAGGGTTGCCAAATCCCGAAACATAAAATTCAATCCTCTATCATTAATAACACAAGGTCATATTTAAATTACGATGATGACAATAATATTCTCTTTATTTATTCGGAATAACTCTTAATAATTCACAATTCATCGATGTTCAATAACAACGTTCAACAAATATATCTTACTTTCCAGAATGCTTTAGATTTAGCAAATTCAACAACCAATCTCCAGATGACATTGCTAAAAGCTTACATTCCACCACGAGTATGCGAACATTATATTTCATTAACATGACAAAAGTATTAGAACAACTGTTTAGATTCAAATAATAGCTTAAACTAAGTGGAGTGCTTTGTCATAACTATATAATGGGTGGTCCAAATACAAGTACATATCTTTTTCAAAATTAAATAAAACGAACTAAACTTAATATGATCTCTTAGCCTTAAAAAAGGAAATTACAACTTAAAATATGACGAGGATCTAAAAACAACTAAATTTTAAACTTAATTTCTTTTAGTAAAGGGTGTCACAGTAAAATTACACTATTTAAATTTAGTGTAATATTTTTTTGTGCAAACGGCAACTCTGGACTTTAGCAGCTGTCACATATGTTTATTCCGATTATTCAAAATGGAGGTCTTTACGAAAGAACAACGCGTTATGATTGTGAAAACTTATTACAATAACTTGGAAAGTTATGCTGTCAACCATTCGAAGAGTGGTCAGAAAATGTTAAGAAACTGGGTCGGTTACGGACAGTAAGACTCCTGCGCGTCAACGTACCAGTTGGTCTCTTGAAATCATTGCTGTTGTTAGCGAGAAGATAAGGCCGAAATTGCATTGACTTTGACGGGATTCGTTACAGGAACATGATAACGGAGTACTTGTGGCCTCAACTGGACGGCATGGATCTGGAAGATATGTAGTTTTAGCAAGACAACGCCATTTGTCACACCGCGCATGAAACAATCGATTTATTGCAGCAACGATTTCCAGATCAAATTATTTCAAGTAACTCCGTGCGATTTCTTTCCTTGGGGTTTTGTGAATTCTCGGGTTTATGCGAATAAACAAGAACAAATTCCTCAGCTTAAATCCGATATCCAACGCGTCATCGGTGAGAGACATGGAACATTTCATGAAAAGAGTAATGGCCTGTCGTCAGAGCCGTGCTGGTCATTTGACGGATATTCTATTCCATACTAAATCGGAACATGTCCAAAATATCACAACTATCTCAAAAATACATGGTTTTATTTTAGAATGAAAAAGTGCATTCTTACTGAAACACCCTTTATATTATGGCTTTATTGGAAATAACAAATATTCCAATTATTTGTGGACCACGAATCCATTCATGTGGCTGCCGCGGTTGGTTTCGCAGTAGCTCATCCTGTCAGTCGAATTTTGCAAGACTTTTTTGACGGTTACTGGTTCTATCTCACTAATGGCTTGGAAGATATTAAACTTAAGGATGTGGATCGTTTCTTTATTATCCGCATAACATCATAAAGGGGTAGAATCGCAGATGCGAGGCGCCCAATTGACATCGCCAGGATGGCTGATACCTCGATTACCGAAGTCAGTGCGCCAAAGATCGTTTGTTTGATGAGCTGTGTGAAATGTTGCATCATCCCGCTGAAACCAAAGATTATCCAAGTTTAAATCTTCCATTTCAGCCCATAAAAAGTCGGTAATAACGCATTTACACCGCCTTTTATCGCAGCCAGGTTAGGGATTACTTTGTTCTTTAATCTTTGCCGTTTACACCACCCCATTTGAGATTAAGTATAAATTTCAGTTGGCAACTCCGTGCTTAGATAAACTCCGCACCGAGCCAAAATTAGCGAAGACGGCGGCACAACAAAAAAATTAAGTTGGCGGCTATTGGTTTTTACAGTTTTGTACAAATTAGGGATGTTTTTGAAATAACTGAACCTTTAAAATTGGATCAGTGAGTCAAATCGGGCTAGTCAATAAAATCGGATCACAGTTCAAACCAATAAGAGCCATTTATACCGCCGGCGCGTGAGCTAAAAAAATGTTGGTGGCAGCGACGCGTCGGATAATTTTCGAACGGCTTCCATCTGTCAAACAGCTGATTTTTTGTGTATGTTTTTATTATGGTTGCATTTTTTTAGTAACTAACAGTGTTGCATCAAAATGTACACCAGTTTAAAATGAAGTTAAAAATTAAACTTCAGTTTCTACAGATTAAAATTGTATGAGTAATCTTCTGGGTTAGCGCGGGTTAACGGAGTTAACCTTCGAAATGCATTAATCTTGTTTGGTCCACGACCCTGTATAGTCGTTTGCTTTCAATAAAATTTGAGTCAATTGGACCATCTAAGTGATTAATCCCGAGATCTTTGTGATCAATAAGCGTGTTTTGGTTACGACCGCTTGCTTCTTTAATCGCTTGTTTTTAATGAAGCACTAGGCGAAGACTTAGTGAAAACTTAGCGACGAAAATCATTTTCGCTATGTTTAAGAAAAAATTTTTTTACATCTTTTACCCTTTTCAACCCTTTTCCGTATTTTTGAATAAAATCACTTATCGATAAATAACCGTTTTCTTTGCAACTTAGCAAGCGATAATCGCTTGCTTGTAACCAAAATACGACTAAGTATCATCAGGCTAGTGCGTGAAATGCCTATGTATTGAGATCGATTTTAAGTCGATGCTCTTGGATTGAACTGCACACTTTCGGCCACAGGAGCTACGGTATGACGACGGAGAACATGGCTGTTGTCCACTAGCAATCCAGTCTCACCAACGTTTTGCACAACCTTGCGTATAGCATGCGTGATGGGTGCCTAATTTCGGCCAAAACTTCTCTTCAACCGACGTACAGTTTGGGCAACACAGCACTCACTTTGAAAATAAGTTTGATACAGTTATTTCCCAATGTTGTTCAAGAGGAAAGCGATTAATTTTGGTCCGCAGAGGTACCACGCTGACGCTGACTGATAGTCAAACTTATTTCCAAAGTGTGTGCTGTCTAAGCGTTTGTTGAAAAGAAGATTTGACCGAAATGTAGACCCTACCGCGAGTGCTGCATTCAAGTTTGCGCAAACAGTTTGTGAGACTGGCTTGCTAATGGACAACACTCGGTATACCTACGGACAACGTACGGTGCATACCGACAATATTGTGGGTGCTGTGGCTGAAAGTGTACAATTCAATCCATGAACATAGACTCGCCATCGATCTCAACTACTCGGCATTTCACGACAAAGATCTCGGATTATTCGTTTATAAGTTCCAGTTGACTCAGCAATTATGGATTCTAGACCTTACAGAAGCTCCAATCAGACATCGATTTTGGCCAAAAAAAATACATGAAGTGTCAGGAGACACCCATTTGGAACGAAGTTCCTTTCGGTATATATTATGTACTAGTTAGTTCCAACACGCCTAAGGTAACTGTTGAAAAATACTGTAATTTAAATGGATCTTCAAGTAAAGATACTTTTTGTAAAATGATAAACTTTTTTTAAGAAATTTTTTATTTATTGAATATATTTTTTTTTTAAAAAAGTGTATCTTTAGGTCCTTTTTGTAAGAATATGTATTAAATTTTCCCGATAAGGTCCTTTCTTTAATGAGAGGTACTTCTTTTATTAAAAGCTAATATTTTTTTAAAGAAAAGCACATTTCTGTAAGAAAAAGCCTAATAGTATGAATTTTTTTTACAAAGAAGTACTTTTTTAAGAACAGGTACTTTTTAAAGAAGTGGTACTCTTTTTAGGAAAAGGTTATTTTTTTTTTAAGAAAAGCTTTTTTTACGAAAGAACATATAAAATTTTAAGAGTAGGTACCTATCTCAAGAAAAGTTATTTTGTTTTACAAAAAAGGTACTTTTTAAAGAATATGTAGTATTTTAAGAAAAGGCAATTTGTTGTAGGACAATGTACTTTTTTAAGAAATTGTACCTATTTAAAAAAAAATATTTTTTAAAGAAAATGTACTTTTTGTAATAAAATTTACTTTTTTAAGCAAAGGTAAATCTTTAAGATAAGGTTTTTTTTAAGAAAAGGTACATTGTTTAGGAGTATCAATAGGTATTTTTTTTTTTGAGAAAATTTACTTTTTCTAAGAAAACGCACTTACTTAAGAAAATGTAATTTTTTGAAACTTCTTTCAGTTTGGCTTTTCTAAATTTACTTTTTATTCGGTTCAAAACTACAATATGTAATAAACAGGCTCCACCTAGACAATTTCTCATTAAACAATGTTAGTCTAGACACGAACCAGAACAAGAGTAGGAGTGTAAGAGTAAGTGTGCTGCCAAGTGTAATTCCATACTCAGGGTTGTATGTCATGGATTTGCCAGTCTTGCAGTTTGGCTTTTCTAAATTTACTTTTTCGTGGGTTCAAAACTAAAATATGTAATACACAGGCTCCACCTAGAAAACTTCCCTTTAAACCAAACCAAACCAAAAGTACCCAATATAGTTGATAATAATGGGTTGTAATAAAGTAGTTAAAAAAAAGTTATTTAAAATTTTTTCATTTAGCCCCCATCCCATAAAGTGCGATAAGGAACTTCGTTCCAAAATCATCTTACCGCATCAAAATTGCCACAACTGGAGATCGAAAAACCCGCACGTCATTGCCGCGAAGCCAATGCATCTACAGAGAGTGACAGTTTGGTGAAGATTTGGGATCTTTGGCCCCTTTTTTTTGTCGAAATGCTACAGTTAACGGCGAGCGCTACAGAACTATGATTACGGACTATTCTTGGCTATGATTACGGACTATAATGGCAGACATGAACTGGGATAATCTTTGTTTTTAGCAGATGGCGCACAAGGACACATAGCTCATCAACTAGTTCATCTTTTGCGGCCTAAGTTCATTATACCATTGGCCGCCTCGGAGGTTCAGTGTGACTCCTTTCGACATTTTCTTGTGGGGCACCGTTAAAGACCGATGCTATGCGGATAATCCAGAAACCAGCCACACCCTCAAGGCCAATATCGTCCAAGCCATTCGTGAGATAGAACCAGAAACCGTCAAATAAGTCATGGAAAATTGGTCTGACAGGATGAGGGAGGCACATGAATGACTTCTGGCGTACAGTAAATTGAACTAGTTCAAAACTAGTCACGTAACTGGTTCCTAGCGGGGTACTTACCCCCTGGTTCCAGTTCTAGAACTAATGTCTGTGATGAACCGGTACGTTTTGTATGAATGAACACCACATGACCTGTTCGGGCTCAATTGAATAGTTCTAGTCCTTAATCCAGGCCTTGAACTGCGCCTTAAAGGACCTGTTTATTTTTAATTCAATAGTTCTAGTCATTAAATATTTATATGTTTCAGTCATGTGTATCCTTTTTCTTAACATTCTTCATTCTTCTTCATTAAGTTCGATATGATGATTATTTTATATAACTTAAGTGAACCACAGACTTGTCATCATTCATGAGCATGAGCTTGGTCGATAACTTTTTATCTGGTTGATGAATTTGGAAAAATATTACCAAAAGAATTTTGTGAACATGATAGTGACGGGAAAAACTTCGATTACATATTTATTTCGTATCAAGAAGGCCAGTAAACCGGCATTAAACATCAACTATAGCTGATGTTCATGCTCATGAATGACAAGTCTGTGGTTCGCTTTACCTCAAAATAATTCGAACAAATTACACTGTGCGACACCAAAAAAAATTATGGAGTTCTGTTAACGGATTGTGGTAGAAAGGCCTAAAAAAATATACGTGTATCGGCGTTTTGCCAGATCTGATCAGATTTTTTTTAGGGCAGGTCAAAGTTTACGCCCCTCGGCTTACTTCTGAGGTACAAAATATGTTCAGATGTTTTATACAAAAGATTCAGATAAGCATTTTTGTGGAACAAATTAACCCTCTAATTGTCATGTATAACCATAATTTTTAGTTTTGGTTTTGAAAATTCGCAAAAAACTGCTCCAAAATGACGGGGGGCGTGGTCAAAATGTTCTACAAAAACTATCGCCATAAAATTTTATTATATGTGTCCGAACACTCCAAAACACAAATTTTAGCCCAAGTGCTAGATAATAAGGAAACTTTGACCCGCCCTAAAAAAAATCTGATCAGATCTGGCATAACGCCGATACACGTATATTTTTTTTTTTAGACCTTTCTACCAGAGTCCGTTGACAAAACCCCATCATTTTGAAAAAAATCTAATTTTGTCTCACAGTGTTATTGAAAATTATTCGATAACTGGCTAAGTTATCGCTAGGTTAAATATGGAAAAAACTTTCAATCACCTTTCCTTTTTATAGTAAATCGAATGCCTTTAATTGGAGTGCCCACACTTCGTTGTTTCAAGGAGAAATCCGTTTCTTTTCGATCCTGTTTCAAGGAGGATCCGTTTCTTTGCGATCCTGAGGCCATGGGTCCGGTGCATTTGGTCATTCTCTAATTTATTTTTTAGTCCCACCCTACCAACTCTAGTTTAGTCGAATTGACTCTTCTTTAACATTTTAGAACCAGTTTGGAGACCTATCCCCCCTTCACCTATCGTTTAGCCAAAGTGAGTGTGTTCCATAAATAATGGGAATTCACAGTTGAAAATTTTCCATTTAAATGTAATTTAAATGCCCGATGCTTATCATTTAATGTCATTTAATATGAAAATTTTCTGTGAGCTTTTAAATTGAGCTTTTAAATGATGAGTGTAAAACTCGCCCTTAGAATTTCAAATAAAGCCATAATACAAAAACAAATTAAGTTTAGTACATTTTATTTATTTTTTAAAAATATACTTGCGTTTGGACCACCCTGTAGTGAAAGACTTATTACTGTCTTGCCGTGGGACTTTTATTTACGAGTTTGTTAGTTAGCAAATCATTGTATAAATCTAGGAAACTGGAGACAAACAAAATGGTTTAAAGTAACATTAAAATCACTGTACAAGACACATGCAAAATCAGTTTAATTCCGCAAAAAAATTATTTTCCAGGATAATTAATGCAGATTCAGATCTTAATCTTCAAATTCCTTTCGCAAACTTAATTTATTTATCATATAAAAAACCTTTCACTATTTACTGCTTACATTCAAAATTCTACTCAAACTTTGTTTCAACACATTAATATTAAATCTTTAAAGTCAACATATTAATATGTTTTCCCTAGAAAATAAGCGGCAAGAACGCAATGAACACAGTTAATAATTATGTGAAGATCACTGTACAAGACACATTCAAAATCCATTTCATGCTACAAAAGACATTTAAGATTCTACTAAATCATTGTTATGGAAGTCAACGTATTAATATCTGTTCCCTAAATAAAACGGACAGAACGCAACGAACATTGTTAATAATTATGTAAAGATCACTGTACAAGACACATTCAAAATCCATGTCATGCTACAAAAAATTGTTCGCCAGTGTAAGAAAGGCATACAAATCTCAGTGGCCAAATTCCTTTCGCAAACTTGATTTTTTTTGTCCTATCAAGTACCTTTCTTTCTCTAAACACTGCTTACATTTAAAATTCTACTAAGTCTTTGTTACACAAGTCAACATATTTATATGTTCCCTTGGGGACAAAAACAGAAAAATGCAATCCTTCTAACTTTTAACAGTTTTTTTCTTCCAAAAAAATAACTTAAACAGTTTCCTATCGTACGTAGACAAATTTATGATGTCTGCGAAATATAAGATAAACTTTAAAATGTTCCCCTGTCGTATCTAACTACGAATGTACAAAAGTAGAAAATCGTGTATCTCTCTGAAACTCCTATTTCACAAGACATTAGTAAACTAATAATGCAAAAGATACAACTATAAATCTTTCCAAAAACTACGAGTTTCCAAAAACACAAAAACTCAAAATATCTAAAGCTGCAGCTCAAGAGCATATGAAAACATCAACAATTACTAACAGATACATGTGCATCTTTATGGATTTGAAGATATGATTGCATACATATGAACGAATACATGCATAAGCCATCCTATGGACAGACACAGGCATTCATGCTTATAGCCCAAAATCGTAAGGATAAGACTTATGGAAATGCATATTTCTGCAAATCCCATATTAAACGTTCTGTAGGGATAGAAGGTATCAGGAAAAAGCCATAAAAATGTTGCAACTAACTTTTCTATGAGCGTTTCCATATAAACTTTTGCAGGACGAGCAAATGTATAGCATACATATGCATTTGTTTGTGGTTCTGTATGTGTTTATGGGTGCATTTGTGCTGAGTATTAAGTAGATTTATGAATTGGAATGACATGGAATACATATGTGTTTGTATTTGAAAGGCTCTTTACGCATACATGTATATTTGCATACAAATACTATTCTATAAAGACATTTATTGCATTTTTAAGATAGAAAACTGTTAATAAACTTTAGATGCAAATTTACTTTACACCTTTTCCAAGGGGACAAAATAATACTGGTAAAAAAAGAGGAAAATATTTTAGAATGTTTGCCTGGACTAACATTTTAATCCCAACGGACGTCTGTGGTATGTTAAACCAACATTTTAGTGTTACCGAATAACTGTTAACTAGTGTTGCAGCTAGGTTGTTCTGGTTGCTGTCGATGAAAACAACGTGGCTGTAAGATGAAAGCTACTACACTTATATATATTGTTACGAATTTTCTCATTCGTCCTTTAGCGCTGTTTTATTCCCAATAATAAACAGTTACAACAGTTTAACTTCCTTTTATTTTACTTATATAGTACAACAGTTTTCTTTATTTACACCACTTTACAAAAAGTCTCATGTTTTACTTTCAAATTGCGTTGCTTACTTTCCGGCGGTTAATCACAAACTTAGCTCTCCGTTCCAAAGACCTCCGGTATCATACTGAAATGTAGTTATCTCTAGCGAATTCAAGAACCTTCTAGTCGTTATTGTTAGTTATATTTCTACCAATTAATGAATCCACCTCTGGACTAATAGGCCAATCATCTCGAATAGTGGAGAATTATCTTAGCTGAGGCGAATTCATGCTACTGGCTTAGCGAGCTGGTATGTTGTTACATTGTATACTTTCAGGCGCAGAATTAATCGCCCTGTTATTTACATAATGTACAAATGGTCATTAAGAGTAAATAAAAACTGTTACTTAATCGTAACAATATTATTTGGTCATTAAGAGTAGGTAAAAGCTTTTACTTAATCGTAACAATATTTACGATCTCACCACGAAAGGTTGATGAAATCGCTAATATGGAAAATACAAATATTTCCTTCGAGGCAATGCAAAAACACTGGACCAGAGTCTAGAAATAGATAGCGTTGTTATTCTCTCCGCAAACCACAAGATGGTGTGGAAGCGGCTGCATGGCGTGTTGTGGAGACCTGAAACTATTGCAAATTAAGGGCTGGTAATGGATTTCGAGTCAGTCTGATTTCAAATGCAGAAAAGTATACATACGTTGCCGAGTAGTGGTAAAAGTGTTGAATTTCGAATAATTGTGTATTGTTAAAGTAGGTACTATATACATCTACATCTACAGTATGAATATTAATTGAAGGTGTGATATATGATAAGCTAATATTTAGCTTAATGTTAATGACATGTCGATAAATACATCTGGCTATAAGCTGAATATGCTACAATACACAATTTCACCACGGGTGGTTAATGGATTCGCTAAAGAACTTTCGGGAGTTTCAGCTGATAGAAGGTCATGTAGTAGTAAAGTTCTGGATATAGAGTTATTGCAAATTTTAAGTTTCTGTAAATAAAAACTATTGTTATTGTGGTAATTTATACGATTTTAACTATAAAGTAAATAAAACAATGCTAAAAACTATTAATGGGAAAAACTTCTCATTACATTTTTCCATTATACACTAATTTTTCCCAATTTATATCCTCCCATAACGTAACACATTTTCGTGTATATTTCATTTCGATAACTCTTTCTTTGAGCTTTATAGCGTCTACAATCTTTCAATATCAAACAAACAAAATGCATTCATTATTACCTTGCATTTATGAATCATTTCAATTCTCATTCATTTTCAACCAAAAAACTCTTTGTCCAGCATGCATCCTATTAATTCCCAAAACTCATCAGACGAAATGGTAGAGAAGGGATTCAAAAATTATAAAAAGTAAAATAGTACCTTTGACAAGAATGAAAGAGCGAAAAGAATCGTATAGTAACTAAAATATTGTTGCACAAACATTGCAGAGGAGGAGTACAATTTCTCTTTCGCAGCTGTTACTCGTCGCTGAATTGTGACCTATTGGAAGCACAGTAGTTGTGTGTTGTAGAAAAAATGTCAAATGTTGTTAAAGTATTTTAGAGTTTCATTACTGGTAAACACTATTACTGCCGAAATTCTCCCACATTGGATTGTTATAATAAACCAATTTAATCGAACCATTTAAACTAAAATTTTTTAAATTTTGTGCTTGAATTATAAACATAAGAAAATCGTTTGTACCGTCCCTATCAAAACCAACAAGGATATTTTTAATATCATTGGTGTATCTTTAATGGGTTTCAAGTCAGTCGATTTTAAAAGCTCATGTTTATCAAATAAAAATATTCTGGTCGACATTTGATTTTCTTCCTTTGTTTTCGGGATATTTTTGTATTATATTGTTGTTGTATTCAATAAAACCCACAACAAGAAACTAAAAATTTTCCAACTCTTGGAACTATTGAACCACTGTGCAAAACACCAAAAGAAATTTGAATTATTCTACTTGAAGCAGATGAAGAAAAACCTAAATTAAATTCACTATGTAACATTTTACGTAGTTTCCTTTTCGTTGAATTGAGTGGAAGTACTTTACAATTTTTCCACTCCCCTGTTTCCCCCGCTTTGACAGGTCTCCAAATTTCTTATTTTCTCAACGAAAGGACTCAGAACTATAGTACTTGCAATCAATTTATATGAGCCATTGTAGTCGTTAGTTTAAAGGAAATATCCTTATTATGCCCTGTTACAATTAGTGGCTGCTGTCGTTTTTTTTATATCTTCATTAATTTTGATTTTATTATATCAAATTGAGAATGAAACGCCTTCTATTAATGTCCTTGTGCTGTTAGCGGCATTATCTGTTTCCATCAAAAACTATTTCGTTTTAAATCAGCGCCTGATAATTGGGTAGGAGAATAAGGTTGAAAACAACAAATTATTGAGCTCAGTTAAATTGACAAAATTCGGTAAGTGTGTGTTGAAATTTATTGAATTTTCACCATTTAACTGTCGAACTGAATTAGCAACAAAATGAAAATAATGAAAAACACTACATTTGTTGATGTCATTTGTTCTCATAAGCATGAAACTCGGTATGAACAATTTTTGATTAGGATTTACTTTATACAACCAGAAAAAAACATGAAACACTTTCATCAATTCAGGTTCATTAATCTTGCCAAACGATCTTATCATATTTTTATGATAAATTCTGGACAAGTTTGACTTAACTAACATGTATAGCAATATAATATTCGGAAAGAGTTGTGGTGGATATTTCTGCTCGAATGCCTTACGCCTAAAAGTATGCCGTCCCTACACTTTAAAAAGGTAACTCATACCAACCCACAATAAGTGGAGACCCAATGTGCACAAAAACGGATGCGGATCTTAAAAAAAGGAATCTGTGCAATCGCGAATTTACGGATCCGTAAAACAGTTAGAAAAGGAATCAGTGTAACCGCCAATTGAATAATCCATTTCAATCCAAAGTGAGTGACAGGCTCGTTCGCTTATGTTTTCTTTCGACATCGTGGGTTAGGTTGTTAATTTTTTTTTTTTTTTTTGTAATCAAAATTTTATTTCAATTGATTTTTACTTTTATATTTTAATTTTAGAGGAACTGATTTTTTTTTTGCTTTTTACTTTAATTTAATACGAAATGACTGAATTTATGTAATAATAGTACAAAAATTAAAATTAAAAATTAAATTTATTACAATCCGTTTTATTAAAAAACACGGGTCCGCAACGGATCCGAATAAGAAGTCTGAAACGGATCCAAAAAAAGGGCATAAAATCCGTTTTTGAAGAGGATTTTGGGAGGATTTCTCCCGCTTGCGGATCCGAAACTGATCTGTAACGGATTCCGCTACGGATACGTTTTATTAAAATAAATCCTAATATGATGTCCGTAACGAGTCCGTAACGGATCCGAAAAACGAACATAAAATCCGTTTTTGAATCCGTTTTTTTGAGAGGAATTTCTCCCGCTTGCGTATCCGAAACTGATCCGTAACGGATTCCGCTACGGATAGAAAGTACGAAGAAGTGGAGCCGTTACGGATCCGAAACGGGTCCGTTCGGCACACTGGGGCGTCTGTGCTAATCGGGAACAGAAAATTCGTAACAATATATTAGGCGTGTTTTGGTTACACCGCTTGCTTATATATTCGCTTGTTTTGTATGAAGCACTTAGCGAAGACTTAGCGACAACTTAGTGACGAGAATTGTTTTCGCTAAGTTAAACCAATTTTTTTTTGACATATTTTAGCATTTTCAACCCTTATTCACATTTTTGAATAAAATGACTTATCGCTAAATTGTCGTTTTCTTTGCAACTTAGCAAGCGACAATCGCTTGCTTCTAACCAAAACACGACTATTGTTAGGAATAAGTAAACGCTTTTGCTTGCTCTTAATGACCATACCAGCATTTATGTAAATAACAAGGCGCTTAGTGCTGCCCCTGAAAGTATGCATTGTAACAACGTACCAGGTCGCTAAACCAGTAGCACGAATTCGCCTCAGTTAAGATAATTCTCCACCACTCGAGATGATTCTACAAAGATAACTAACAACAACGACTAGAAGGTTCTTGAATTCGGTAGAGATAACTACATTTGAGTATGGTGAGTTGGTATAAATAGCGGAGGCCTTTGGAACGGATAGTTCAGTTTGTGATTAAACCCCGTAAAGTAAGCAACGCGATTTGATAGTAAAATGTAAGACTTATTAAAGTGGTGTAAATAAAGCAAACTGTTGTACTATATAAGTAAAATAAAAGGAAGTTATACCGTTGTAATTATCGTAATTGAAAACGAACCTTGTTTTATTTTTGCGAATAAAACAACGCAAAAGGGACGACTTAGGAAATTCGTAACAATATGTACATGTATGAAATCTTCATCAAGATTTACATAAAAATTAATCAAATGAGTTCGTTACTTCATAGTACAAATTCATACGGTTTTCATCACTTCAAATAAACATTTCATCAACTATTTCAGTAAATTGTATGTATGTGAAATGCAACACTGCTCCCATTAAGTACCACCTATTAATAGACTACTGTCAAATTTGGAGCAAGTTCCGTCATTCACTTTGCGTTTAACAGCTGTTCTGTTGCTACCTCATCAGCCATATTCTCCGGATTTAGCCCCCAGTGACAATTTCCTATTTCCAAACCTAAAGAAATGGCTCGGTGGAAAGAGATTTAGCTCCAACGATGAAATTATTGATCAAAAAAATGCCTATTTTATGGACTTCAAAACCCCCTATTTTTTGAAAAGGCATACACAAATTGCAGAAACGTTGGACCAAGTGTATTGAGCAAAAAGGAGATTATGTTGAAAAATAAATTGTTTTCATCACCATTTTCATCAGAATATAGTTGTCCAAGTAGTTGTACGTAGATGCAAAACTTTTCAAATTTTTGTCGTTTTATACTCAACACTTTTCAGTTTTTGTTTCCACAATAATTCAATATTTAATTAGTATTCACCATTTTCACCAGATGTTAAGGGCTGTTTCGGCACGACGTTTTTTACCTCCGATACGACGAAAAAGCACTCAAAAATCAATTTTATTTCGATTCTGTTGTTTGAAGTTGAAAATAAAATAACGATAAAAGAAGGCATATTGATTTTATTATATTTTGACAATATAAAAGGCAAACAAATGGCTAAATAGCTTTTTTAATAGGTTTTGTTTTCATGGGAATTTGCCCATTTCCACCATTCATGCGCCATCTACAAAATCTCCCATTCCTTTCAAACCCAACACTTGTATTTCACTATCTAAAAATAAATAAATGGTTTCCCGTTACATCCCCCGAGGGGATTAGGGAGAGCTTCTGACTAGTGAGTTGTGCGCGTTCTAGTTTTACACTCACTGATTGGGACCTACAGTTTTACACCGGTTCCGAACGATATTTTGAGAAGGTTTTCCGTGGCTCGATAGGCTCGATACTCGATAGTGTCGCCTTCACTAAGCGAGATGACCGCTGTCGAAAGAAATAGGGATCGAACCCACGTCCTCATGCACAAGAGCCGCACACACTACCATTGCACCACCATGTAGGTTTTTCTGTCATCTTTGATAATGTTAAACAATTTGTCAAGTATAACAAGAAATTAAACAGACACAAAAACTTACAGAAAAAAATTGTTAAAAAAAAGATTTGCACTGGTGGGAACTGAACCGTGGACTCTGGGAATTGGTTCATCATATTGTTAAGATTTTGTTAAGATAAAACAAGGTTCTTTTCAAATTATGATAACTATTTATTACGACATTGCTATTGCCGTTATATACAACTGTTCACTATTATGTTTAATCACAGAGAAACCCAAATTGCCAAAAACTTTAACTATTTATGCGAGTTCTATTTTTCACCGCTAGGCTCTCTAGAAGGTACTACCCGTTTCTGGAACATGCCATAGATAAATAAAAACCATAGATGATTCATTTGCTCAATCACCATTTTCACCAGAGAACACATGCTCTTTCCGTACGACCATTTTTCACTCGGATGCGACGAAAAAGCACTCAAAATTATTTTTATTTCGATTCTGTTGTTTAAATTTGATAGAATATAAATAATAGAAAAGCATACCGCTTTTGATATTTGTTGACAATACAAAATGCCAGAAAGCACGGTTATATAGTTTTTCAATGGGTTTTGTTTCCAGGGAAATTTGCCGATATCTACCACTCCGGCGCCATCTAGAAAATTTCCCTTTACTTTCAAATCCACCACTTATCTTTCACCATCTATGATATTTTATTTATCTATGATGCTCCTCGATCTTTTTGTAATATTGTGTTTGTCATTTTCCGAACTTATAGAACGCCACAAGCAGCACTACCATATAGTGGAGACATCAACCGAATTTAATCGTTAGTGCAGCTTATTCACCAACCGGTTTGGCGAGCTGGTATACTGCTGCAAAGGCATCCCTTTAGGCGCAGCATTATTCGTCCTGTTAATTACATTATGTTAATTTAGGCACAAAGACAACTTTTACTTAATCGTAACAAGATTAAGCAAGAGCTTCATAAAAACTTCGTCATAGAGACTGATGAAACTTCTTCATCACATCTTTTGACGTTTTCATAAACATAATGAACTCTTAATAAATTAAGTTTTTCTGTATTCATCAAATTGGTGAATATTACGTTGGAGTCAAACTCTTCATGTCTTTGATGATTTTCGTTTTCCAGTCATAATTCGTTTATGATTATATTTTCTATTAAAAATAAATTTTAATATAAAGTAGTTATCTTTAGAGGAAGAGAAATTGATTATTTCTAATTTATCTCTCCAGATGGCAATAACAAGTGTCCACAAGTTCTCCAAGTTCTACACAAATATTTAGGTATATAATCACACATTACAGGCATAAACATTTCTCAAATTAACGAGAATTGTTCCAACATGCGAAAACAGCGAACACAACACTTAGGAAGGAATACGCAGATGGTACACTGTAACGGCAATCTCATGGCAATCGTTGTTTCTATTTTGAAACAACAACATCTATGCATTGGCTTTCAACGACAGCCTACATAGACAAGAAGTTGTGATTATTGATGTTTTCGGCAAAGTATTGTGTTGGATGTGTTCGCACTAGTAGGTGTGTTCGAACAATTCTCGTTAATGTGAGAATTGTTTATCCCCATAATGTGTGATGATATACCTAAATACTTGTGGATGCCTTGGTGGCCATCGAAATATATGTATCCACCGAATAATCACCGAAAAATCACTCCCTCTTGAGATAACTACTTTCTATTAAAAATTATTTGTAATAGAAAATATGATTTTAAACCGAATTATGACTGGAAAACGTAAACTTTTAAAGAACAATAAATCAAAAGTCTAATGAATTTCTTTAATTCGAAGAAGGTTTTTCTCGGAGTGTAGAATTTCTATTTAAGAATTTTGTTGTTGCAGTTGTTGAAAAACGTGTATCTCTATTTCTCTAAATTTAAATGACAGAACATTGTCAAAAAAAACTTACAAAATCTTAATAAATTCATATCGGACCCTCAGACTTTTTGGTTGGCTCGATTTCAGGTCAACACAATAACTGGCATAAATCTTTGGCGATCACAATAAAATGTTGGCAATGACTTTGTTTGTAATTGAAAATGTGCGTTATAAACAAACGCATTCTATAGAATGTCCAGATAGTAGTTATACTTTTTCCAATTGTTATATTTCAGAAGCTGGCAAAGCTGCCATTGGCAGTCAGCTTTCAAAATATTCAGTAAGCTTTGACTGGCTTACATTTCTTTGGACGGCAGTTACCTCGCTTAGTGACATTGATACTATCGAATACTTGCCATGGAAAATGTTCTCAATATACCATTCTGAACTTGTGTAAAACCGTAGGCCCCATTCAGTGAGCTTACAGCTAGAAAGCGCACAGCTCTGTGATTTGTGAGGGACTCTACCCAGTCCATTCATGGAATGCAACGGGACAATATTTTTATTTACGTTTTTATTTTATTAGTCAAGCTCAAGACCATCTATATCTCAATAAATAGTGATATAGTTTTTTGAAAACGAAGATGTTTTGCTAGTGCGTCCTCATGATTCCAAGCAAACCGCATAGCTATTTCAAATCTAGCCACAGATCTTCATCAGCGGTTGTTTGTAATGGTGCTTTTGAAAAATTCATCAAACTAAATGCAAATGAAAACTCATCTCAATTGAGAATTTTCCACTATGCAAGTCTTGGAAAATTATCGCAAGCAAAACACACAAGAAAACATTATTTACTTGTTAGAAAATATTTTCTTCAATATCATTCCGCTACTGAAGGTGGATGAACTTCCCAAGGACATTCGGCAACGTGAAGGTAGCTGTAGAAAATTGATTTAAAAATATATATTCATCTCTTCAATTTTGCTAAAAATTTGATCAAAATTTTAAATATAAATCGAAACTAAATTACAAAAATCAAGTCTAATGGAAGCCGATTATTTTGACGACATGTAAAGACATTTTTCGAATGTGTCTTTTATTGTTTGGCGAATGTTTTCTACATATTAAAGAATTCTCAATGCAATTGATTTTTCATTTGCATTTAAATTGAGGAATAGAATTATGCCAAACAAACGCAGATGAATATCTGTGGCTCGATCTAAACTAGATATATGATTTTCTATTAATCATGTGGATGCAGTTAATATTTTCTTTTATTTCTCCCATAATCAGTTGACTTATGCGAGTCAAAATTTTTCAAAATTTACAGATTACGAGGCACATTAATACTATCCCTTATGTTAGAAATAAACTGACTAAGTGGTATGACATAGCATTAGGGTATCACTGTCCAAGGCAGGCTAATGACTGCGTGTATACAACTATGTAAATCTCACGAACTTTACACCTGCCCATCTACACACTCCAGGATGTTTTATTTTAGCTTTAAGACCTTAAGATAACAAACTGTCCACTCACTATACCTTTTTCCCCTAGACGTCTTTCACTTTAAAATTATTCTTACTTCGCTGTACTGTCGTTGTGATTATAGCCCTTTTTGCTTATTCATTTAATTTATAACTATTTCAATATAGTTTTGTATTAGGGTGTACTGAAAATATTTTTTTTTAAATTTCAATCGTGGGGTGTTAAGAAAGAGGTATTGAAGAGCCGATTTGGACACAGGCAAACGTTTTACACGAGGTACTTATAGTCCTTATTAGGCGCACAATTAAAGAAGTTACCGCGGTGTTTTCGAGAATCGGAATGGAGTCGGAAAAAGAGGGTCTGACAGTAAATGAGGACAAGACCAATGGTTTCAACGAGCAGGGTCTGCATGCGATTAGACCAAAGCGTGAACGTTGATGACTGTTATAATTTCGAGGTGGTGGACGAATTTATATACCTCGGATCTGCCGTAAACAAAAACAACAACGTCAGCCTTTAGATCAAGCGGAGAATTGTGCTTGCGAATAGATGTTATTTTGGGTTAAACAAGCACTCTAGAGATAAGCCCAATCTCGAGTCCAGCAATACCAGAGCCGTCTTGCTTTATGGCGCAGAATCCTGGGTCTTATCGCAAGCAGACGAAACGTCTGTAGGAGTCTTCGAGAGAAAATAAAATTCCCTATAGTGCAGATCGAAAAATAGGAAGACTAAGACTCCGCTGGAGGGATCAGGTTGACGAATCCCTGCGTACAGTTGGTATTGCCAACTGGAGAGATAAGGCACAAGATCGAAGTGGTTGACGAAATATGTTATCTTCATTTTGTAAGGTCCCTGCTCCCCGGAATTGTTCGACACAGGATAATTAAGTACTTATAGTCTCCTACCGGCCGCTGAAGTTTCGATGCCTAGTCTAATTTGGTAAAAAAAAATATACTCTGTTTTACCAATATGGGGCTAAAACGACTTGCCATGATGAGCATAGTTAGGCAAATATACACGCCGAATAAAACGTCTCTTGTAATATTATGCAGCAACTAAAAGCTGAAAAATCTATATATTTTTGTTTTTTGGATGGACATATAAAGTGTGTTTGGAGCTCGTCGCAAATATAATATACTTGTGTCCAAACGTATTGTGTTTGCTATTCAATATTACATGTTTGAGGCACAATGATTAAATGTTAGAATATAGGTTTTCGCGACCCACATATATTTATGTTTGTGATAAAAATACATCTGTGTTTGTTGCACTCTCTATTCTCTCTCAAGTTCAAAAGAATAAAAGAGGGACAACGAGAGAGGCTATCTTGTAAGTGTGTATAGAATAAAAGAGGGACAACGAGAGAGACTATCTTGTAAGTGTGTATCTTTTTGCATTAGTCTCTCAGTCGTCATTGCTTCATCGGACAGAGGATATCAAAAGCGCTTGATCACTGAAACAAAAATAAACGAAGGCTCGGACGCTTAAATGGTTTGTGATGTTACTTTGGTTTTTGTGTAAGAGTTTCGTGTTTATGTATGTGTGCTATCAAAGTGAGAAACGATTTTGAGGAAAGAAACTGGAAAGGGCAACAACGTGATGCCCTTTGTCTGTCCGAGCCTTTACTGAGAAAATCGGAACGACGGACCATTTGTGAAATAAACGCTTGGCTTGCATGAACTATATTTGTATAAAAATATATTCTTTGTGTACCAAGGCGTAGTGATGACCAACGCTTAGCTGAAACCTTCCGAAAACAAAAACGTGAGAGGAAACAAAGGAGAAGCAAAAGAGCGGCAGATTTCCATTTTATGAAAAAAAAACAAATAATGAATTTAATGCGCCTAAATATTAAAAAGACTGTTTTAAATCTTTTAATTTGTTGTATTAATTATTAATAAATGTGGATTTATATTGATAAAATTAATTCTAATAAATAATACACACATATATATTGAAATCAAAGAATAATTCGTTCTTAAATATTATTATATTTGGGGGGAAACACGCATATGTTTCCACCTAAAAGCATACATGTTTCGCAGTAAACATGATGCTGTTTACATTTAAACACAAGTGAGTTTCGGACTTGCAACCATATTAATGTCTGAAGTGTGTTCCAAACATATACGTGCCTCCTGCAGAATATGGTTGGGAGTTGCGGATATGTTGTTGTTCCTTTTTTGACTGTCAGGTTTCTGTTTTCAGCAGTTTTCAACTAACAACGCCATATTTGGGTCACAAACACTATATTATTAATCATATATTATATTATATATTAATCCTTGTGTCTCTAACATGTAATATTGAATAGCAAACACAATGTGTTTGGAGACAAGTAATCTATATTTGCAACAAGCTAAAAAAACACGTTATTTTTGCATCCAAATAACAAAAGTATATATATTTTCAGTCATAGAGTAACTTCACAAAAAGCTGCCATTCTTCGTATCTGTCATTTCCTTTCACACTATTCGTGGTGCGGTCGGTGCGACAGAGAGTTATTTGACGTAAATTGACTTACACCAGGTGGAATTACAAAAATTGTTGACTTAAATTGTTTATGTCGTTTTGATCAAAAATTGTGAAATTTTAACATATTTTGGACTTACTTTATTGTTAGTATATATTGTTGGTTGGTTTGGGCCAATGCCCCTATCCGGTATTATTAAAGTACTACTTTCCCACTTCCAACCGCCCATCTGCAACACACTCAATATCATGAATTTACTGAGTAAGTTGGCTACTCTATACGTCATTACTCTATGTTTTTGGTGTGTAGTTCAGTGTTTATTTTCAGCCTGGCTTCTCAAAAATACCGTTCGGAACCGGTGTAAAACTGTAGGTCCCCATCATTGAGTGTAAAACTAGAACGCGCACAAATCACCGATTGTGAGAAGCTTTCCCCAATCCCTTAGTGGCATGTAGTGGAAAAAATTTTTTTCCCTGGGCAGCATTTTGAAGTCTTGCGGAAATATAGTTTTCTTAAATTTGACGTTACCGCAATCAGCTCCTAAATACGAATCCTTTGACAGCCCCAACAAAAAAATTTTTTTCAGTACACCCTATTGTGTATGTGTGTGAGTACGCAGTGATGTCATTTGTATATTTCTTACTTTACTGCCCATTTCCTGGGTATCCTTAACACATTTTTTATAGGATTCTATAACAAAGGCTTGAGAAGGAAGAAACGCAACCCAGAAACAGTGGTTTGTTATATATTTATATATAGATGTGTGTGTGTGTTGTAACTTTACTTCGTAAGTTTTCTTAAACATTAATTGTCCTCAAGTGGATACTAGTAACCAGCACAGGCTAAACCACTTGCAGGAGTTTTGATATCCACTGCAGCTGCAGCAGCTACACTTGATGCATTTGTGGTAGGAGTTGTTGGCGATTTTTGTTTTGTTTTGGTTGTAATCATAATCATCAGCAGGTTAAGTTTTCTTGAAGAGTCTACCTCAAGTTGTTGCTTGACTTGAGATATCCTTGAGTACTACAACTCCTGGCCCAAAGTTGTTCGTCTTCTCTTGCAGGACATACTAACGAAATATATCTTATTATTCTACTACAACTACTACTGGTAAGGAAAAATAACAAAAATAAAAAAAGGAAAAGGAAACTTAAGTATAAAAAAGAAAGAAACTGACACTCATACTACTTAATAAGTACATATTTACATATACATACATACATCTAGATATATATGTATTCCCACTACAACCTTCTAAGTTTGAGTCCTGTAGTTGCAGTAAATGCTGTGGTTGTTTGTAGTTGTAAGTGCTTATTTCCTGGTTTCCCTACACTTGTAATTGTGATTTATTTAAATATTTCATATAGTACTTCAAAGTTGTGTGAAGTGTTCTTAATTGGATTTTGGTGAAGTGAGAACGGGAGAGGGAGAGCGATACGGAGAGAGAGTGTGTGTGTGAGAGTATGAGTATGACAGGCCACTTGGTTTGTTCAAAAGTGAATTTTGAATTTACTTTAAAGGATCCAGATATGTTTAAGTGTTAGTCCTTTTGGGAAATCGGTTTTAATTTACATATGTATGCAATACACATAATGTTGGAAAGCATCATGTTATATATTATTTAAAATATAAACAGCCTCAGTGCAACTAAACAAGAGACTAAAACGACAGTAGGGTGTACTAAAAACTAGTTCCTTTAGAATTGTGGGGAAGTTTAGTGCGGTTTGATACAATTTTCTTAGAAATTGTTCAAATTCTTAAAAGTATAACACCAAAATGGATATCAAAAATGCAACAATGGTTGCTCCAACCACCAAATCGCTTGGAAGTGAAAGTATGCCGACTTCCAGGAGCGTATACTTACTTACTTACCCGGTCTCGATCAACCCCTTACAAAACGAAGAAAACATATTTCGCCAACCAGTTCGATATTTTGCTTTATATCTCCAGTTGGTAATACCAAGTGTACGCAGGGATTCGTCAACCTGAACCCTCCAGCAGAGTCTTGATCTTCCTATTTTTCGTCTTCCTTCGATTTCGGTTCGTCTTCATTCATCTATTCGGGCCATAAATTTTTCGGAATATTTTTCTCTCGGAGACTCCTACAGATGTTTCGTCTATTTGCGATAAGACCCAGGAATCTGAGAAAGCAAGGCAGGTTGTATGAGACTCCGGTATAGCTGGACTTTTGTTACTCGAGAGAGGGGTTTATCTCTAAAGTGGTTGCTTAGCCCAAAATAACATAATAAATTCGCAAGCACAATTCTCCGCTTGATCTCAAGGCTGACGTTATTGTTTCTGTTTACGGCAGATCCGAGGTATCCAACTTCGTCCACCACCTCGAAATTATAGCGGCTATCAATGTTCACGCTGTGGTATAATCGCGTGGAGGCCCTGCTCGTTGCCACCATTAATTTTTTACCGTCAGACCCACTTTTGCTAACCCCCTCTCAATTCTCGAAAACACCGCAGTAAATTCTCTGATTGTGCGTCGAATGATATCTATACCATCAGCATACGCGAGCAGCATGTGACTTTTATTGCTGATGATTTTATTCCTGTCACTGCAGCTTTTCTCATAATGATCTCCATTAAGATGGTAAAGAGATCGCACGATAGGGTTTATGAGGGGCAAGCGGCACAATGGATTTCTATTTGCTCACCTGCATTGGATTCCTCCGGGACAAGTAAAGTATAGAAACAATCTCTCCCTATCCCCAACATACTTTGGACATGACATCTGATCCCCTAGATTACCGTATTTAGCTGTACAGAAGGGGTGAACTGATACATGGCCTTCGGTCCTATTCTTTCTTGTTTGGTGATAATAATGACCGTGTGATCGCTCGGCACATACGAGCACAAGGACACTTTGTTATTCAAAATAACCTTAATACGTCTTTCGAGGCCCAGTAGCGCAGCTTACTGTAATTCTGATAGTTCAGGGGAATTTTAGCGCAGAAGGCCCCTTAGACATGATTTCGCAACTTGGAATATTACAAGAAGTTATATCCTGGAACATCCTGGCCCATTTAACCGAAGGAAGTTTACTGAACAAACCAACTAGGTACAAGGTGAAACCCTTTGAAAATCCAATTTGTTTGAAATCATCAATGCTACAGTTGAGTTGTCCAATATTACTCACATTTCTGTGAACAATTGTTGGTTCCCAATTACGTAATTGCTAAGTGTTCTGAAGGATACACATTAGGGTGCAGTGAAAATTTACTTTTTTTGAATTTGAAAATGTCACACTTGGAAAGAGGTGTAGTTTGGGTTCCTTAATAGGGAAAAACAGGGAAAAAAAATGTTAAAAAAATGTTTGAGGTCGCGCCACGCCTTTGAAATTTGGAAATTTTCGCTATTTTTGCGACGGTTCCAAAAAAATCCTAAAAATTAACGAATCAACATTCACAATTTGCAAGCACGAAAGTTTGAGCTTGTTCAGTACCCAAACAAAAGGACTTTGGGGCAAAGAAGACTTTGGTCGACCAATATTTGTAGCTTTGGAGTCGATTTCAATGCTAAGTAAATGTTTTGAAGAAGGGAGTTTTGAATAAGTCAAATATTTTTTTTTGCCATTTTTCGGCCACAAAATAGTTTGTTTAAATTTTTGCTGGAGCGGGTTTGATTGAATTGAATTGAATACATGAAACTAAAACGCAATACATCAGCCAAAATAAGAAACATTGACTTCATCTCCAATTTGAATGCACACGGAATATTTACGAATCACTCACTGAGAGAATAATGCAAAAATACAGATACACACTTACAAGATAGACCCTCTCGTTGCCCCTCTCGAGAGAGCATAGATAGTGCAACAAACACAGCTGTATTTGTATCACAAAAATAAATAAATGTGGGTCGCAAACACATATATTATAACATATTAATCATGGTGTCTCAAACATGTAATATTGAATAGCAAACACAATGTGTTTGGACACAAGTATATTAAATTTGCGACAAGCTCCAAACACACTTTATAACGGGTTTTTCAACAGAGACTCTACAAAAGTAAATCGATAGGGACAGCAAACGACGCCATATTTTTTCCCGCTCTTTCGACTCTTTCTTCAGTAAGGTTTGCCATTTCATCATGGAAAGATAAACGTGGCAACAACGAGTCGAAATTATTAAAATTTACTACCGAAATTTGGAGTCAGTGGCCTCAACTTTAAGAGCGCTACGTCCAATTTATGGTCGTCATAATCGCCCTACCAGATCAACAATTGAGCGTCTAATGAAAAAATTTGAATCCACAGGCACAGTACAAAATGTTCCCGTGCCAGTGAACAAAGAAGTGTCCGTAGTGTCGAGAATATTGCTGCCGCTGAGGCTTCAGTTCAAGAAAGCCCAAATATGTCTCTCACACGTCGTTCTCAAGCGTTGGGCATCTCTGTGACGTCGTTGTGGCGAATTTTGCGAAAAGATCTTGGCCTACATCTTTACAAGATCAAATTGACGCAAGAACTGAAGCCGCTTGACCACCATAAGCGTCGTATGTTCGTGAATTGGGCTGAGCAACAACTTGAAAATGATTTGAATTTTCATCGGAAAATCATCTTCAGCGATGAGGCTCATTTCTGGCTGAATGGCTTCGTCAATAAGCACAATATGCGTTATTGGTGAGACAGCAATCCACACGTAATCCATGCGTCATCATTGCATCCCGAAAAAATTACGGTTTGGTGCGGTTTATGGGCCGGCGGCGTCATTGGGCCGTACTTCTTCCGTGATGATCAAGACCGGCACTAGTGTTCAATGATAACCGAATATTTTTGGCCCCAATTGGATAATATGGACTTGGAGGACATGTGGTTCCAACAGGACGGCGCCACAAGCCACACAGCGAATGCCACAATCAATTTATTGGAAACCGAGTTTGGTGAACGTGTTATCTCACGAAATGTTCCGGTCGATTGGCCACTTCGGTCGTGCGATTTGATGCCGTTGGATTATTTCCTGTGGGGGTACGTCAAGTCTATGGTCTATGCCAACAAACCAGCGACGATTGATGAACTTCGTACGAATATCGAACGTGAAATTGCAGCAGTATCGGCCGATTTATGCTTGAAAACCGTCGAAAATTGGGTTCAGCGTCTAGACTTCTACAAGCGTGACCGTGGTGACTATGCAAAAAAAATCGAGTTCGATACATAATGGCATCGAACGTACTTTCACAGGAATAAAGAATTTCATTGGTATCTAAAACCGGTTTTGTTTTATTTAAAAAAAAACTTTTGTAGCGCTCTTATTGAAAACCCCGTTATTATAACATATTAATCATTGTGTCTCAAACATGTAATATTGAATAGCAAACACAATGTGTTTGGACACAAGTATATTAAGTTTGCGACAAGCTCCAAACACACTTCATATTTGCAACCAAACAACAAAAAAGGCAGATTTTTCAGCGTGTTTAAAAAATTGACTTCAAATTGAAATCGACACCAAACATTCCAATATTGATTGATCGTCCTTTTCTTTGCCTCAAGTACTGTTAGATACTGAACAAGCTCGAACTATGAAATTTCGAATAAGTTGACTAGTAATTTTTAGAATTGTTTTGAAATCAACGTTAAAATATCGAAAATTTCCAAATTTCAAAAGCGTGGAGCGACTTCAAAAAAATTTTAAAATTTTTTTCCTTATTTTCCCCTTATTAACGATCCCAAACTAAAAAAGTATATTTTCATTCCACCCTAATTTGTTAAAATTTAAAAACAAATTTTAAATTTTTTTCTTCTTATTAAGGATCCCAAACCATAGATAAAGGAAATAATAGATATAGCGCGAACATTGTCAACTTTGTTCAGTAGGTGCTGTCCTGTACTACTGTCACTTTCACTGAAGTTTCCCATAATTCTCATTGACGTTTGTTTAAAATTGTGGCAAATTTTTGTGAAATTTATGCATTTGTTTCTTATATAAAAAACTATTAGAAAGACATGAGGCCGGTGTTGGGATATCAATAGGAGAAAACCCGTCAGACCGCCCAAAGATGAACATCCCGGAACGCCTTTTTAACCTAAAAACTTCCCAGCCCAAAAACTGTAGCAACTTCTGTGGTCGAAGATGCCAAAACCGTTAGAGTGTCTGAGGACTCTCAACAAGGAATGGTAGCTGAACCGGAGGAAGAACCAATTTATAAGGACATAGACGGTGGTGATATGGCTTTGCAATTCGATGGCCATCAGATATTCTACTTTAAGTAACGTGTTGCATTCTTGATCTTTTTGTTGAAAATTATTTTTTCTTTTGATATGAAAGCTTAGATTTTTATTGTCATATTTTTTGACTTTTTTTGCGAACAAAAAAAAATCCCATTAATTGCTTTCAACGACATCTAGAAAATTACCCATTACACTAAAATTTTCCCAACACTTGTGCTTCATCTATTTGTTTACTTTATCTATGTCCCAAACTACATCTCTATCCAAGAGTAACTTTTTTTTTGAATTTCACTCCACCTTAATACACACATTTCCTTTATACAACTATTGACAAACAATCAAACAGATGTCAAATCACAATAATTGTTTATATTTTATTGAAGAATTTAATTAAATTGCATTTGATTCTCATTCACACGAATTTCACAGGAATAAAAGTAATTTTTTGTTTTTTGAAAAGCAATTTATTTAACAAACTGACAGAGGGAGGGAGTAGGAGAAAAAGGAAATCGAAAACAGGACAACGACAGCGCTAGTGATAGCAACGAAAGAAGACATAACAGAGAGAAAAAGAGAGTGAGAAATAGAAGTTTGAACTAAATCATTTTGTTATCTCGGCTACAAACACTGACTTTTAAATCATTTGGCAATTTATCACATCACTCTTCAACACACATTCATTCGTACCCATCCAATTGGGGGGGGGGGTCACAATCGCAGAGAAAATGAAAACACCAAAACAGGAACTGCAGCAAAAATCCTTCCGCATAAACACGCTCACTTTATCTCTGCTATAGATTTGCAACTTTTTGCTGGTATTGTGGGTGAACGTGCGTGTGTGTGTGTGTGTGTGTGTGTGTGTGTGTGTGTGCGTTAGCCTTTCCTTCCACTAGTGTACGCTCTAGTTAGTATTAGTATCAACCCACTAGTACTTGATTACATGAAGATACAACTACAACTCTGCACAGCTGTCAATACTATCGCTTCCTCAACGAAAAACAAGAGAGTGAGCGAAAAGAGCAAAAACAAAAAAGAACACACACAGACTCTCAACGGCAGCTGTCATTTAAAATGCTTGTTAAAACTTCATTAATGTTAGGAACACCCTTGTATGTCCTAAATATGGTGAAAACTGTGGAAAACTGCACTTGGATTGATGAAGATTGACCCTGAGAAGTGCACACTACACTGGGAGAGTATGAAAATGTGCTTAGATTCTGATGATACATTGACAAGTTTAGGAAAATGATTACCCGTTCCATAACTGTATGATAAATCGAAAACTTAGATTGATGTTTTTAAAGCAAATGTCCAAACAAATGACAAGCATAAATATCTTGGAAGATATGGGTTAGGTCGTGTAATTTTAAATGAAATTGCTATTCTTTGAGGCGTAATAACGGTCAGATAAAAGGATATTTTTATAAACCGATAGAAATTGAAAATAAATCTGAAAAATAATACACAAAAAATTCAATTTTATACAAAAAAATTTACTTTTTTTTGCTTATTTATCTCCAATATTTGTTCCCTGAAGAAGTCGCCCAATGTTTAGACGAAATACTGAAGATAAATAAGGAAAACAAATAAAAGATCTTAAGCTCGTTTAAAGAATAAGAATAATTTCAATTGAAGATCGTGGAAAACTTTATATATTCAACAAAATTAACATTTAACATTAACATTTTAAAATAATTTCAGGCATATGGCCACCGCGACTACACGCTGAAAGATCTGTCTTTTTTTGTTGTTTGGAAGCAAGTATAATGTGTGTTTGTAGCTTGTCGCAAATATACAATACTTGTACCCAAACACATTGTGTTTGCTATTCAATATAACATTTTTGAGACACACTGAGTAATAGGTCATAATATACGTTTTTGAAACTCAAATGTGGCTTTTTTGCTCAAAAAAAATAAAAACAAATACGACACAAACAGCAGCTCTTCAATTCATGAAAACAGTGCTTGCAAAAATGTGCATTAGGGTGCCCCAAAAAATTTTACTTTTTAGATTTTCATGGTTGCTCAAGCTTTATTGGAAAGCTTATAAGGTAAAGTATTTTTGAGATTTTTTTTCAAATTTTTCAGAAGAGGTTTAGAGTTCGCACAAGTCGTATTTCCCCCAAAAATCGGTATTTCCGGACGTTTTTGAATTTTACTTAGAACTCGGAAAATAACCACGATTTTCTTAGTTTGTAAGTCAAAATTTTTAAAGAAAAACGTTCAAACTTGTATTGTATATGTATAAACTACCAGTTTTGGCAATGATTTTGCTGAATAAGATACAACGTATTAAATTTTTTCGTAAATTTTGGATATATTTTGTTAGTAACGCTTTATAACTTTTAAAATTTCCATCCAAATTTAAAAATCTAATGATACATTCTAAAAGACAGATGAATTCTAAGCAATTTTGTAGAAAAAAATTTTAGTTTGCTGTTACTGTTCCAGAGTTATACCCATTGTATGAACTTTTTACCAATTGAATGAAACTAAAAATATTATAAACTGTTAGCCAGTTTTGCATCGGATTTGCTTTAAGTTTCTACGAAAATTTAAAACACTAATGATGCACTTTAAAAGATGGATATTTGCCAATCAATTTTTTAAAAAAAAAATTTTAATTTCCAGTTACTGTTCCAGAGTTATGCCATTTTAAAACTCTTTACCCATTGTATGAAACGAATAATACTATAAACTCTTTGCCTATTTTTCATCGGATTTCCTCTAAACACTACATTCATGAAAAAATCTACATGCGCTAAGTAACGACAAAGAGTTACACACAGAAAAAAAGTACATAGCAATATATTGCACGAAACATACATATGTTTGCAAGCAATCATATATATGGTTCCTGCAATATGTTGCCGGGGCCATTTTTTGCTACGTGTAATTCTTTATCGCATGCAGATTTTTTCCATAATACAATATTCCAAGCAAATCCGATGAAAAAAGATAATATTATTAGGGTCATATAATGGGTAAAGAGTTTTAAAGTGGCATAACTCTGGAACAGTAACTGCAAATTCAACATTTTTTTAGAAAATTCCTTGGAATTTACCCAACTTTTAAAGTACACCATTTCTATTTTAAACTTTCATAGAAATTTAAAGCAAATCCGATGCAAAAATAGCAAAAAGATTATAATATTCATACAATGGGTAGAGGGCTTTAAAATAGAATAACTCTGGAACAGTAACCGCAAACTAAAAATTGTTCTCTTCAAAATTACTTGGAATTTATACGTCTTTTAAAGTGCATCATTAGTTTTTTAAGTTTGCATGTGAATTTTAAAAGATATAAACCGTTATTTACAAAATTGACGAAAAAATTTAATACGCGGTACCTTATTGAGGAAAATCATTGCCAAAACTGGTGGTTTGTGCATATACAATAAAAGTTTGGACGTTTAGCTTCAAAAATGTTGACTTCCAAACTAAGAAAATCGTGGTTATTGACCGAGTTGTAAGTAAAATTTCAAAAAACGCCCGGAATACCCGATTTTTGGGAGAAATTCGACATGTGCCACCTATAAACCATTTCCGAAAAATCTGAAAAAATTCTCAAAAATACTTTACCCTATAAGTTTTGAAATAAAGCTTGTGCAAAAAAAAAAAATTATTGATGGGACACCCTAGGCAATATGTTCCTGGGGTCGATTTTTCTCCAAAAATTAGCAAGAAATGAATAGATTATTCAATATGATTTATTTTCTTCAATCAGACAAGACAATTGAACTCCTTAAATCACCTTGTTGAAGTTTCTTCTCAGACAGTATTTTGGATCCGCAACCAATTAAGTTCATGTGCATCTGCGTCTGCGCAAATTTCTGCTACCTAACACTACGAACATTTTTGTGATCTTTGTCACACTCTTCGCTAATGCCATTCTATTCCATATGTTATAAATCCCTCGAATAACTAACACCACTGATTTTATTGTTTAGCGAAAATTTGACAAACTGCAGGAGCAAAAAGTGAGTTTTATCGTGTTTTTGTTACATGTTTTGTACTTTCCTTTTTTGCTATTAAAACTGCAACAGCACTCTCTTCTGTCATAGAGTATTAACGTCAATGGCAATGTTTTTTTTCTTTCTTTTTTTATCTTTTCTCACTTAAGGACGGACCCAAGCATATTTCAACACGTTTGACATATTTGACTTAAGGTTCACAAGAGGTGGATGGATGCAAGAGATGAGTTATACTCCACGCAGTTTTATAATGAAAAACAAAAACTCATTTAAAAATCGACATTTATCAGTAATAGGGCGCGCAAAAAAATTGACGTGATTATAAGTTATTGTTGTGAAATTACGATCTAAAATAAATTGTAAAATAATTTGGTAAAGAAAAGGAGAGTGCATAAACAAAAATATTCAATCACGGAGGAACTGCTGGATGCCATTATTTAAACATTTGCAAGAAGTACAAGTAACTGGTTCAGTACAGATGTAGATGTTTTTTTCACAAAGGAATGCAAGATCTGTATAATATTTCGTAGTAAAATCCTTTACGAGTGCTGGATACTAGGAAAAAGTTTAGTTCATTTATATATTAAGAAGGGGAAATTGATTTTGATTTCACATATCAACTAATAATCTATTATAATACTCGTAATAATCTATTTTCAAAATTAAAATGTTCGAGCGTTTCATCGTTTTTTTTTAAATAATTTCATTCTCCCATATTTCGCTTCCCTTAGGTAGCATCATAGATAGATGAACACACTCATTAATTTAAAATGAAATAATGCTACCCACAGGGTAGCGACATATTGGAGAATAAAATTATTTTAAAAAATGACCAAGCGCTCGAAAATTTTAAGTTTTAATATAATTCGAAAGGTCGAATATATCATCACATTTTTTTTTTTAATAATCTATTTTTTAATTTCTTGTTTCAAATATCTCTGTTTCATGTATCTCTCTCTCATCTTAACAATTTAACCAATTCAATACTAGATTAAATTTTTTTTTACCTGTAGTCCGAAAGGAATTGTATCTACTCATATAGGCGAAAATTAATACATTAACTAAATACACTACTTATAGACCACAAATCGGGATCCTTAGTTTTTTCAAACTCCCTGTTTTAAGTCTAATCGGGACCCGAAGTTACACGTGCTAGTCACCTAGGTAAGGTTAGCCTAAGGCTCTACTGGATCTTGTGGTTCATTGTGATACTACAAGGACAAAATGAAAAGATGAGATTTTCCTTGTTCCTCCCGTTGAACCAGTTTGATTGCTTTAAAAAGCTCAAGAGTTGGCGGATACTAACATCAGCCAATTTTGTTAACCTCCAAATGAAATGTGAGCCCAAAGTAGGCTGCCACCTGCAAAGATCGTTGCTTAAACATAGAAAGTGTCCTTTTGACTCCACCTCCACTTCGCCAACACAGCTTCTGCAAAAGTCATTTCACAAGACTGCCAATCTCTCAGCGTGACGTCAAAAGAGACCGTGTCCCGTCGTGACAGACACGACAAATGAGACGTCCGGTTTCGATAAGGACGGAAGCGCGTTAGTATGTTTCAAGTCTACGCGGAGCCACCTCCTCTTCGTCACCACAGCTTCTGCAAAAGTCATTCCACAAGACTTGTAATCCCTCAGCGTAAGACCGTGACCCACCATGACAGATACGACAAGTGAGACGTCGGGTTTCGATAACGGCAGCAGCGCTTTAGTGGGTTCCAAGTCTAGGCGAAGCCACCACCTCTTCCACACCATAACTTCTGCAAAAGTCATTTCACAAGACTTGCAAATCCCTCAGCGTGGGACAGTGATCCGTCTTAACAGATACGATAAGTGAGACGTCCGGTTTCGGTAACGGCAGCAGAGCGTTAGTGCGTTTCAAGTCTAGGCGGAGCCACCTCCTATTCGTCACCGTAGCTTTAGTGGGTTCCAAGTCTAGGCAAAGCCACCACCTCTTCGACACCATAACTTCTGCAAAAGTCATCTCACAAGACTTTCAAACTCTCAGCGAGAGACCGTGACCCGTCATGACAGATACGACAAGTGACACGTCGGGTTTCGATAACTGTAGCAGCGCTTTAGTGCGTTTCAAGTCTAGGCGAAGCCATATCAGTTCTTTACTAGTGACAACCAACCATTAGTTACCGCAATGTCCCAATCTTCTAGAACAGCTTGCAAGTTGCTACACTCTGAAAAATCAGTCTATTTTTGTTGTTTGGATGCAAATATAACGTGTTTGTAGCTTGTCGCTAATATAGTACACTTGTGTCCAAACACATTGTGTTTGCTATTCAATATTACATGTTTGAGACACAATGACTAATAGGTTATATCTTATGTTTTTGTGATCCAAATGTGGCGTTATTTGTTTAAAACTACTGAATACAAAACGTGACACACAACAAAGAATGAAAAAAGCAACAGATCTGCAATTCATAAAAACAATGCCTGCAAACATATACATGGTTTCTGCAATATTTTGCAGGGCCCCTTTTTTTTTGCAGCGTGTAAAGGTGTGCCTAAATATTTTATTTCCCCTGGTATTCCTCAGTCAAGCAAGTTCATCTGTTTGGCAGTTCCCTGCTACTGTGATCCGGCATTCAAAACAGATGAAAATTAATCTCTCCAGCCATTTGTATAAGAGATCTGCCACAGTCGAAGGTAGTTCTCGAATTCAGGAGGACAGTTCCCAGCGGCTTAATAACAGCTTGTCTAGCAGAGAAAATATTCACTTCGACATTAGTCAGAACATTGCTTCTCAGCCATTCCGTTACTTTTCTGACAAATTGATCAGGCAATCTTATCACAATGGATATGGAAAAGTCCGTAGGAAAAACACCTTTATCGTCAAGTTTGTAACCATCTGAATAGAACTTCACGAATTCCGTATGTCAAGGGATGCGACCATTCCATACTGCTATATCAGGTATAAGAGTGTGGTACCTCTTGTCAAAGAGTTGTTCGGCCAAAGTGTAATTAAACATGCCTGGAATGTCAGGTAATGTGTTTAGAATGACATTATATCCGAAGCCATTTTCTGGCATAGTGATAGTTCCCTAAGTCCCTACTAGCAGAAGCCGAAGCATGCTTTCTATCTATAATATCCAATGGTATTAAATATGGTATGGCATTTAGTGTGTCAGTCGGTGTCGTTCTTAACGAATACTTTTTTTTTAATAAAAGGTACTTAGTGTAAGAAAATGTCCTTTTTTTAAGCAAAGGTACTTCTTTAAGATAAGGTTTTTGTTTAAAAAATGTACTTTGTTAAAGAATGTGAATATATATTTTTTTGAGAAAATTTGCCTTTTTAAGAATTTAATGTTATTATTAAATTTCAATTTAATGTTATTATTAAGAAAATGTTATTTTTTTAAACTTCTTTCGCTTCGGCTTTTCTAAATTTACTTTCAATTGGTTTCAAAACTACAATATGTATTAAATATTGGTTACAAGCTGCACCTAGAAAACTTTTCATTAAACAAGAAATTTCCCAACATATGTGAGACATCTAGTTAGTCTAGACACAAACCAAAGCAAAATAAACAATATATAGGTTTGTTCCCGTACTATTTTAATAGTAAAACTAGTAAAAGAGAGTTTCACCAGAAATAAAAACAAATTCTCTCTGAGAGAACAAGTTTCAAAATAGTACGGGAACGAAAAAATAGTAAATGTGGCAAAACTTATGACAGAAATGTGTCCACAAGATGGTCCTCGTCCGAAACGTCCAACAGAAAATACCCCGCGCACTGCTGGAATCGAACACAGCGATATTATATTATGTATTTTCGTTTCTGTTTACAATAAAAGAAATTCAATTACCAATATTAAATTATTTTTTTCAATTTATTTTGACAATTCAATAGAGAATGACAATAAAATTCTTCAGTAAATTTTCTTACTACTTTTACAATTTTTTTAAGTACGGGATTGTTTTTTCGAGTAAAAGTCGCAAAAATGGTAAAACTAGTAAGTTGTAGTACGTACGGCAATTTGACTGATATGATTTCAAAGTGACTTTTCGGCCATTTGAAGTATGTCATGATCTGTCATTTTATTTTTCATTGTATTCAGTAATGTTTACAATTTCGTCATTGAGAGACGTATACAAATTATTAAATTTTTTTTTTTATCAAAATAATCGTTCTCCAATTGCAACTTTTCGTGCGCTTTTGCCATTTTATGGTCGTAATAATCGTTCACCTGTGCTCACCATTCGTCGAATTATTGCAAATTACGAGCGTACATTTTCTTTTTCTTCTTTTCTTCTCGAAGTAATGAAAATATTGCTGCCGTTCAGGCAAGTGTTGCTTAAGACCGCAATTTATCAATTCCAAGACGTTGTCAACAATTGGAACTGTCTCAATCAAAAACGTGGCGGATTTTTGAGAGAGGATTTGAGCTCGCATCCATATATAATTGTTGTCACTCAAGAACTGAAGCCATTGGACTGCGGTAAATGTCATTAATTAAGAAAATCATCTTCAAGAAAATTTAAGAAAATCATCTTCTCTGATGAGGCTCACTTTCATCCGAGTGGTGCGCTAAATATACAAAACTGTCGATTCTGATGCAAAGAAACTCCACAAATTATTCATGAACAACCATTACATTCACCTAAATTGACAGTTTGGTCTGGTGGAAACATCGGTCCGTACTTCTTTCGAAATGAAGCTGGTAACACCGTTACTGTAAATGGAAAGCGGTATAGATCGATGATAACCAAGTTGTTATGACCGAAATTGGAAGAAGTTGATGTTGACAACATCTGGTTCCAACAAGACGGGGCTACGTGCCACACAGCACGTGTAACAGCCGAATTATTGCTAGAAAAGTTTGGAGATTCGATTTTTTTCAAGAAATAGTAACCTCCAGGAAATAGTGACCTCCAAGAAGTTGTGATTTAACACCATTAGACTATTTCTTGTGGGTTTATTTGAAGTCATTGGTTTTCAGCAATAGACCAGACTCTCTTCAAGCTTTACAAGTCAATATTGAACGTGCTAATCATGACATACGACTTCATTTAGTGGAAAAAATGCTCGAAAATTGGGTTCATCGAATTCGTTCCTGCAAAAAAAGACTTGGAGGACATTTGAAAGACGTAGTATTCAGAACTTAATTGTATAGATTGTACTACTTCACATTAAATAAAAAACATTTGAATTTCCTTAACAATTAGTGTGTGTGTTTCTTTTAAAGAAATCGTATCACTCAAATTGGAAAATCCTTATAATAGTGTTAAAACAAAAGTTGTTTAATTTTTCTCATTTAGCCCCCATTCCGCAACGTACGTTCCAAATAAAATTACAGCGCAAGAACATTGGCAGATTACTTTTTGCCCCAACTTGAATAATTAAAATATCCTCCAACAAACTCAAATGGTGGTCATAATTTCGAAAAATTACAACAAAACCGATGGAAACGTTTATCACTTAATTTGAGAGGTATGTGACAAAATATATTGCAATATCATTTGTATATTGAAATATCCCCTATTTGCGTTGAAAATATTCAACGCGTTTTGTAAATAAAATTACATATTTTTGCCAAAATGTTATTCCCCAATTCCAAATAACGTCCATACATACAAATTCTAATACAATATAAACTTAAGCGAACCACTGCCACATGAATATACATACATATTTGTTTATTTATATTATTGGCAATTAAATTGTTTTGTTGCTTTCACACTTTGCCAGTTTTTTGTTAAAACAAAGAAAAAAAACTTCATCAAAGTAATTCAGCATCGTTCTTAATGCAAATATTTTGCTTTAATATCTTATTATGGGGTCTTTTTCGTGTTTCGTACTTAATTAGTATTCTTATCTTTATTATGCACCGGGCGATTGCAATGAAGTTTCTTGTACTTTATGGTTGTCGTCGTTCTTCGTCTCCGGCGTTGTTGCTCTAGGTCCCGTCTTAATTTTCATCTTCTTCTTTTTTGCTTTGGAGCAGGAGAAAACTATTTAAAATTAATTGCTTTTTGGTGAGATGGGCGTTAGTGGCAAAACGAAGGAGTAAGAGAATAAAAGCGAGTAATGGTTAAGGAAAGTCCAACATAGTTAAGGATGTGAAACATAAAAGTTGTGTTTTCTGTGCGTGTGTGTGATTGTTTGTAAACCATTAGGAGAGTAAGTAATAAGGATATCTGAGTTTAACATTAAAGTAGAAGTGTCACTTTTTAAGAAATTCTTTGTTAAAGTAGAAGAAATATAGTAGATTATGCAGAACTAAACTGCAGTTGAATAAATTTTTGGATTCTTGGAACACCGAAAAGGTAAAGTTTTATTCGTTATCTTATAAATAGAAACAGATGAGCGTATAATTATTTTTTTAACTACGCACAACTCATACGCTAAGGTGCTGCAAGTTGCAGTGAAGGGTAAAGTTTATATTATACAGAAGGGTACAACTTATGTGCAAAATAGTGTGAAACAGTTGTTGTTTCTTTAAAATTGTCTAAAAGTGAGGTTAAACACACAAATAATACTGGGCAACAAATTGAAAAAGATTTTGGCCTGGCATACTTTACTTTTATTGACTATATTACAACCTCATGAGGTCAGACGTGTTACACATATTAATTAAACAAACAAATTAAACAAATTTCAACATATTCTTCCAACTGGCTCTATCCTTCGCCTTTTCCCGCCAGTTGGCAACACCAAGGATACGGAGGGATTCTCCTGCCTGGTCTTTCCAGCGAAGTCTTGGTCGTCTTCGCTTTTCCTGCTTCCATCGAGTACGTTATCAAAAATCTTTCGCGCTGGCTCATCTTCACCCATTCTGATTACATGGCCTAGCCAACGCAATTGGCACACCTTGACTCGTCTAGCTATGTCCACGTCAGAATAGAGACTATATAGCTCTGCGTTCCAGCGACGTCGGTACTCGCCGTTTTCCCTAACAGGCCCATATATTTTACGGAGAATTTTTCTCTCGAAAACTCCCAGGTGTTTTTCATCCGCTTGCGATATGACCCAAGTTTCGGAGCCATATGTCAAGACAGGTAAAATGAGAGTCTGATATAGCTAGACTTTTGTCCGTCGAGAGAGGGCTTTGTTCCTAAACTGCTTGCTGAGCCCAAAATAACATCCATTTGCAAGCACAATTCTCCTATCTATCTCCAGGCTGACGTTGTTGTCCTCGTTCACGGCAGATCCAAGGTAGACAAATTCATCTACCACTTCAAAATTAAATCGGTTGTCAACGTTCAAGTGCGGACCAAGTCGAGAGGTTCCCCCAGTCGTTGACACCATCAATTTTGTCCTGCCCTCATTAACAGCAAGACCCACCTTTGCTGATTCCCTTTCGATTCTCGAAAATACTGCAGTAACCTCTCGCAAATTTCGCCCAATGATGTCTATGTCGTCAGCATACGCCAGCAACATATGGCCTTTCGTGTTAATGGTCCTGTTCGTATTTACTGCAGATTGCACGAAGTGTGTCGCCTTGTCTAAGTCCTCGCTTGGTACAGAATGGTTCAGTGAGGTCTTTCCCCACTTTCACTGCTGATTTGGTGTTGGTCAGCGTCATTCTTCAGAGGCGGATCAGTCTTGCCGGAATACCAAGTTCAGACATAGCTTCGTACAGTTTTCCCCATATGGGGCTATCGAAAGCAACTATGTAATCGACAAAAAGGTGGTATGTATCGATTTGCTTTTCGTGGGTCTTTTCCAGGATTTGGCGTAGCGTGAATATTTGGTCAGTTGTGGACTTGCCTGGTCTAAAACCACACTGATAAGGTCCAATCAGGTTTTCAATAATTGGCTTTAGTCTTTCACATAATACGCTCGACAAGACCTTATACGCGATGGATAAAAGACTGATACCGCGATAGTCGGAACAGACACACGGATCACCCTTTTTGAATACAGGACATAATACACTGAGACTCCAGTCGCCTGGCATACACTCACAGAAAAATTCGGTTGCTACAGCCGAATTAGCCGTGACCGAATTTAGAGTTTGTCTCAACCGAATTAGAGGTTGACACAACCTCATTAGATGTTGGCATAACCTGATTAGATGTTGACACAACCTCATTAGAGGTTGTTACAACCGATTCACATAGTGTCACAAATTAATATTGAATGTTTTTTTTATTATTAAATGATGATTTATTTTCCTGTACACATATATTACAAAGCGAGGAAATAAAGTCATTTAAATCATTCTGACCTTGAAGTCCCGGCCATCATTTTGATGTAGGTACAACATATGTAAAGACGACTACAGCATATCTCAACAGACCGACCTTGAAAAACTTGAAAACTCTTCATATCTGCTTGGATATTTTCTGCAAAATAAGACAGGGCATTTTAATACTAATCCCGTAATTACAATATTTTTACTTACCTTTCTTAATAACCACAAAAAACCTTGATATCGCCGGGACAGCAATAATTATACATTCTTTATCTTTCTTTAACATAATATTTGTTTTTAGAATTTTAAACGTCAGGTTTGAAATACATAGAATTCGGTTGTACCTACAGAACTAATGAGAAATTCGGTTACAGCAACCGAATTGACGCCAAATTCGATCATTGCAACCAACATAAGTCTAAATTCGGTTATTCCAACCGAATTCATACCAAATTCGGTAGCTACAACCGAATTGTTGCCAACTTCTGTTACTCCAACCGAATTGATACCACATTCAGTCACTCCAACCAAATTGGATGCCAATTTCGGTTGTCGTATCCGAATTGTTTCCAAATTCGGTTGTTCCAACCGAAATTTTAGAAAATTTAGTTGACAGAACGAATATAATTGAAGATTCGGTTGTCACAACTGAATCAATTTTGCGACGAGGTTGCTGCAACCGAATCTCAGTTGCGGGAACTAAATTCGGTCGTGAGTGCCTCAATTAGTTCTCTGAGTGTACGAGGTTGCTATTTATATTTCGGAAATTGCAAATAATAATAAAAATTTTTAAATGAAAATGGCTTTATTGTTTTTCAAAATATTCCCCTTGATGATCAATTCGCTTTTGCATTCGTTCAAACCATTTGTCATAGCAGTTTTTGCATTCCTCTTGAGACACCTCCAAAACGTGGTTTTTGGATGCTTCAACTGCTTTTTGGCGCTCGTAAATCATTGACAAGTAGGAACAAGTAGAAGTCGTTGGATGCCAAATCAGGGCTGTACGGAGGATGAGTCATCAATTTGATGTTTTGACTGTTCAAAAATGCACCTGCTCGACGAAATGTGTGATGGAGAATGATTCATTTTTGGCTGTTGGTTTTACGAATTTCTCCGAAGACATCCGGCAAACAAATGGTCGTGTACCCCTCGGAATTGACTATCCTATGTTGCTCAAGCGGAACAGTGGTCACATGACCCCTTCAGCCGAAGAAATTGGTGATCATTTGCTTGGCTGTGCTGCTCCCAGCATGGATCCAGCACGAACAAATCTTTTTTACAGCCAAATGTTCATGCTAAATCAAATGTATTGAAGTGGAACTAATATGCAAGGATGCCTCTATCTCACGATATGTCACATGATGATCTTGCATTATCAGTTCGCGCACTGCATCGATGTTTTGTGACAGAACAACCGACTTTGGACGACCTTCACGTAATTCATCCTGGAGCGGACGGCGTTCGACACTGAACTTTTGGTACCAGCGATTTTAAGTGGATTTTGATGGTGCTTAATCACCAAAAGTCAAAATAAGTTGATTTAGAAAATCTTGTCTCGATAAGCCACCCCGAAAATCGTAAGAAATTATCACGCGAAAATGTACACGGGTTAATTATATTTGTTAACCAGGATGAATTTTTCAACACACTGTAAATGCAACAAATACTGCTCGTAGGCGATAATAAAGACTCTAATAACTCAGTCAATTAATACCGGATTTTTAAAAACAAAGTTGCGTTTTACTCATTAGAAAATGTCCCTTTTGAATAAATTCAAAAGTATTATGGTTTCTTTATTAAATAATGTGTGAAATCATCGACGAAGTTGAAAAATAGCGACAAAATCTAATAAATATCTGTTTGCTGGACAAATACACGCAAAATTGTCATATTTTCTTAAATAACATATATATCGTTTGAAAGGCCTAATTTTCTTCGTTTTAAATCCGGTGAGAAAATGAAAATTGGTTGATAATTAACTAACTAACATGCTTATAAGTGCCCAAAGGTACGCAAACCCGGTTTTTAACCGGTTCTCAAGATTTTGGGGGTGTTTGGGAAATTTCACAAGCAGACTCTTGTTTCACTCGACAGCACCTACAAGAAAAATACTATCACTTCCCAGGTATTTTGGACTGTATAATCAATAAAAATTATCCCATGCGCATCCCGAAAAACAGACTCCTGGACCATGCCTGCAGATTTGCTTCACCTTCGTTGGACATGATCCTACCACACCGGTCCAGTAATTTGATTGTTCCTTTGTCTCAGGTGTGAAGTGGTGGATCCTTGTCTCATCCATGATTATAAATCGACGAAAAAATTCTGCTTTATTGTAATGAAACATCGCCAAGCACTCTTCTGAAACATTTTCACGTTGCTCTACTGAAAGCAAGCGCGGCACCCATCTTGCTCACAGCTTTCACATCTTCAAATCTTCGGTCAATATACGATGTATAGCACTTTTTGAAACGCCTGTCATTTGAGCTAGCTGCCGCATCTTCACCCGACGATCATCCATTTCAATTTTGTGGATTTTCTTAACCGTGTCTGGCGTGGACACCTTAATTGGTCGACCACTACTGTGTTCGCCTTGGCAGCTCGTACGACCTCGATTAAGCTCTACTACCCAGAGAACAAACTAGCTCGGCTTTGGCGGAAATGGAAATACTGAATTACATAACGGTGACCAATTTTGTACATGCTTACAAATTCAGTGAGATCGTTTACTTTTGATGGCTCAAATGAAAATACTAAACAATGTGGCAAATGTGGTTGTCATTTTTCATCAAAATATTTTTTAGTTTTTTTGCTAGTTTTGGCGCCGCCCTCGTAGTTGCATTCATAGGACAATTTCGTTGTTGCTCAGTGTAATCATAGTTAGTCTTAATATATAAAACAACTTAACGCCTTACAACATCTCATGAAGGGACAGGGTATAACTTCAATTAAATTTATTTTAGTAACGGTTTTTGGTTTTTGAAAATTGAAGAAATCTCAGAAATGAAAATTTGTTCAAGTGTTTGGATTGAGAAATCAATGACTGTCATTCACTTTCGAAAGATTATTTTATGCAAATGTTGCTCAAGGCACCACTTCACGGTGTCCATTCAAAAACTAAACATTTTGGAACACTCTATCCAAAATTCCGGCCGTTATCTCACCAATGACACATGTAGTGTTGAATTCCTATGCAGCAATCGTGGTTGGCTTGCCTCTATAGACGAAAAACTTCACGTGCCCAACAAAATTGTCCAGTGGGGTCAAATCGCAAAAACGAGCCCCGGCCTATTGACACCACCACAACGTAAGATTAATTGGTCGCCAAACTCATGTCTCAATTAGGTCATGGTATAATGTGAAGTGTGACATGTGGCACCATCCTGTTGAAACCATAAGTCAACTAAGACCAATTCCTCCACTTTGTGCAAAAATATCGGAATGGTACATTGCTCCATTGACCGTAACGTTGCGGCCATAATCGTTTTTGAGGAAATGCGGTCCAATGATGCCGCCGGCTCATTAACCGCACCAAAGAGTGCATCTTTCTGGGTGCATGGGCAGCTCTTGAAAAGCGTCTGGTTGCTCTTCGGACCAAATTCGGCAATTCCGTTTATTGCCCAAAAATGAGCCTCGACGCTGAAGACAATTTTTCGATTAAAAAAAATGTGTTCTTCTCCTAGCTTGTCTAAGGCACATTCACCAAAAGGACTACAATGTGGCAGGTCGCCCGACTTCAGCTCCTGCACCAGCTTTAGTTTGTCTGGCTTTAGACAGACGTCCTCACGTAAAATCTTCCAGATAATAATGCAAACCCAATTGCTGCTATCGGCGACGGATAAGCATAGTATCACGTTCTTCATTAACAATGCCGGATACAGCAGATATATTCTCCTCGGTACACGCTGAAAACTCTGTCCCATTTAGTTGTTTGAATGCAAATATAACGTGTTTGTAGCTTGTCGCAAATATAGTATACTTGTGTTCACACACATTGTGTTTGCTATTCAATATTAAATGTTTGAGACACACTGATTAATAGGTTATAATATATATTTTTGTGACCAAAATGTTGCTTTGTTTGTTGACAACAGCTGAAAGCAAAGACTTGCCACGCGACAAAGGAGGAAAAATACAGCAGATCTTCAATCCATTAATACAATGCTTGTAAACATATACATGGTTATGTTGCTCCAATATGTTGCTCAGGACTTTATTTTGTCAGCTCGTACAAACCCAACGGATACGCGTTGATAGACTGATGTCCAATAGAGTGAAACTGGCGCGAAATTTGGTCATAATAGCTTGAATAGCCTGTTCGGTGGGTCGATAATGACGATCATGTTTTTAAAATTTTTATATTTTTACAAAATTTGTAAATAGTATTTAGAATTTCGAAACTGGCAATACCAGTTTAAGGTAATATAATGTAATATATGATCAATAGCCCAATATCGGGCTAGTTCGCTTCTCACAACCAGTGAGCTATGTGCTTTATAGTTTTACACTCACTGATTGCGACCTACAGTTTTACATCGGTTCCGAACCGTATTTTGAGATGGTTTTTATGGCTAAATACTCGATAGTGTCGCAGTCACTATTCGAGGTGACCGCCGCCGAAAGAAATTTAAGGTGGTCAGAGCAGTGATCGAACCCAGAATCTCATGTACAAGAGGCTCTCATACTAACCATTGCACCATCGGAAGCATATAATATAATATATAATGGAGAAAATATGATTACTGTTTTCAGCAAACTACAGTATAGATGATAACTAACTTCAAATACCCATGGAGGACACTAGCAAAATTCTAAGCTTCCTACAGCAAACCAAATGGGCTCGCGGTGGAACTATGTTTATATCTCATTACCCTCATTGTCATATTCTTTTAGTACTTATATGTCTCATAAAAGCTTCCCAACACAGGTACAAGTGTAGATCCGTAGGTATTAATCGCTGATTATAAAACTATAATGCGCACACTTCCCTGGTCGTGAGAAGCTCTCCCCCAATCCATTTGTGAAATGTAATGGGAAACCATCAATATTGTTTCTTATAGCTCATATACGATAATAAAACATTCAAATTATTTTTAATAAACATTCAATATTTTTGGAAATTTGAATATGTTGCAGATGGGCGTCAGGGAAAATACTAATTTTGTTTTGAGATAGATATAAATAGCGTCCCAAAATTCATGCAAGATCTTATTGTAATCGCATTGTTCTCGGGATTTATGACATGTGGCACCGTCTTGTTGAAACCACATGTAGTTCACATCCATGTCATGCTATTTAGGAACAACAACAGTAGACTATCATGTCGCGACAAACCATCATTAATTGTTATTGCCCGAATTGTGGCTTTGTCGAAGCAAAGTGGATCGATGATGGACCCATCCCAAAATTTACACCAAACAGTGATACGTTGTTGATATCTCAACAATTACTAGTGTATTTTTTGTTCCCCAAATGCAACAATTTCGACATTTACCAAAGCAATCAAGCTGAATCTCAGCCTCATCGCTAAATATGATTTTATTCCTTCCTTACATTATTTTGAAAACGAGTTGGTCTTGATATTTGATTTCGATGATTTTCGAGGCTACATCAAATCCTAGAAAATACCCACGAAATCCAAATCGATACATACCATCTTTTTATCGATTACAAAGCTGCTTTCGATAGCCCCATACGAAAAAAATTGTACAAAGCTTAGTCCGAACTTGGGAAACTGATACGCCTCTGTAGAATGACGCTGACCAACACCAAATCAGCAGCGAAGGTGGTGAAAGACCTCACTGAACCATTGTGTACCAAGCGAGGACTGAGACACGTCCACACATTTCCGTGCAATCTCTTCAACATCTTAATGGAGCTGCAGTAAATACGAACAAGACCATTAACACGAAAAGCCATATGTTGCTGGCGTATGTTGACGACATAGACATCATTGGGCGAAATTTGCGACAAGTTTCTGCAGTATTTTCAAGAATCGAAAAAGAGTCAGCGAAGGTGGGTCTTGCTGTTAATGACGTCAAGACAAAATTGATGGAGTCAACGACTAGAGAAACCTCTCAACTTGGTCCGCACTTGAACGTTGACAAACGATTTAATTTTAAAGTCGTAGATGAATTTGTTTACTTTGGATCCGCCGTGAACAAGGACAACAACGTTAGCTTAGAGATAAATAGGAGAATTGTGCTTGCAAGTAGATGCTATGTTGGGCTGAGCAAGCAGTTTAGGAAAAAACCCTCGCTCGACGGACAAAAGTCCAACTATATCAGACTCTCATTTTACATTGTCTTGACATATGGCTCCAAAACTTGGGTCATATCGCAAGCGGATGAAAAACACCTAGGAGTTTTCGAGAGATAATTTCTCCGTAGAATATATGGTCCTGTTAGAGAAAACGGCGAGTACCGACGTCGATGGTACGCAGAGCTATATAGTCTATATTCTGACGTGGATATAGCTAGGTGAATCAAATTAGGCCAATTTTTTTTTTTTTAAATTGCGTTGGCTAGGCCATGTTATTAGATTGGATGAAGATGAGCCAGCGCGAAAGTACCCGATGGAAGCAGGAAAAGAAGACGAACAAGCCGCAACTGGAGAGACCAGGCCGAAGAACCCCTCCGTATCCTTGGTGTTATCAACTGGCGAGAAAAGCCGAAGGCTAGAATCAGTTAGGAGAATATGTTGAAATTTATTTAATTTGTTTGCTTAATTAACAAGTGTAGGACATCTGACCTCTTTAGGTTGTAAAATTGTCAACAAAAGTAAAGTAAAGTAACTGTCAGGTGGCATAATGTCTTATTTGCTTTATCAATTACACTTTACCGCACACATGGTGCGGATTTCGAATATTGCGTGAGTTTTTGTACACCCTATATTAATACAAGTGTGTTTTTCTACACCCTATATTAATACAAATTACATTTTGTTTTTTCTGATATTCATGCTACAAAACTACATGTTCTATATATTGCATGGTCTTTATTACAATTCTTCAATATAGAGGTCATAGTTATTTATATGACTTTGGAAACATGGCAGTATGACAACTCCGTCCAAACATATGCCATCAGAGAAACACAACATCAATTATTTAAATTCTTCTACTGCTTATTGTCATAGAGAATCTAGTGCGTATGATTAATATTTATATATATACAACACTCATGGACAACAGAGCGTATGATTAATGTTTAATCTTGGCATTAGTCATGTCTAAAACTAAAGATAAATTCATGCTAAACGTATAGTCAATTGCGAAAATGTATGATTATTGTAAGTTTCCATTTAAAGTAATAAATCAGGGATTTTTCGGAACTATAAGAGATTTCCCCTCTGCCTTCATGGTATGTAATGGGAAATTTTGCTTACGTTACAGTTATCTGTAGATTTACTTTTACTGTTTAGTGTTTCACATGGCAATGGCCACTACTTGAATAATGCATATTCAAATCAAATTTTGTTACTTTATAGGTTGACAGTTTTTGAATGACATTGAAACGATGACATTAATGACACAATTTTTAGAAGCACTCAAGATACTCGCGCTCCATACAACACGTACAAGTAATGAAACTAAAGTTTAAAAGCAAATCAACAATATAATTGAAAAACGCTTAACTTATTATGATAATCAAGTAATAGTTATAGTTGACAACTATAACAAAGTTCCTAACTATTATTGTACACCTTAAGTACACAGCTGATTACTTAAGGCAAAGCTAATTAAGTAGACAAATACACTTTTACTCAATGACAACAGTTAGAGAGAGTAGAGTTTAATGTCATCATTCACATATGTCACTCAGCCCACACACTCGCAGTTTAGAGTATAACAACACTTGCACATAAATGTGTCACACACATATTCAACATATTAACTAACGATAAATAACTGAGTTATGGTTTAACAATGAAAATGTTGATGTTTTGCTAAGTGCATTTAAGACATTTATGTGATTTTCTCAACCGAATCATTACGATGTAAAGTAGTGTGTGTTACTGAATGTTTGTGCTCGTGTGTTTGCATTTATATAGGTATGTTTGTGTTAGTGAAAGGGTGGGATTGAGTGTGTATGTATATGTGGGTTAACATTATGCTAATTTCTATTGGAATTTAATGTCATTCATTTTGTAATCATTGGAAGTTTATTATGTGTGTGAGTGAGTGAGTGACTGAGCGAGCGTGTGTAAGCAAACACTTTTGGCCATATTTTGGCAGATGACAGTGCAAAAAGTTAACGCCCTGTGAAATTAATAAGCTTAATTTCTTAAGCTGGTGACTATATTTTACACGCTAAAGGATATTTATGATATTGAAACCAAATAATACAGTGGGCTAAAGTCGATAGATTTCAGCAAATTGTTATCTTAGATTTTCATTTGAATTTCAATTGAAACCTTGGGGCTTCATATCATTCAAAATCAACTTAGGTATTGGAAAATCCATGGTAAAGTCTATATTTTGATTAGAATTCATAATTATCATTCATTAGAATTATTTGTCGATGTTATTGATAAATTAAAAATAGATCTTACTAAATAGAATTAATTAAGTTGTATTAACCAATTTGAGTATTTCAAAATCCTCATTCATCTGAAATGGAAGATACAACTAATAAAAAGTACAATTCAAAAATTAAATTGTCCGAGCCTTTGGTCGTGTTTATTAATTTATTATATTTTTCGATATTTCGCTATCCTTTGGGTAGCATCGTCAGGAAGATATATTATATGCTATCCAAAGGATAGCGAAATATCGAAAAATATAATTAATTAATAAACACGACCAAACGCTCGGACAAATTAATTTTTGAATAACATACGAAAGGTTGGATAAATCATCACTTATTCAAAAAGTAGAATATTAGAATTCGTATTCATTTAATAGTCACTGTAATCATAATTTAGTGGCTGTTACAAAATCACTTGTTACAAAATTATGTATCCGATTGTGTTAAAGAGACACCATATTTGAGTGTTACACAAGGATTTTACATAAAAAGTATTATAAAGGGTTTTCCAATAAGGCCTTGGCAAATTTTTTTTAAAATAAAACGCAAACCATTTGAGATATTTCCAAAACTTTATGATCGACTTCAATCAAAATACAAGGTGGCGCAAAAGTAAACTTCCGATGTTTTTTGGCTGTAATTTAAAAAAAATGAAAAACTTTGATTCTTCTTGTGGATTATTTTTATTTGGTCTTTTAGTTTTTTTTACATCAAGTCGAGAATATGATGTCATGTAAATGGCCGCCGCCACAGTTGATTGTCATTTGAGCCCTTTTTATGGCATTTTCCATCACTTTGGCCAAAACTTCCGGCGATAGGTCCTCACATTCTTGACGGATATTGTCTTTAAGAGCTGCAAGAGTCTGAGGCTTGTTGACATAAACCCGCGACTTCAAAAATCCCCACAAAAAGAAGTCTGGAGCGGTCAAATCAGGCGATCTTGCTGGCCAGTGCAAATCGCCAAAACGGAAGATTAGGCGCCCGGGAAATGCATCCTTCAGCACATCGGTTGTGGCACGTGCAGTGTGTGCCGTTGCACCGTCCTGTTGGAATCACATGTTTTCCAATCCCAATTCATCAAGTTGTGGCAAAAAGAACTCGTTGATCATTGCTCTGTAGCGCTCACGGCGCTTCCATGACATCGACGGCGCTTCCATAACATCCTCGGCTACAGCAGCAATATTCTCTGCAGAACGGCTACTCCGGGGTCTGCCACGCCTGGCAGCATCTCGTGTTGTGCCAGTCTCTTCGAGGCGAGCGGCTAAACGTCGCAGTGTTTCACCAGTAGGCGTTGGACGGCCAGGAAATCTGCGACGAAATTCACGTTGTGCCAAAGTCACCGACCGATTATTGGTCAAATAAATAGTCAGCAATATTCCGCGTTCTGGAGCAGTGTAGCGTAACATTGTTTATTAACGTGTATTTCGCATGTGTTTACTACACAAATGTCAAAACAGAACTGACATTAGGGGCCAATCGCAAAATTTATAGCATTTTCTGATAGGAGGATTACTTTTGCGCCACCTTGTATTTATGAATGGAACTCGACTTCGTTCATATGGCCACCGCGGGCACTTCGGCAGCAGTCGATTCTTTGCACCCAATTTTCGATGACTCGGTCATATATTTCGGCCGCTGTTTCGCGTTCAATGTTGGCTCTGAGTTCTTCCAACGTCATCGGCTTGTTGGCATAGACCAATGATTTGACGTAGCCCCAAAGAAAAATGTCTAGAGGCGTTAAATCGTATGAACGGGGCGGCCAATTGACTGGTGCATTTCTTGATATAACGCGCTCACCAAACTTACTTTTCAATAAATCGATTGTAACGTGTGCTGGGTGGTTGGTGGCACCGTCCTTTTGAAACCACATGTCGTCCAAGAGCATTTTTTCCAATTCGGGCCAAAAATAATCGGTAATCATGGCGCGATAACGATCGCCATTCACAGTAACGTGACGATCGTTATTGTCGACGACAAAATATGGCCCAATGACGCCGCCGGCATGCAAACCGCACCAAACAGATATTTTTTGTGGATGAAGTCGTGATTCATGAAGCCCATGAGGATTTTCACCAAACCAGTAACGCATATTTTGCTTACTGACGAACCCATTGAGCCAAAAATTAGCTTCGTCACTGAAGATGATTTCGCGATGAAATTCATCATCTTGGCGTATCTTCTCCAGAGCCCAATCGGAGAACGTACGTCGCGTCAAATGGTCCATCGGCTTCAATTTTTGAGTCAACTTGATCTTGTATGGGTGTATACCAAGATCCTTACGCACAATTCGCCATAAAGTGGTCTTGGCGATGCCCAGTTCTTGAGAACGCCGTCGAATCGACTCATTTGGATCATTTGCTACGGACACCTGAACGGTAGCGATACTTTCGTTACTTCAACCAACCCGTTGTCACAATGGCACGGCAGCATCACACAATGAATATTTAGACTCAAATTTTTGCACTAAACTTGTAACTGCTTGTCTACTAGGGCGAGAATAACGACCGAAAATTGGAGTTAACGCTCTTCAAGTTGCGGTCACCGACTCCGAATTTTTATAATTTGCATACGTTGTTCGTTCGTGTACCTTACCATGATGAAAATGTTGAGTTTTCTGAACAAAAAGGAAAGTAACAGTTAGATGATCAGTGAAATAGTGCGTTCACAAATTAAATTCAAAGTCGTCAAGTAACTATTGGAAAACCCATTATTACACAGAACGTGAGAACAAATTTGTGAAAAAACAATAAAGTATGTAGATATCATCCACCGACAAATATGGCGAGTAGACAGATTCACAGCTTACACCGTATAGACCCAGAATTTGATATGCTTTAGACAAACAAAAGGTTGACATATATTTATTATACGGAATCAAAAGAAGGTTCTTAAAGTCCATGAATATTTTATTGTTGTCGACAAGACGAATATGCCCAGTTTATATATCTCATCACACTGGTTTCTGAATCGCATGCATTTTTGTATTTTACTAATATTACCATAAATTGAAGTGAAGTGAGACTTTTAAGCACAATCGTTGAATCTGACGCCACTATTGACACCTTCACAAACATTTGCAACAAATTGTGGACACTTGTCTGAAGGAACTATTATTGTGAATGACATAAATGATCTTACACATATACATATAAGACATTTTTAAATTATAACTGTTCGTATATGGTTACAAACAGAGTTTGTATTTATCCCACCCCCCCCCCCCCCCCCTCCAGCTAGTGTAACCCATACTCATCACCATGGGGTGTGGGTAAAGAACGTTTACTCATTACCGACAGGGTATGGGGAAAGTAATGTGCAGCTACCCACGACGATGGGAAATTACCCTGCACAATTATCTATTACACATGGGGAATGGCTAATAGGTTACCCAGGTTAACCTATCCCCATTTTTGATCGAAAATCTGAAAAACTTAGAAAAAATTGCCATATCTCAGAAACCGAGCGTCGAATCGAAAAAATATCTACTTTTTGGTAGTTTCTAAGGGGTTTTCATATAGTGGTCCAAATCGTATGGAAGAATGTTTTTTCAAAGAATGTGTTTACCCAGGGTAACTCATCCCCATTTTTGGTCGAAAATGTGAAAAATGTAGAAGCACTGTCTATTTCTGGGAAACGGAACCTGCAATATAAAAATATCAAATTTTTTGGAGTTTCTGAAGGTTTGTCATCAAGTGGTCCAATTCGTATGGAAGAATTTTATTTTAAAAAATCCTAAAAATTAAAAATAATAATTTATCGATGTCCTTTGGATGTTATGAATACGGTATTTTTAAAAAAATCGCTTATGCTAAAATTGCTCTAATCAAATATCTGTAAAACGTCCTTACGCCAATTTCTCGGACACGGAGCGTCCAATCGAAAAAATTACAAACTTTCAAAGGTCCAAAATGGTCCAATCGTATGGAGGAAATTTGCTTCAATAAATTACTCTGCACGATTATCAATTACACATGGAGAATAGGTATGCGGCCTTTACGCATTTTTGATCAAAAATGTGAAAAATTTGGAAAAAATTTCTATATTTCGGAAACGGATCGTGCAATCTAAAATAATAACAAGTTTTTGCGCGTTTCTAAGGGTTTGTCATACAGTGGTCCAATTTGAATGGAAGAATTTATTATCGAAAAATCGCAAACATTAGGAAATCACTAAACTAAAAAAAATGGCTATATCTCGGAAAGGGTGCGTCCAATACCACAAATATCAATTTGTGGATGTCTTGAATACGGCATTTTTAAAAAAATCGCCAAAAATAAAATTTAAATAAATAAATAAATAAATGGTTTCCCATTACATCCCTAGAAGGGACAGGGGAGAACTTCTCACAATCACTGAGCTGTGCGCTTTCCAGTTTTCACTCACTGATTGGGACCTACAGTTTTACACCGATTCCGAATGGTATTTTGAGAAGCTTTTTCATGGCTATATACTCGATAGTGTCGCCGTCACTATGCGAGGTGGCCGCCGTCGAAAGATATTTTAAGGTGGTCAGAGCAGGGTTCGAACCCAGGATCTCATGTACAAGAGCCGCGCACACTAACCATTGCACCACCGACGGTGCAATTTATCGAATCAAAAATCTCTAAAACACCCCTATGCCAAAATCTTGGAAACGGAGCGTCCAATAGAAAAAATAACTAACTTTCAAAGGTCCAAAGTGGTCCAATCGTATGGAGGAAAGTTTTTCAAAAAATCGCCAAAATAAGAAAATCGCTAAATTAAAAAAAATTATATAATTCGGAAGCCGTGCGTCCACGATGGGACGATGTGAAATTACCCTGCACGATTATCCATCCATTAATTTTTGATCAAAAATGTGAAAAATTAAAAAAAAATGTCTATTTCTCGGAAACGGAGTCTGCAATCTAAAAATATCAAGTTTTTTGGGCGTTTCTAAGGGTTTTTCATACTGTGGTCCAATTCGAATGAAAGAATTCTTTTTTCAAAAATCGAAATTACAAAATCGCTAAAATAAAAAATCACATGAGATGTCAGGGGACACGCGGTTGGAACAAAGTTCCTTTCGCTATATATTATGTAGTAGTTAGTTCCAACACGCCTAAGGCGCCCGTTGAAAAATACGATAATTTAAATGGATCTTTAAGAAAAGGTACTTTTTATAAAATTAAAAATTTTTTAAAGTTTTTTTTTAATGATTCAGTGGATGAAGGAACAACAGACGACGACGGTTTCGGAGATAAGAAAAGACTGTCCAAATTATCCAAGTTTGGAGTTACTGGCGTAATTAAATTACGTCAATATAAGCTTTTTCCCGTCTTGGAGAGGACGAGATATCCTCAGGCCATTTAAAAGTATCAAGTATATATTCAAACGATTTAAGTTTCAATCTATTAGAGACAAAATCAGAATTTAAAGTTTGAAATCCTTTCTTTGCCTCCTTAAATAGCTTATAAAATCGACTTCGAATTCCCTACACTTCCAACACGTCCATCGAAGCCCACTTTCCTTAGCCGTAATTATATCATAATGCTTTCCATAGAAGCCAGCACACTTCACATGGACATGACTATAACAAAGCCAACATGAAAGAAAACAACCCTCATATACGTCCCTGACTGTACAAATCTTTTCCACACACACTCCATTGGCACCTTATATCTAACTGTATGCAATAAAATATAACCAACAAAACGAATTGGTAGAACTTTCAACTCCTAAAAGTATGCAAGCAATACTATAAGAAAAACAACAAAATAATACTGGGTTGTAGCATAATACGGTTAAAAAAAGTTGTTTAATTTTTTTTCATTAAGCCCCCATCCCGCAACGTGCGATAAGAAACTTCGTTCCAAAAATTACTATATCTCGGAAAGGGTGCGTCCAATGGCAAAAATAATAATTTTTACCTCCATAGTATTTTACCTATGGATGTCTTTAATACGGCATTTTTAAAAAAAATATATCGCTAAAAATAAAAATTTCTCGAATCAAAAATCGCTTAAACACCCTTATGCCAACATCTCGGAAAGGGAGCGTCCATTCGAAAAAAGACTAACTTTCAACGGTTTTTAAAGGTTTTTCATAAAGTGGTCCAATCGTATGGAGGAAATTTTTTCCAAAAAAAAAAACCCCAAAATAAGAAAATCGCTGAAATAAAAAAAGCCTACAAATTGGAAACGGTGCGGTGCGCCCAATCGCAACAGTAATAACTTTGTTACCTCCATCGGAGGCTTTAACCAATGGACGTCCTTAATACGGCATCACTTATTTTTGAAAAAACAACCCATACATGTGAGTGTTTAGCGATTTTTTTATTTGAAAAATTTTCAGGCCAATGTGTTAGGTTTGCGATTGATACTTACACTTGTTGTAATACGGTAGATAGATATATTATATACGGTTGGAAACACAATCTCCTCTTCTATAAAACTATGTTCCGAAATATTCACATTTCAAAAATTTCTTTAACAATTTTGAAAAAAAGTACAAAAAAACTCAAAATAAATAATTTTGAAAAAATGTTTTAAATATTTGCAAATTTTTTTATATGTTATAGACCAATGTTGGGCAAACTAAATCCAATTACAGTTTTTTCCAAATAGTAAAAAAAAACTTAGAGAAATTCGACTGCTTTTATATATTAAGCTCGTCTGAGCTCACTTATGCTTAGGATCTATTTCTTTTTTGCCGTACATATGTTTAAGAATATTTCAGTCTATAACAAAAATAAAGAATATATAGAAAAAACCCCCGAGCGAAATTTCTGCCAAACATCGAAAATTAAAAATTTGCTCAAAAATTTCGCATTTTCAGTGAATGCTGACTGTAAGGTGCATTCCCAACTAATCGTAATTTTACATTAGGTATATTTGCCAAAGTCTTGTGTTTCAGAAAAATGTAAAAATTTGTATAGGCTTCTTGCGAAAAACTAAAGAAAATACGGAATGAATCATGGTACCTTTTTGGGAAAATATTGTATTTTTTACAGGTTGGAAAAAATTTCAAATTTTAGAAACCCGCATTACCAAACGGTTTGAGATAACTTTGAACATAAATATCTCCGGTCTTAGAAGGGCTAATGCGAAGTATTATACCTTAAAATAAAGCCTGAAGTGTTGTTGTAGAAAATAGGTTTACTAGGGCTGTTTTTTGAGAAAATCAGATTTTTAGCAAAAAAGTGAGGTTAAAAAATCGTATTTTTTAAATTTGTCCCCAATGGGTTAATAAAATGTAACATATTTATATGCAGATTTAAAGAGTTTTTAATGGTCTTTGTAATGATATTCACCGAAACCAGATCGGACCATAAATGTGTGAGATATGGCCAATTATATACTCAAGCTTTAAAGGCCCATATCTCAAGAAGTTGGACCGAGCGCAAACATTTGTTTTTTCTATTTTAATAAGCTTTTTAAGCCCTTTTAGGACAAAAAAAAATTGGCCTATGGCCGGTAAAATTTGTTTAAATAGCGCAGACTTAGCTATATCCATATATAACGATTTCTCAAAAACTGTCGCCAATCTGACACTTCCAAATGTACTTTCGCACTCAGGGGACTCCCCCCTAATAGTTCGAAAAGGATTCATCAAAGTTCATTTTTTTCGGGTCAAAAACTATCACAGTGTTATCATTCGTATATATACGAACTCAATTATGCAAATTTAAAAAAAAATAAATAAATTGTTTCCCATTACATCCCATGAAGGGACCGGGGAGAACTTCTCACAATCACTGAGCTGTGCGCTTTCCAGTTTTCACTCACTGATTGGGACCTACAGTTTTACACCGATTCCGAACGGTATTTTGAGAAGCTTTTTCATGGCTATATACTAGGTGCGCATGGATCTATCCATTTCGGCAAATGGATCACATTTTTTTGTTTTAGTAGTTTCGGCTATTTGGGATCAGTTTTGTGATTTGTGATCCTGAGTCATCCCAAAAAACAGAAACAAATTAAAGGCAAAACGTAAGCATGTGTGCGTGCGTGTGTGTGTTCACTTGTGCGACAAAAACCATCGTACTCAATAGCTTTCTAGTGGATGATGTGTGACTTGTGTGAGTATGTGCGTCTGATTTCATGCTTGCCAACATAACACAGCAAACAATTGGAAATTGAGTTATGAGAAAGAAAATTTGAAAAATAAAAGTAGTTAATAAAGTTATTATGAAATAAATTTTATTGTGTTATTTATTAAAATAAAAGTAAACAAAGTTGATTTAATTCATTAATTAATTAAGTAAAAAATAATTATTTTATTAGATTATTTATTATAATACAATGTAGTTAATAAATATGCTATAAACTAAATTTTATTGTATAATTGGTAAATGTTGGGTTTGATGTAAAGTAAACATCTTTGTTATCGGCCTATAAGTATAGAAGTAGCAGGCTTTGGAAGTTTCACCAGCACCAAAGTGGTCAACTTTGACACCCTGTACCACCAACTGTGTTGACACAGGGCACCTACGAATACAATATTCTGAAAGCCTGACTACTCCTCTACAAATGCTTGGTACATTCGAAAATTATCAGAATAATACTTTAAAAGTTGTGATATTACTACCGATGTCTCACGGTTGCTAGTCGCAAGTGCAACCAATCATGCCACCTTAGAATTTCAAACGGCGAGACAATGCTTAAGTACAGTAAAATTTTAGACGGGTTTTAAAAAAAACTGAAAATGTTGAAATTAAAAAATCACATGAGGTGTCAGGGGACACCTGGTCGGAACGAAATGCCTTTCGATATATATTATGTACTAGTTAGTTCCAAAACGCCCGTTGAAAAAGTTGATAATTTAAATGGATCTTTAAGAAAAGATACTTTTTGTAAAATGATACACTTTTTTAAGAACATTTTTTTTTATAGAATGTATTTTTTTTTTAAGTATAATGTTGGGTCATTTTTGTAAGAATATGTATTATATTTTCCCGAACAGGTCATGTTTTAAAGAGAAGTACTTCTTTTAACACAAGCTTATGTTGTTTTTTAGGAATAGGTACTATTTTTAAGAAGAAGTACTTTCTGTAAGAAACAGAAAATTTTTTTTACAAAGAATTACTTTTTTCAGAACTGGTACTTTTGAAAGAAGTGGCTCTATTTCTAGGAAAAGATCAATTTTTCAGAAAGGCTATTTATCTCAAGAAAAAAAGGTATTATTTTATTTTTAGGAATAGGTACTTTTAAGAAAAGGAATTTTTATAAAAAAAGGTAGTTTTTTAAAATCAAGTATTTTTTTTTTAGAATTAAAGGTTTTGTTTTTAAGAAATTGTTTTTTTTTTAGAATCGGTCCTTTTTTCAAGAATTGGTACATTTTTAAGAGTAGGTACTTATCTCCAGAATAGTTATTTTGTTTCACAAAACAGGTACTCTTTAAAGTAAATGTAGTTTTTTAAGAAAGAGTAATTTGTAGTAAGAAAATGTGTTTTTTTAAGAAAAGGTACTTATTTAAAAAAATTACTTTTTTAAGAAAATGTACTTTTTGTAAGAAAATTTACTTTTTTTAAGCAAAGGTACTTCTTTAAGGTAAGATATTGTTTTTTTTAAGAAAAGGTACTTTTTGTAAGAAAATGTACTTGTTTTAAGCAAATGTACTTTTTAAGATTATGCATTTTTTTAAGAAAAGGTACTTTGTTTAAGAATTTGAATAGGTTTTTTTTTGAGTAAATATATTTTTTTTAAGAAAAGGCACTTATTTAAGGAAATGTTATTTTTTTTAAACATTTTTCAGTTCGGCTTTTCTAAATTTAATTTTTATTGGGTTCAAAACTACAAAATATTGGTTAAAGGCTCCACCTAGTAAACTTCCCATTAAACAAGAATCTTCCCAACATATGTGAGAGATCTAGTTAATTTATTTCTCTATGATCAAAGCCGTTAGTTTAGACACAAACCAAAGTAGAAATAAACAATATAGTTGCTAATAGTGGGTTTGGGGAGTTGATAATTGTTGTTTTGTAGCATAATAGTGTTAAAACAAAAGTTGTTTAATTTTTTTTCATTTATTTTTTTTTTCAACGTGCGGAAAAGAACTTCGTTCCAAAAATTTTGACAAGTTCACATTTTCTATTAATTTACTTTTTTGGAAACCTGACAACTATATTATCCACTGCTCAACTTATAGTGGAAAATTATCGACTCTAATGTATACACTTTTTCATTTGTATGGGAAAACGCATATACTGGACGAAGTTATCGAGCCTACTATCAAGTATTTAGCCATTAAAAGCTTCTCGTAATACCGATCGAAACCGGTGTAAAACTTTAATTCCCAATCAGTGAGTGTAAAACTATAAAGCGCACTACCCACTGGACTACTGAAAGTAGTCTTACAAAATTCGATGTTTGTCCCACTGTCTCCTCAACATTGTTTGCATATGATGGCTTGACAAATTTCAACATTCTTGGCAACCTTCTCTATTGTAATTGCAAGTAATGATAAGTGAAAATGTATTCCAACCAACCATTTACCCTACTCGTCCTAATGTTAGGCTCGACCCATCGCTAACAGCGATATGGTAACTTTATAAATGATGTTGACTATTTCCCCATTTTTCCATTTTAGATCTCCATATTATTTCGACAGTGCTTAACTAAAATTCTCCTTATTTCTTTTTCCAGATTTTGGCTGGAAAACCACAAAAATTGTTATAAACTCTAATTTCAACAACATCAGCAACCAAGGAAGGCAACTAACCAGAGACAACACCAATCAACCCTGCATTGAACACAACCACTATAGGCAACAGTACTAACACACGGCCGTGGTAGGTCCTTTCTAGGAACTAACGAAACAACGAATTCGCGAACATACACGTGAACGCGAACGCGAACTCCAACACGATAACAAAAGTTTCAAACCCGCAAAAACATCGAGAAGCTTTTGTCTGTGTGTGTGTGTGCGATCACAGGGACACAGGGATTGTAGTGGAAGCTTTGTGTGTGGTGAAGGAAGCATTTTAACTCATTTTCAAAATGAATCTCGTAATGGCATCCGTGTTTTTGTTAGCCATGTTGGCATTTCAGCCGACATTGATTTATGGCTCAAAGAAGAACTTGGCACTTGCTCGCAATGGCAACGCCAATGCTGCTAACCGCAATGTTAGATCTCCAAAATACGGGAAAAGGCACTCAGTTGAATCATCAGTGCATCCATTGTATTCGCCCGCATTGTCTTCATCGGCCAAATTGGTTTTGTCTATGGACTCCGGTGATGAGGTTTTAGTGCGTGCAGTTCGTGGAGCCTCCGTCGACAATAACAGCAAACCAAATCCCTCACCCACAGTTGTAAGCGGTGGCAATGGCGGTGGTGGTGGTGGTGGTAAACGCCAAAAGGGTAACAATAACAAAAAAATAAATAAGAATTTAGCCACACATGAGGGTGATGGTGCAATTTCACCTTCGTCGTCCTCGTCATTGTCAGGTTCCGGTGCTGGACGTAAACATTTGGAAAAGAAATTTTCCGCAACATCTGGATTATCCAGTACTCAACAGCAACAGCAACAGCAGTCATCTAATGGCAAAGGAAAACAACGTCAAATGCTCAAATCACAAAATCATCAAGGCAAACGCTCTGGCAACAATGGCAGTGGTGGCAAAGCAGTTCGAGAAAATGAAGATCCTTTGCACAGTGAAAGTGAAAAGCCCTGTAAGTACAAACAAAAACACTTGATTGCGTATTAGGAGGCCACTTCCCAGAATCCAATTAAAATTTATGGAAAGTAAAAATTGAATTTGTAATTGAACACAATGAATCTCTATATAACACAACATCTATTGGTTTGAGATGGCAGAAGTGACCTGACCAACCGTTCCGCTTATTGTGGGATAGCCCCGCTTTTTGTGGGATTTACCCGAATTTTGGTGTGTTATCCTGACTTTAATCTAAAATAACAAAATGCTTATGTACAAAATAATACGATGTATTTTATATATTTAGTCTCATTTGAACTAAATTCGCTTATTTATATTGAATTTTGAATTTAGAACTAAAAACATCTGCTTTTTCACCGATTGTGCCCCGCTTTTTGACCACAAACTGTTGGTCAGGTTAGGCGTAGGTCACAAGGTTTCCATATAAACTTCTTCTGTTATATAACGATTACTAGCTGGACCCGGAAAGCTCCATTTTCCCTTCAAAGATTTTGTAACGGCAAATGGTCAACAAAATTTTTTTGTTCCATTATGTTTGCAGTAAAGTGCCTGGGGTACGGAAAATTTGTTGATACAGTGTATATTTAATAGTCAAATATTGATGGGTGTGGGCCGCACCTCAGCTCCTTTTGCCTACTTGGTTCCAAAATCCTGTACATATCTCTAGGCCAACTGCAACATACTGTGAAGTTTTCAGGACGATCAAACTATTACTATGGCTGTTATAACGGTTTCTTTTAAAAGGGGCGTGGCACCGCCCACTTCCACCCTGGCTGTAATTCATACTGTACCAACAGCATATATAGCAAATATCATCTTCATATCTCTGATAGTTCATGAGATATAGCCATTTTAAATTTCAAGTTGTATGGGCGGTGCCACGCCCCTTTATCTAATCACAACCAAGTATAGTCAAGGACTATCAGTAGGTTATAAGTACCACATTTTGAAGTTTTCATAACAATCGGTCTATTAGAGGAAAAAGTTGAAAAGGGGGCGTAGCACCGCCCACTTCCACCCAGGCTGTAAGTCGAACTGTACAGACAACATATGTAAAAAAAACGGTGTCCCATAACATCTCATGAAGGGATTGAGGAGAGCTTCTCACAATCAGTGAGATGTGCGCTTTCTAGTTTTTACACATATATGTATATGTACCAAATACCCCATACCTCTGATAGTTCATGAGATACAGCCGTTTAAATTTTCAAGTTGTATGCCATGCCCACTGATCCGATGCGCTCCCATTTTTTGCATGCGAAATGAATCCACACAAAGTTTCAAGGCGGTGGTGAAACAGTCCTCCAGATATTGCGTTTTCAAAAATAGGGTCCATTAGGCGGGCCACGCCCACTTGTTCTATCAGAAATTCAAGTACCCTATTTTCACCACCGACCACACAGTTACATTCTGTGGAAATTTCAAAAAAAAATCGGTTCTGCCGTTGTCGAGTCTATACAGCACTAAAAATTGCACACAATATTTTCATTGTCTCAAATATACGAGGGCGGATCATTAAGTCCGTGACTTTTAGAACTTCCCTCGTGGTTATATAAAATGCAACACTGCTCCCATCAAGTACCACCTGTTAATACACTCCTGTCAAATTTTGCACAAGTTCCATCATTTACTTTGCGTTTAACAGCTGTTCAAAACATACAACCTCGTGCATTTTTTTTAAATGTAAAAAGTGAATTTCGGGTCCTCATTAAACATTATTTTTTGCGAAAAAAAAACCGTCAATCAAACCAAGGAAAAGCTTGATAAATACTATGGAGACTCTGAACCATTGATTTCAATGGTAAATAAGTGGTTTACTGACTTTCGTTGTGGTCGCACAAGTACAAATGACGCTGAACGTTCTGGACGGCCAATTGAGTTCAATACACCCGAAAATGTCGAAAAAATTCCCGATATGGTGTTGGCCGAACGAAAATGGTGAAATTCTATGAATTGTGCTACGAATTGGTACCTCATCCGCCATATTCTCTGGATTTAGCCCCCAGTGACTATTTCCTATTTATAGATAGAGATTTAGCTCCAACGATGAAACTATTGATCAAACAAATGCCTATTTTATGGACCTAGAAAATCCTATTTTTTGGAAGTCATACAAAAATTGGAGAAACGTTGGACTAAGTGTATTGAGCTAAAAGGAGATTATGTATAAAAATTAATTTTTTTTTTTGCAAAACAAACTGTGTTTCATTCAAAACTTCGCGGACTTATTGATCCGCTTCGTATCCTTCAATACATTTCAAAAGGAGCTGCCATATTGAATATTATAATTCTGTAAAGATATGAATTGTATCATTTATTGATGTTTCATGAAAGAAGCAAAAGGAAACCTTCAAGGATTTTTATAAATTTTAGTGGAAGACAAAAATTTTTTTTTTTGCAGCCGGAAAAATTTTCATCAAATACTAATAAACTTAAAACAACCAATCCGGTAACAACGGCTGTGGTAAAAATTATATACATGCAAAGTACAGAAAATTAAATATCCTTTTTTGTTAAAATGAAAAATAATCACATCCAGAAATTCTGCTTACAATTTAAATACTAAAGCCATTGATCAATAACAGTCTCTACAGTTCTACAGTGTTGCCATATTTCACAGATTATTTGTATAAATAAAAAGATTTCCAAACATAACAAACTTCTGTGGAATAAATGAACAAGTTGGGCCAAACTCTAGTATTCTTCACCATTCTCACAGAAGGAGCATGCCAATGGAATTGCTATATGTTTATGTTCCTTAATACGTAAACAGGAATGTAGCACGTACAAACGACAGACGACATTACTATTTGCTTGAAACACGTAAAAGGCCGAGAAACCAAAATCACATCTTGAGATTAGGGATTGATAAGAAAATTTAAACATCACCAATTCTTAAAACATGGGCATTAGACCGGGTCGGCCTCTATGTACAACAAAATTCCCAAAGTCGAGCGGTAATATTAACGATCACCTCGAGACAATTTGAAAATAAAATTTATCCTTTCCGAGCTTGTGAAAAACAGCCAAAATCGTTTTTTATCGTAGTTTTTTTATTTGTGCCTCGATCGTAATATAAAATATATTATGGTATTGGTCTCAACGACTACTACATTTGTCCTATAGATGTCGCTGACGTACGCCAGTATCTTGTAATTAAGGCCTCATAAGGCCTCAATTTTTGCCCCTCAAAATTAACAATATTGTTGTTTAAGATTAAAGTCCTTTAAACACCAGGAACATTTTGCTTCGGAAGTATACGGTTTTATTCAAAAACAAAAATGTTACATATTACAAGATATACTTTTACAGCATTAAAATAAATATTTTTTACCTTGTATAATACGTCATTATTCTCTTTGCTCTGAGATTGCTGCGCACCTACATTTTATTTATATTTTATAAAAAGAAAAACCGTAAAAAATATGGTTTTTGGAAAACACTCAAAGTTGTATTTTATCGTTGTATTTAAGGCCTCATTTAATGCTGTTTCTACCCCTCAAATATAAAAATATTGTTTTTTTAGGATTAAAGTCCTTTAAAACTCAAGAACATTTTGCTTCGGAAATATACAGTTTTATTCAAAAACAAAAAAGTTACATATGACAAGATATACCTACTTTTACAGCATTAAAATAAACATTTTTTATCTTGTTTGCATTATTACCGCAAATTATTGCATACTTTTTAGCGCTATCGAACAATTTTTGAAATAAAAATTATTGCATACTTTTTAGCGCTTTCGAAAGTTTTTTAAATATTTTCCTCGGATAATTCATTTTTAATGTAGTTACCATTAAAATCTGGGGTTTGGTTTTATTACAAATAAAATACAAAAAAGAGTAAAGATAATTATAGGAAATCTTGGCGTGTCTCAAGTTGACTGTACCGTTCACGACTTTCTAGTTTTGCAAAAATATGGATCAAACGCTTTTCAGCAGTGACTGCAACCGCTGATTCCCTTACCACTCGTACAAAACGTTCAGTCGTTTTCGAATAGCATAGAAAATCTACAACAAGTGTAAAATGTTGTATATATTTTGTATTACAATTTTTTCCATTGTTTATCCTGTAACTTTTTACCGACAAAAGTCGGTCATAATTCATAAAATTTTAATACGAAATTTCCGAATTTTGTCAATTTAACTATATTTTTGTCGTTAAAAAGTTACTAAATTCCGGTGCTGGCACCTTTTCAATTCCTCTTTCTTCTGTATGGAATTGTAAGCACGGTGGTTCTGTTACTGTGATTTTGTCCCAGTCGATCATATTAATAAGAGTGTTTTTGTTACACCGCTTGCTTATATATTCGCTTGTTTTGTATGAAGCACTTAGCGAAGAATTAGCGAGAACTTAGCGACGGGATTCATTTTCGCTAAGTTTTTAACAAAAATTTTTTAACATCTTTTACCGCTTTTAACCATTTTTCATATTTTTGAATGAAATGACTTCTCGCTAAAAAGCCGTTTTCTTTGCAGCTTAGTAATCGATAATCGCTTTCTTGGAAGCAAAACGCGACTAATGTATGAATCACAATCGAATTCCATGTCTAGGTAGATGAAATTCACGAAGTCTGGGTGGAGGATTATCCCTCGCTGCTGGTATTTTAACATATCCTTAACTTCGTACTGTTTGTTCCCGGTCCGTTATCGTAGCCAATAGAATGTTTCCAGGGTGGAAATAGTAGGCATTATATTCAATCGTTCGGCGTATCACTTCTAGAAGGTCTATCGATAACTGACAGATCCAGCAGAAGCATTTGAATACGTGAAGACTATCGTGTATGGCTTTTGGCTGACTCTTGACAACGAACCAAAATGAGTCCGTACACTTTGACTATAAAATGTAGCATTTGGCTGACTACTTAAAATATATAGCCGGAGGAGTCTAATCCGGTGGTCAACCACCTTGCTGTGCTCACTGGACCAGGCTTTTCGTTGGCTAGTTGCTCATCGCATGTGCCATTATTAACGATAAAGATAACACTGATCGCTTCGCATATTCCAGCCGTCAATGTTTCTAGGCATTGCACCCATAGCAACTTATGAGATTTGATAGTTTTACATTATATTTAGTCGATAATGCAAAGAATTTTATCAGCTTCGTATACTTTAGTTATAAAAAGAACTATTTGGATCAGGTATGTTTGCCTCAAATGATAACCTATCACTACTTTAATTGAGATTCGACCACTTATACAATAAATGTTATAGTGTAAATGAGTATTGCGAAGGTGGCATAAACAAAGGGTCAACATCGAAAATCAAATTTTGCCGGAGCCGGAAACAAGTATGCTATCGCCTGTTGTTGTGTGGAGATGGTAAGTTTAGCGAGTGTCCTATTGTAGGCAGGGTTGGGTAAATGCTTGTACCATTGGTGGTTACCGCACGAATAGGTTATTTATGAACAATTTGAATTATTTTGTTTCATTATCAATTACACTGTGCGACAGCAGAAATCGAAGGGGGTTCTGACTACCGGGAAAAGTTATATCGGTGAAAAAAAGTTAAACGTGTCCCGGTGTTTGGTGAATAAAAGCGAAACCCGTTCCTCGATGTTCATGATCAATACCTCATTTTGTTCATAGGTTATGTGACTTTACGTGAAAGTAATAAGACTTGCCATTTTTTCCCGTTTAGGATTTTTCTTGATTTTTAAAAATAAATAATTTTAATTTTTTAGGCAAAAAATTATTTTTTTTCCACATAAACATATTTATAACTGCAAAACTGTTGTATATACAAAGAAACAGTATATCAGTAGATTAAAGGAATTAAAGAAATTCTTAATTTTTCTAAGTTTGTTACTGCAAAATCGGACTAGTCGTTCTTCAGTTACGTCAAATAAAAGAGCCCCAAACGTGACAAATTCCTCTATATGATACTTACTAACTTCAAATCGATATATCTCGATTCCTAGACATGACCCAGCGAAACGCCGGGACACGTGTAACTTGTTTTTGACCGATATAATTTTCCCCGGTAGTCAGAACTCCCGCCGATCACTGACCCCTACCATTTGACGGTCAGTATTAAAGGTACTTTTCCATCCTATGCACGAGCGAATACTTATAGTTTCGTCACATTACAATATATGAAAGGTTATTCACGTTTCTCAGAGGAGACTTAAATTAGCTTTAGAAAATTGTCAAGTGTTAGATAAGAATTATTCACAATAAAATTTACTTTGGCAATAGAAAGTTATTTTTATTTACTTTTATTGACTATTATACAACCTCATGAGGTCAGACGTCTTACACATAAATATTAATTAAACAAACAAATTAAAAAAATTTCAATACTGGCTCTATCCTTCGCCTTTTGTCGTCAGTTGGTAACACCAAGGATACGGAGGGATTCTTCTGCCTGGTTTTTCTAGCGCAATCTTGGTCGTCCTCTTTTCCTGCTTGCATCTGGTACCTTATGAAAAATCTATTGCGATGATTCATCTTCAACCATTCTGATAACATGGCCTGGCCACCACAACGGGCCTACTTTGATTCGCCTAGCTATGTCCACGTAGGAATATAAATTATATAGCTCTTGATTCCAACGACGTCGGTACTCGCCGTTTTCCCTAGCAGGACCATATATTTTATGGAGAATTTTCTCTCGAATACTCCCAGGTGTTTTTCATACGCTTGCGATATGACCCAAGTTTCGGAGCCATATGTCAAGACAGGTAAAATGAGAGTCTGATATAGCTGGATTTTTGTCCGTCGAGGAAGGACTTTGTTCCTAAACTACTTGCTGCTCCCAAAATAGCATCTATTTGCAAGCACAATTCTCCTATTTATCTCCAGGCTGATGTTGTTGTCCTTGTTCACGGCGGATCCAAGGTAGACAAATTCATCTACCACTTCAAAATTAAATCGGTTGTCAACGTTCAAGTGCGGACCAAGTCGAGAGGTTTCTCAAGTCGTTGACATCATCAACTTTGTCTTACCCTCATTAACAGCAAGACCCACCTTCGCTGATTCTTTTTCGATTCTTGAAAATACTCCAGTAACCTCTCGCAAATTTCGCCCAATTATGTCTATGTCGTCAGTATACGCCAGCAACATTTGGCTCTTCATGTTAATGGGCTTGTTCGTATTTACAGCAGATTTTCTCATTATTATCTCCATTAAGATGTTGAAGAGATTGCACGAAAGAGTGTCGCCTTGTCTCAGTCCTCGCGTGGTACAGAATGGTTCAGTGAGGTCTTTCCCCACTTTCATTGCTGATTTGGTGCTGGTCAGCGTCATTATACAGAGGCGGATCAGTTTTGCACGAATTCCATGTTCAGACATAGCTTCGTACAGTTTTCTACGTATGGGGCTATCGAAAGCAGCTTTGTAATTGACAAAAGGGTGGTATGTATCGATTTGTTTTTCGTTGGTCTTTTCAAGGATTTGGCGTAGCGTGAATATTTGGTCAGTCGTGGACTTGCCTGGTGTGAAACCACACTGATAAGGTCCAATTTTCAATGATTGGTTTTAGTCTTTCACATAATACGCTCGACATGATCTTATACACGATGGATAAAAGACTGATACCGCTACGGTTGGAACAGACACACGGATCACCCTTTTTGAATACAGGACATAAAACACTGAGACTCCAATCGTCGGGCATATATTCCCCCAGCCATAATAAAAGACTGGATACCGCGATAGTTGGAACAGACACACGGATCACCCATTTTGAATACAGGACATAATACTTTGAGACTCCAATCGTCGGGTATAGATTCCCCCAGCCATATACCGCAGATAAGTCGATGCATGTGGGTTAGCAGTCCTTCCCCACCTGCCTTAAAAAGTTCAGCGGATAGCTCATCCGCACCAGCAGCTTTATTATTCTGAAGCCGGGAGATCGCCGTTCTAATCTCGCCTTGGTTGGGTGGGGGTGGTAGAATCTACACTATCTTCCACTATCATTACCTCCTGATCTTCAGTGGAAGAATCTGAGTGGAGTAGTGCTGAAAAGTGGTCTCTCCACATTTTGAGCACACACGGCTTATCAGTCATCAAATTCCGATTCTCGTCCTTGCAGGAGGGCAGCCCGTTATTCGACCTTCTTACACTCTGGAAAAATTTTCGGGATTCACCATTCATACTGCATAATTCGGTTTTCTCACTCTCCCTTTGCTCCCGCTGCCATTTTTTCCGCCTAAATCACCTAAATAGCAGCACGAGTTGTAACTGACTGTTTCGTTGCCATACGTGCAGCGTCTTTTTCATCAGATGCAATGCGACATTCTTCGTCGTACCATGGCTTATCGTTCTGCAGTTTTTGATAGCCCAGGACAGACCTTGCAGCGGTTTCCAAAGAATGGGAGATGTTCTTCTACTGCGCATCTGGGTCCTCGGGAGGGGGGTATTCTGCTTCTGTATAAATGAACAAAGAAACCTTCTGGAAAGAGAGCTTCTGTGGATAAAACATTGATATCTCCGGTATTTGTAGCCTGTCAATATCCAACTCGTGCGAACTTTCGCAGCCACTAAGTAATGATCCGAGTCGATATTGGCACCTCGAATCACACGTACATTCATTACACTAGAAGAGTGGCTGCCATCTATTACCAAGTGATCAATCTGGTTCTTCGTCCGCTGAGCAGGAGATATCCAGGTCGCCTTATGTATGTCCTTCTGCTGGAATCGTGTGCTACTAACTACAATGTTCTTTGCAGCGGCGAAGTCTTTCAGTCTTATTCCATTATCGGAGGTGGTATCATGTAGACTGTGATTACTGATGGTTGGTCGAAAGACGCTTTCCTTTCCTAATTTGGCATTAAAATCGCCTAGAATAATATTAATGTCGTGGTCAGGGCAGCGTTCATATACTTCCTCCAGGTGCTCATAAAATGTTTCTTTGACCTCATCATCCTTATCCTCTGTCGGTGCGTGCACACAAATTAACGAGATGTTGAAATATTTCGCTTTGATGCGAATTGTGGCTATGCGGTCACTCACTGGGTTGAACCTTGAAACTAGGTGTCGCAGTCTCTTGCCAACTATAAATCCGCACCCAAATTCGTGCTTTCGCTCATGGCAGCTGTAGTAAATATCGCAGTTTTTGTTTCTGGTGCAAACATATCCTGTCCATCGCATTTCCTGGATCGCTGTGATGTCAGCTTTATATTTTCCGAGGACATCCGCCAGTTAGAAACTGGCACCCGTCCTGTATAACATTCATACATTCCAGGTACATATCCTTCAATCATGGTCCTTATAACGTTTGCGAGGGTCGTCAACAGTTGGGGGGTTTCTTTGTTCATTACCTTTTCTGTGTATTTTCATTGACAATATAACGGAGGCAGGAGGCAAACCCAGCCCACCGTGGTTTGCATTTTACCTACTGCCAGGATGATTATGTTTCAGCCGTCCATTATGGATCAGACGCTGACCAAAACTGGATTTTGGTTTCTTCAATGTTTATCCGCCGTTGGCCATGGGTGTTCGCCTTCAAAGGACAGAAGAATAAGTCCACTACTTTGAAGAGCTTCAGTGACAGGGCCACCTAATATCCTTGAGACGTATCAGTGATCGCATTACCACTCAGGCTTCTCATACGTTTCGCCTTCTCATTTTCGCTAGCTAACGGAGGTTTCCGATAAGCCATTGCCCAGGACATACAGCGTGGAAGTAGTGAGCTGCTTGGACTGCCCAATGAAGGAATCATTACTGGCCATTCCGAAGTGAATGGCTATCAGAGGACAGTCCCACCTCCAAGGACAGTCCCATACTGAAGTTTAAGGAACTGAAATATCATAATTACCCAGAAATGTTATTTTTAGATATATTTCAACTTTATTCAGCTCGGCATTTGATCAAGGTGACTGAGTATCTTATCCCTGTCCAGAAGTTTCCATCATTTTTTAAATAAATACTACTTTAGTTTTCTTTTCAACATTTTTATGTAGAATTTATAATTTGATTCTCAATATTTTTTGGTTGAGTATGCATATCTTAAGGGCAACATAATCCAAACCATTATATGGAATGGTTATATCCTAAAACAGAAACATCATGAAATTGCTATAATATTATCTTCTTTATTTTCGATTTAAAGAACTTTTACGTTTATATCATTATCATTTCGTTTGTTTCCAAGAATTTCCTACTCTGTTTTAAAAATAACCTTTATTGTCCTTTGGCAACAACAACAAAAACACACAAAACTTCTCCAATTTCCAATGCTACATGTGTAATGTAAAACATGTGTGCTTCGAATAGAATCAAAAGAGCAAATATCCTCTGCTCCTTTATGATGATATTATAATCTTTAACATTTACATTTTTTGGCAAATTCATTGGTGAATGCGATGTGATTTGCTTTTATATATATCCTGATATGCGTCTATACCTAAATACATATGTATGTATATACATACCTTGGTATTCCTACCTACCCGAGCAAATCACTTTAAAATCCCTCAAGGTTTTTCCAATATCTCGTACTCGAACCTGTAGTATATAAACTAAGCTTTTAATAATGTATAAAAGAGAGGAAGGTTTGGCCGAGCGCACGAGGGAGTGACAGAGACAGAGAGAGAGAGGATGCTTTAAAACGAACCGAAAAAAAGGATACACGTTTTATGTGTCCTTTCGTTTAATGTCAAAAGTTATTTTTTGTGTGTTTCCTCTCGCTTTCGTTTTTGGGGAAAAAAAAACATTAAAGGCTTTTGCGTATATTGCAAACGTATCCAAACCTATCAAGGTTATGGCAATAATAACAACAACCGAAAAGGGATTTTCGCTGAACAAATAAAGGATTTTATTCGCCAGCAAATAAAGGAAATCCTGATGAGATTATATCGCATGTTGAGGTATTTATTGTTGCTGCTGCGAATGGGTTTTTTATTATCACCTCGCATTTGTTTTTTAAACAAAAAGGAAACTAAATATAACGCGTCATTTTGAGATCGGTTCAAATCGAATGGATTAGGAGCTGCAAGTTGTTTGTTTGGCATACCAGTAATTAGTTTGGTAAAATATTGAATCTTTTTATAACGGGTTTTTCAACAGAGACGCTATACAAAAGTAAATCGATAGGGACAGCAAACGACGCCATATTTTTTCCCGCTATTTTCACATTTCTCTCCAGTAAGGTTTGCCATTTCATCATGGAAAGATATACGAGCCAAAAACGAGTCGAAATTATTAAAATGTACTACCGAAATTTGATGTCAGTGGCCTCAACTTTAAGAGCGCTACGTCCAATTTATGGTCGTCATAATTGTCCTACCAGATCAACAATTGAGCGCCTAGTGGAAAAATTTGAATCCACAGGCACAGTACAAAATGTTCCCGTGCCAGTGAGACAAAGAAGTGCCCGTAGTGTCGAGAATATTGCTGCCGCTGAGGCTTCAGTTCAAGAAAGCCCAAATGTGTCTCTCACACGTCGTTCTCAAGCGTTGGGCATCTCTGTGACGTCGTTGTGGCGAATTTTGCGAAAAGATCTTGGCCTACATCCTTACAAGATAAAATTGACGCAAGAACTGAAGCCGCTTGACCACCATAAGCGTCGTATGTTCGTGAATTGGGCTGAGCAACAACTTGAAAATGATTCGGATGTTCATCGGAAAATCATCTTCAGCGATGAGGCTCATATCTGGCTGAATGGCTTCGTCAATAAGCAAAATATGCGTTATTGGTCAGACAGCAATCCACACGTAATCCATGAGTCATCATTGCATCCCGAAAAAATTACGGTTTGGTGCGGTTTATGGGCCGGCGGCGTCATTGGGCCGTACTTCTTCCGTGATGATCAAGACCGGCACATTACTGTGAATGCGAATCGCTACCGTTCAATAACCGAATATTTTTGGCCCGAATTGGATAATATGGACTTGGAGGACATGTGGTTCCAACAGGACGGCGCCATAAGCCACACAGCGAATGCCACAATCAATTTATTGGAAACCAAGTTTGGTGAACGTGTTATCTCACGAAATGGCCCAGTCGATTGGCCGCCTCTGTCGAGCGATTTGACGCCGTTATATTATTGTGGGGCTACGTTAAGTCTATGGTCTATGCCAACAATCCAGCGACGATTGATGAACTTCGTACGAATATCGAACGTGAAATTGCAGCAGTATCGGCCGATTTATGCTTGAAAACCGTCGAAAATTGGGTTCAGCGTCTGGACTTCTGCAAGCGTGCCCTTTGGTGGCCATGCAAAAGAAATCGAGTTTCATACATAATGGCATCGAACGTACTTTCACAGGAATAAAGAATTTCATTGGTATCTAAAACCGGTTTTGTTTTATTTAAAAAAAAACTTTTATAGCGCTCTTATTGAAAAACCCTTTACTAATATACATATAAACATATTTGATAAATTTGAATTCTGTATATTAGGGTATCCCGAAATATATAAATTTCAGAATTTATTTCTGAGTAACACTCAAACGACCCATAACATTTGAGTGATTATAAGGAAAATAACTCAATAGAATTGCCCGATATCATGAAACATTTCGATGTATGCGACATTTGAAGTTTATTTGCCCAGTGTATTTTACAGAAACCAAAGACAATATCGAATTTTATTTTTCGTTGCCATAAGAAGTACGTGTATAAAATATAACGAAATGTTCATGAATCGAAAATTTCGCTCACTTTTAATTTGCTTGCTAAAATTTCGTTTTCGAATTTCGCACGAAAACAATTGTTTGATATCACTGTGTGTAATTTTTTAAGTCATGGAAATGTAACCATATACGGAAACCACTACGTGATAAAAGACCCAAAAAAAAGACCCGCGTCTCCCAGTTTTGCCCAAAGTAATGCACTTTTTTTTATGGGCCCCCAAAGATTTTTGACCTCGGTGTCATTTTTGCAAAAAAGTGATCATATTGTCAGTCTCATATCTTGTAAGCCGTTTGGAATTTTGATTGACGCTCTGAGGGAAAGTTGTAGCTCTTCTCATAAAGAATAAAAATTGTGAAAGTATAAAATCAAAAAAACTTCATCTTCAATGTCAAAATCGTAAAAAAAAAAAACTTTAAAAAATTCGATTTTTTTTTAACTTTTCTCCCTTGTCCAGGTCAATAGGTAGCAAACCGTTCGAAATGCAAGGGAACAATTAACTACAAAAAAGATCTCAGTAAACAACTTTCTAGAACATATGAACTTCCTAGGAATGATTCTTAGCACTGTTTAGGTAGCGCTTAGATAGCATTTAGGTAGCCTCAAAAGTGAAAATTTTCCCGAAAATTTTTTAATTTCATTTGTTTTTTCTTTACTTCAACATTGAGATACACAGTGCAACATGAAAAAATATAACCATATACGGACACCACCACTACATAGACAAGAACTACAACTTTCCCTCAGAGAGTAAATCTAAATTCCGAACGGTTTGCAAGATATGAGCCTGACAAAATGATCACTTTTTTGCAAAAATTACACCGAGACCCCAAATATTTGGGTGTCCATAAAAAAAAGGGCATGACTTTGGGCAAAACTGGGAGACACGGGTCTTTTTTTTTTGTCTTTTATCACGTAGGGGTGTCCGTATATGGTTATATTTTTTCCTGTTGCACTGTGTAATTGTTTGGAACGCAATTGTGGTATTTCTATTATTATACTACTAATATAAAAGGAAAAACCACATGCGTTAAAAATATAAAATCACATGAGGTGTCAGAGGACACCCCGTTGGAACGAAGTTCCTTTCGCTATATATGTTATGTACTAGTTAGTTCCAACACGTCTAAGGCGCCCGTTTAAAAATACGATAATTTAAATGGATCTTTAAGAAAAGATACTTTTGTAAAATGATAAACTTTTTTTTAAGAAAAATTTTTTGTTTATAGAATGTATTTTTTCTAAAGGACATTTTGGGTCCTTTTAGTAAGGATTTGTATTATATTTTCCCGAAAGGGTCAATTTTTAAAGACAAATAAACAGTATAAGAGGAAGTACTTTCTGTAAGAAAAAGCCATGAGTATGAATTTTTTTACATATAAGTACTTTTTTTAAAACAGCTACTTTTTAAAGAAGTGGTACTCATTTTAGAAAAAGGTTATTTTTTTAATTTTATTTTTTTTATTTTATCTCAAGAAAAGAAAAGAAAAGGTATAATTTTACTTTTAAGAAAATATACTTTTAAGAAAGGTACTTTTAACAAAAGGAATTTTTGTCAGAAAAGGTATTCTTTTACGAGAAGGTATTTTTTTGAAGTAAAGTTGTTTTTTAAGAAATGGGAATTTTTTTAGAAATGATCATTTTTCAAGACAAGGTAAATTCTTTCACAAAAAAAGATAAGAAAGGGATGTTTTTTAAGAAAAGGCAATTTGTTATAAGAAAATGTACTTTTTTAAGAAAAGATCCTTAATTTTAAAAAAATTAATTTTTTTATGAAAAGGTACTTTTTGTAAGAAAATGTTCTTTTTTAAGCAAAGGTACTAATATTAAAATATTAATATTAATTGTTAAATAATGTTTATATCTCCTGTTGATGCTACACAAAGGAGTAGCGAAATATCGAGGAAAATAAATACAACAACAGCAAATCTGACCTCAAGCTCGAAGGTACTTCTTCTTTGTTTAAGAATGTGAATAGGTATTTGTTTGAGAAACTTACTTTTTTTAAGAAAATTCACTTATTTAAGAAAAGATTCTTTTTTAAACTTCTTTCACTTTGGATTTTTAAAAATTTACTTTTTATTGGGTTCAAACTACAATATATACCAAATATTGGTTACAGGCTCCACCTAGAAAATTTCCCCAACATATGTGAGACATCTAGTTAGTCTAGACACAAACCAAAGCACAAGTAATCAATATAGTTGATAATAGTGGTTTGTGGCATAATAGTGTTAAAACAAAAGTTGTTTAATTTTTTCTCATTTAGCCCCCATCCCGCAACGCGCGATAAGGAAGTTCGAATTATAAACGAAATATTTACAAGGTAAATCCAAGATAGGTGGTAACAGTCAGCAACAAAATTTTCCGTTTAGAGATAAATGACAATATTTCTTACGAAGATTTCGTAAGAACTGAATACGGAACTTTAGCCGTGAATCCGCTTCTTAAAAAAACAGTTCTGACCCGGTGTAAAACTTTAGTATTTTATTTTTATTTTATTTTATCATTAATCACCTAATTATTTCGCGTCGTACCGCTATGACGGCGATACTATTGAGCCAGGAAAAAGCGTCCAAATCAGTGATTCAAAAAATAGGAAACCTACGGCTCACTGATTCCGAGAAGCTCTCCCCCATGGGTTGTAATGGAACAAATAAGTAAAAGTATGTCATTCTACGAGAAGCAGGTCAAAAGCCTCAGTTTTGTGGCCACTGATTGGGTTAGGTAGAAGTGACTGTAACTATTGACCAGAGTTGGTATTTCGTGGGTAATGTCTTACCCTGGGTGACCCTAGTAATCCTAGTAATCGTGGGGAAGGGGTAACGATCGCTGACTCATTATACACTGGGTTTGGGGAAAATAATGGATAGTTCCCCACAGCAATGGGGAATTACCCATCACCATTACGCATTATCCACTAGGTATAGAGAAAATAATAAGTAGATGCCCACGATAATAGGGAATTACTCATCACGGTTTCCCATTACCCAGAGGGAATGGTGTAAATAATGGGTAGTACTCCAAAACACAAATCTTAGCCCAAGTGCTAGATAAGAGATGAAATATGACAACTATTTTTAATGGAAACAGCAAAATGACAAAATTCATTATTAACCCTAAGAAGGCAGTTAGTTCTTGCTTATTATCTACCACTTGGGCTAAGATTTGTGGCAGCGCCAAAAGAGAGATCAAAAGGGTTGCTGTTAAAGAAAACTTCGGCGATAGGGAAATTATTGCTGAATTGAGCTTGGGAGCAGGGTTGCGTCGTGTTCAACAAATAATAAAACGCGACTTGATACTGTCATGTGGGAAAAAGTATGGAAAACTTGGGCTAATGCCAAGACACGAATTAGGCAGATTTAAATTCGCTGAAATTTACATATTTTTGGATGGGGGACGATATTTTCCGATGGAAAAAATTTAATTTGGATGAACCTGATGGCTCGGACAAATATTGGCGTTCCAGAGATTTTTCAAAAATTATGCGTCAGCGGCGAAATTTTGGCGGTGGCTCCCTTATGGTTCGGGCAGGTATGAGTTATAGATGAACCACTCCATTATGTTTCGTTTCCACAAAAATGGACTCCGAATATTATAATCGACTATTGGATGTCGTCTTAGTTAATTCTGGAGAGGAAAATTGTGTCCCAGAATTGATCATCCAGCAGGACAACGCAACAGTACATCGGTCTAAGAAACTCCAAAGTTTCTGGAGTCCAGAAATAATACAAACTTTCGGCTGACATGCACGTAGTTCTGATCTCTATCCGACAGAGAACCTCTGGTCTATTTTACCTACCCAAGTTTACCACCCAGGACGCCAGTTGAAGAATATCAAGGGTCGAATAGTAGCAATACCCGAAAATGGAAGATAACTGATCCTGCGCAAATTCATTCGGTGATAAACACAATGGCAAGATACTAGTAGAAGTTATCAGAGATAATGGAGATCAAATATGTTACGAAACTTTTTAGAATATTTAAATAAACCGTTTGCCTTTATACATATTTCGCACTAGTAATTAGTTTATTTTTGTGGATTCACCTTGAAGAAGTCATACTTAAAGTATTTTTGCTGAAAAGTATTTAATTTTGAAGGGACTAATACAATATAAAATAAAAACTTGAAAATTCCTCACAGCATTTGGAAAAAACAAAAAATGGTGTTCCCTTTATATTTATATCGCTGGGTGTATGACTGAATGAGAGATGTATGTATGTACATTAAATAGCCCTTGGCGAATCAATTTTGCTCTGAAAAAAGGCTTTAAGATCCCTGAATGTCTGTAAGATCCAACTTGTAGTAAGAGCTTAGATATTTTGTCCTGTTCCTACAAAAGGTCTGCGGTATACGCAAGCCTGCTGTGTTTGAAGTCCCAGCCTCCATAGATCACAGCCCCAACTATAATGTACATTTTGTGTCTGTCAACTTACGTTTTAAACCCAATCATTTGGCCATTGATATAAAGATGATGGTATCGTGTCTTACCTTTGGTGTGTATATCAGAACATCTCAAATGACCGACCTTGAAAATCTTCAGAACTGATGACTTCTGCTTGTACTGCACTCTGATAAATATGCACATTGCTAGCAAAATAAGACGTTTTAACAAAACTTCATAATTACAATATTTGTATCGTTCTTAATAAATGCAAAAAATCTCGTTAAAACCGTGACAGCAACGAGTGTACTTTTTTTTAATTTAATATAATAATTGTTTTTAGAATTTTAAACGTCAGGTTTTAAATATATTTAAATATTTTGCAGTAGCCAAAATGAAAATGAATTCGATTGTACTAAGAGCTCTATTACACGATGGCATTTCTTGCGGGCATATTTTTCAGTTCTCTTTTAAAGTTACTACGTAATTCATCGAGCTATTACACGTTGAATTTTTCACTTCCAAATTATTAAATTATCACAAAAGTAATAACCATGAAATGTCACAATCAAGACAAAAATGGAAACTACACAAAGAGAAATTGAAAAAAATTCCCCGAAATACAATGTCAGGGCATTTCATGGCATTATTTACTCCGCTCTTACTTCTCTACACCTCTTGCCCAACGAACGAAAAATTCACGAATTTTCTTGCGGGGTTAAATCCATCGTGTAATAGTGCTCTAACAGAACTCATGAGCAATTGGGTTGCAACAATCTCATTTTTCATAAATACTGTTGTTGCAAGTTCCAAGTTCGTGTCTTGCAACCGACTTAAAGCCAAATTTGGTTGTTGCAACCTAATCGATGTCAAATTCCGAAATTATAGAAATAGACGGTAGAAGGTAGTAAACAAAATCAATGAGTGTTCGAACTCACGGGCGATGTATTAACACTTTTTTGTTACACGGTACCTGTTCGATTTCTGGGAACACATTAGTAAAATTTTACATTGCTATTGCAGTTTCTTTTTTCTTACATCTGCTTTAACATGAGATATAATATTTTTAAAATAAATAAATCAATATTTAGCTCACTGAAATAATTGTTTTTGTTTTGTTAGAGATAGAGAACTTATTGCATTCTTTTTCCGCTCTCATGTAGAGAGTCTGAGTAAAAGAGCATAAACGAGTCTTTTTCTCTTTATAGAATATTTCAATATAAGTAAATGCACCATTTCGACAATGTTATTACATAAAACAATACAAAAAGCATAAATGTTTCAAAAGGCTTCAATGTTTCACATCAAAATTATGAATGGACCAAATTATGACAAAAAGAGAGTAATACGCTTTGAATCGTTCGCCAAACGTTGCCAGTGCTTTTGAGTCAAACAATTCATTCCATGAGTTCTCTATACTATTCATTACTCTTTGGCGAAGACGCCCTGTTGGCTTGTTCGCTTCCGCTTCATCAATAATATCATACTTATTATCAGGCGGAGAGTATTGTTGTACAACAACCACGTATGTGATGCTAACGCTGTGTGTTGTTTGCATGTGTTCACTTTAATCGATTGCCCTACCCGTGCCCTACTAGATGTTACCACAGCAAAAAAATATATTAGAAAATACAGTTGTCACAACCGACTCAAGTTTAGAACAACAATGTTTCAACTAAACTTCAGTTGTAGAGACTAAATTCTGTTGTTACAACCTCATTTCTGCTGTGGCAACTGCAACATTTGCTACAACCTCTTTTTAAGCAATTAGTTCAGTGATTGTAGGTGGTAGTTGCGTAAAATTTCTTCGAATGCCCCATGTGCATTTTGTACTGGTATAAAATGTTCCCATTATTTCACTTTTTTTATATATTCACAAAATATTATGTGCTAAATATTTTTTTCTGGCTCCCTTTTCCATTATTCTTTATCGCAACATTATATCCTTGTGACATTTTTTTTTTGTTTTTACGTTATTTTCTTCTTTCATATACCCAAAAGTGTATTCTGGTTATTAAATATGTGTTGGTTGTATAGCAAAAGTGGCGTCGATGAGGAATGACTTAAAGGGGGGTGGTTAAAATGTACATATGCATGTAACAAACAAACATTATACAAGATGTGACAGTTTCGATAAAACAAATGACAAGTGACAAATGAGTTTGACCCCCATTATCACCATCTTTGATAATACAACAGTTAGAGCTAACCAACAGTTATAGCTGTCAGTTTGAAAAATAAAAATATTGGTTAACTTCAACCAGAGATGGTGATAAAAGCCCCTAATGATGGTAAAATAAATGTTAAACCCTTTAAAGAATATTGACATATTGTGTTTAATAGTTTGGAGATGTTTGAATATATAAAGGATATATAGTTTAGTTTAGTTACTACTGTTGTCGACTGTGGAAAAAGGTGTTGTAACATATCAGAATGTTATATGCTCAATTGCGCCCATTTATCCAAACCCGGTATATTAGTTCCTTCAAACAATTTACTAATTGATAGATCCTTAGGCGTAATGTTACACCCTTTGATTGTGTTAATAGTTGATGCGTTTTAGTTTAATACGACTATGGATCTATCTACCAATTTGACTGCCTTTAATTTTTGGCGACAATTCTTCTGACCAATGAAAGAAAATCGCATTCGTTTGGAATCGGTGTATGATATTTTCACAACCTTACGACAGACGTTAAGTATCTCCATCCTTTCTCAACGCCTCTGCTTTTAGTTCTTAGTCCTTTGGAAAATAAAAAAAATCAGGAAAAAAAAATTTATAAAAATTCATACGAAAGGAAGGAACATGGAAAAACATAATCAAGTACAAGAACATACTAAAGCAACGCTGGAAAAAATGGTTAAACTTAATTACAATATTTTTTCTACTTCTTTTGTTGTTGTTGTTGTTGTACTTGGTGTTATATGGCAGAGTTTGCTTTTAACACAATTAAAATGGAACATTGAAACAAGAGCAGAGTAAAGAAGTGGAGAAGACAACGACACCACCAACGCCAACTAGGACGATAATGATAAAGTAGACTAAGGAAATAGAACGAAGAATCAGTTTATGTGATGATAAGACAGATTTCAAGAGGTCCTATTAATGCAACCCTGTTTCTTTATATTTATTCTTATCAATAGTTCGCCATGTTTGGGATGGTGTATTTGATTTAATGTCATAAAAAATTATCAGACCAGTACCTAATTTTTTGCTCTTCTTTGTTATCATTACAATAACCATGGACAGTATTATTATCATTGTCATAGCAATTATCACACTCAGTCTCAACTACATTCTGTTCGTTGTCAACTACGCCACAGTGTTCATCAGTAACAATTATCCTTTGACGAACATTGATTTTTGTCAGGACAATAAACTGCTGCTTCACTGTGCATATATCTCAACTTGCTAAAAAGGGAAGTTAAGAATAGAATAGTTCTTTAAAGTTGATTACAATAGCTTAACAATTTATGGGAAAATTATGGAAGCCGTATTGCAGACATAAATATACATTTTAATACGAATATAAAATGATATTTTAACATAAATAGAATAACAAATGGCCAAAATGTTTATATACATGCAGAGTGCCAAGAGAGACTACTATGTCCCTGAAGTAAGTGTGAAGAGATTACTTGGGGCAGCGTCTTCCTGAAGACACTCTGTTGTTGAATTATGAAAAGCAGAAAAATGTATTTAATACGTTGGGCTACTTTAAATTTTGTATGTAGTTTTCGTTTTGTTCACTTAGCATTAATATCCTTTACCTAATTTATATTATTCTACACCTTACGTTTTAGTGATATTTAACTGCAAAGCTATAAATATTAAGTATACGCAATTTACTAATTAATATTAACTATACGTCGTGCTAACTTTTGACTGATATGTGTATTAGAGTGGTTCGAAAAAATTTTTTTTTTTTATTTCAAATCGCTATAGTGAAAAAAAGTTGCGATTGGTATAGACGTGAAAAAATCACTAATTATTATTTTTTTATTATTTTGTCTTCCGTTCGCGCAATGCAATCAAAGTTGGGAAAAAAATGTGAAAAACCCTAATTTTTCATAATTTTTTTAAGTACGCCAGATGGTTTTAATTGCGTTTCTATACCATTAATTAACTACTAAAAGTATGTAAAATTCATATGTATGCACTTATTATTCATTTGCTTCATATCTTCCGGACGCACTACATAGTACAAAATGAGTAAAATTAGTAGTTTTTTCGGAATTTCAAAGTTTGACTGTTTAGTACATTTTAAACATACGACTTATTTAATAGTAAATATTTGGTATTTGTGTTGTTGCAATATTCAATTGTTGGTGCAGCTCTTCGCTCATTTTCTTTTCAAAACTACCCAGAACTCACCACGGGGAGGTGGCTGCACCCAGACCCTACCCAACCAACCATCCAATGTAGGGTGTGTTATTAACAAAACGTACAATTTTAATTCGCTTTCTCTCTCTTTAAGTTTCATTTCTAGTCTCTATCTATCGATAAACATACAAATTCGGATTTGTGTGAAAAAGTTGGCATCGCTGAGCGTGACAGCAATGTGGTTCTAATATAGCCGTCTCTGGAACTGTGTCCACACACTTTACTTGAAGCTTCGGTCACTAGCTTAACGCATCTTTCAACTGCCTGTGTATGGCATGGGAAAGCATCTATACTCATAACAGGCTTGAAGTCGTTAATCACATACTGTTTTATCTCTTCATTAGTCAATGTTCTTAGCAGTGGAGGTGGAGTCAGTGTACTGGTGTTCCATTTGATAAGTTCTGTATAGTCTTTAGCTTCAAAGTTTAGGTTTGGTGGTTTAAAGATTCTGATAGAGTCACTTCTAGATAATGCTTGCTTTGCCTTCATGATACGCCTAAAGCCCAGCTCTCGAATATGGTTTCTTTCATCTGTTACCATAGCCAAAAGTAAATTTTCGGGATGGGCAAAGAAAGCATTCCGCTGTAAAACGGGATCAACAACTTGAAGCAGCTCTTCTGGTAAGTACCTTGTACATTCAATAGTTTTGTAAATATGTCTAGGCCCATCTGTGAATTTATGGTTTATTTTTATGGCAAACCACATTGGCATATAACATTTGAGAATGAATGTGACAATCTCTCTCAAATTTTCAGACGGGCTTGACACACTGATGTAGAGACGCAAAACTCGGTTTGCTGTAGTAAGCCATCTTTAATGTGACATTGGGCCAGGATCACGTACTACAAAGTCTTCTGAACAATATCCTAACTTGATGACTTCTGATATCTCAAGCAAATACAATTGGTCCTTGCTAAGAAGACACTTGTCAAGTTTTGGAATCGCACAATCAATAGGTTTAAAACCAACAACTGGCAGCCTTTTACAATCAGGTAGGGCCTTTCCAATCGGTCCGGAATATCCCATTGGGCCTGTTGTATTTCCATCTAAGTGTTGGAAAAGGTGGCGGAATGGCAGTTCGTTGTAATGGAGAAGACAAATACTCCATTGTAGAGGTCTTCCGACATGTATCTCTATTTGTCGAATTACACCATTTCTTAAGCCCGTATTAATAACAGTACCGTCACATCCAATAACTTCCAATTTGTCAAGTAAAAAGCCATTTTCTGATATATAAGACGTGATACTTTTACCTATGTTGGTTGCTGAGCTTGAGGAGGACAAGCGTGTCCTATGTAAGTGGAGCCTGGCTCCTGAATTAAAGAGTAATGCTCCTCCTTATAGGTTCTGCGAAAGTGTTTTCTGCCAGTTTTTTCCATGGACAATGTATTGTCTTTTCGACCATCAAAGTAAAGACCATAAATTTCTAAACTTATATTACTTTGCAACCTAGCTCTCACACAAGTTTTTTCTCTTCGTACTTTACTCTTGTCTACAACATAAGAAGTATCTGATTCATTAATTAAACCAACATCTTGCAGTACACTTGAAGCAATGGCAGCCGTAGCGCGATCCGATACGCCATATCGGTCACTAGTTACAGCGGTAGTGTTTAATGAAATCCTCATCTGACACTGCGGCTTGGCTGAAGAAATTGAAGGCTGTGGTACAAAGTCACTGATATGGGAAACGTCTGAATCTGAGTTCTGCATTTGCACTTCAACATTATTGGATATTTCGGAAGATGTAGGTCGTTTTCTTTCATAGTTTTTTCGTATTATTCTATTAGTCATTCGACTGGTTTCCTTAACATCCAGAGACCCTATTTTTCAAATGCCGTATTTTCTTTGCAAGTACATAAATCTTAATTCCAAAGGTGGAATTTTTTTATCTCTTTCACAAATGCAGTTCACACTTACAGGACATATAAAACATGTATCTGAAGATTTCTTACATGAACAGACATTAGCAACAATTATACATTTACACGCAGCGATATCAAAAAGAGTGCATCCTTTCTTCTTGAAATTGTCAAGTTTAAGTTTGAATTGTGGTTTATCTTTGTCACGATGAAAAGACTTTCTGAGTTTACTGTATGATTCATAGTAAGAACTAATAAGCTGGATGACTCTGTACTCCGTAACAGTTGGTATCGAGGCTTTGTCATATAAACCGATAATTTTCTTTGCCACTGTTGAGGCTACTCTTGAAAAAGATACCCTCTTGTTGTTTATTATCAAAGCTAGGTTGAATCTCTCTTGAAAGCAGCAGCGAAGGAGGTCTTCATGAGTAGGAAGCTTGTTGTGCAACAAGTCTCGTGGGTGGCCAAAAATAGGGCAAGCAAAATCATTTCTACTTACTGTACGTTTACAATCTTTCTTTGGCACATCCATTTTATCAATAAATGTGACGTAGAACTATTCAATTATGCACACTGAACGCAAAAGTAGCCAATAAAATATTGAATTAAGCACAACACAATCTAGTACCAGCTCGGGCTAGCGGAATAAGCAGACTGAAGGAAAAAGCATTGCATACAAATACATCTTTGTAAGTGAGAGGCCCCGATTTATTTTAGTATTGACGACGACAGCGATAGCAATAACACAAACACACATAAATACTGTTCGCTCTTACAAATGACTAAAAGAATTTTACTCACGAAACCCAAGCCACCTGCACGACCAAATTCCACTTGAATATCAAAGTAACAGTCAAACTTTGAAATTTCGTAAAAACTATTAATTTTACTCATTTTGTACTATGTAGTGAGTCCGGAAGATATGAAGCAAATGAATAATAAGTGCATACATATGAATTTTACATACTTTTAGTAGTTAATTAATGGTATAGAAACGCAATTAAAACCATCTGGCGTACTTAAAAAAATTATGAAAAATTAGGGTTTTTCACATTTTTTTCCCAACTTTGATTGCATTGCGCGAACGGAAGACAAAATAATAAAAAAATAATAATTAGCGATTTTTTCACGTCTATACCAATCGCAACTTTTTTTCACTATAGCGATTTGAAATAAAAAAAAAAATTTTTTTCGAACCACTCTAATGTGTATGTGTCACAACTTGCTAAAATGGGATGTTAAGAACGAAATAGTTCATTAAAGTTGTGTTCGTTTTAAAGTTATATTACAATAGCTTAACATTTTACAGAAAACTTATGGATGCCATATTGCAGACAATATCAACATATTGTCGGGGTTTAAATATAAATTTAGATATGAATGTAAAATGCTATTTTGACATAAATTGATTCCCATCTGGCCAAAATGGTAACATAGATGCATACATATACGTTGGTTGGTTGAGAAGGCTGCAAGACAGCACGCTGTCTAGCACACTTAGGCTAAAGAAGCCAATTGTGATACCTGCAGTTTCCCCCATAGCAACTATTGATATAAATGTGTACCGAATATCCTACATCTCAGTCCTGCCAGAGCAGGGTAATCCAAGAGAAGGTGTTTCGTCGTTTCCTCGTCCTCTTCCATGCAGCATCTTCAGAGAGTGGAGTTTCTATGTCCCAATCTTAGGGCGTGTTTTCCTACAAGACAATGTCCCGTAAGTGTTCCTATCATTGTGGATAACCTGCCTCTCGCCAAGTTAAGTAGTTGCCTAGTCCTCTTCTGTCCAACTGTGGCCAGAGGACCCTGGCTTGTTTGCAAGTTGAAGTAAGTCTCCACTTGTCCTTGAACATATTATCGGCCCACTGCCTGATCTGCCAACGGCAGGTAGAGATTGGCGTACTAACACCTTCTTTTGCCGGAAGAACCTATGCCGTAGTGCCCTGTCTAGCTAACGTATCCGCTACGCAATTGCCTGGAATATCGCTGTGTCCCGGTACCCAGATGAGCCTGATGTCAAAATACTCTGCCATCACCCTAAGTGATGAGTGGCATTCTTTCACCGTCAGGGACGTAGCAATCATGGCTTCCAGGGATTTTATGGCAGCCTGGCTGTCCGTGTAGATACATATTTTCCGGAGGGTTGTGACACTACTTTTCAGTAGTTCAGCAACCTCCAGTATGGCGGTAACTTCTGCCTTAAATAATATACAGTGATCAGGCAGCTTGAAGGATATATTTACGTTTAGATCCGGTGACTGGTATCCTCTCATTATTATCAATCATAAGCTAACGTATCCGCTACGCAATTGCCTGGAATATCGCTGTGTCCCGGTACCCAGATGAGCCTGATGTCAAAATACTCTGCCATCACCCTAAGTGATGAGTGGCATTCTTTCACCGTCAGGGACGTAGCAATCATGGCTTCCAGGGATTTTATGGCAGCCTGGCTGTCCGTGTAGATACATATTTTCCGGAGGGTTGTGACACTACTTTTCAGTAGTTCAGCAACCTCCAGTATGGCGGTAACTTCTGCCTTAAATAATATACAGTGATCAGGCAGCTTCAAGGATATATTTACGTTTAGATCCGGTGACTGGTATCCCCTTCCAGTGATTTTTCCCAGGTATTTCTATTCGGAATAGAAGTCCTTAGATTTGTCGCTGGTAGAAGGTAGGGTATACAGTAGTCCGTTTTTACGGGAATAGAGTTGAGCCGGTGTAGTAATTCAGGGTGTCCGGAATGCCCCGATATCAAAACGCCACAATCTATGATTCTCACCAGATTCGGCCATGATATCAGGAGTACAGATGTTCAGGATAGCACTAAGTGCAGTACCTGACGTCGTGCCTATTGCCCCTCTAACGCTAATCAGTGCTGATCTTTAAATTTTCATCAAGAAATTCAGAATATATTTCTTTTGGAGGAACCTCCACCAAACTACAATGCCATAGTCGTCAGCTATAATTGCACCCCATTAACTGACGACAGTTCAAATGCAGGTATTTTATATTTCTGAGAGAACAGTATAAGCTCGGTTTTAAGTGGGTTAAGTGATAGTCCGTTGTTAGCGGTCCAGTTCGAAATCAGGCTAAATAGGCTGGTTGTACGAATCCTAAGTAAATTCAGGTTTCCTCCCGTACAGATGATAGCAATATCATCTGCATAGGCAAAGACCCGGCATACGGCCCTGTCCAATTTAAGAAGCAGTTCATTGATAGATGTTAACCATAATATTGGAGACAAAACTGCCCCTTGAGGTATCCCCTTTTAACGATCCTAGCAATTGTAACACCACCCCATTCAGCTTTGACGGATCTGTCCACCAGAAGCTTCCCAATTAGGCATGTCACTAAGCGTCGACTTCTAGATTATGTAACGACCTAAGAATCGCCGAAGGTTGAATGTTATTGAAAGCTCCCTCGATGTCCAGGAAGGCCCAAGGCCCCTAGAGTGAAGACCTTATTCTCAAGAGAGTTTTCTATTATGCTGGCTATAGAGTGGAGAGCCGTTTCAGTTGACCTGCCCTTGATATAGGCATGCTGAGAACTCGATAGTAGATTCTGTGGAAGATTACTTCGAACGTGAATGTCCAGTAACCTTTCAAATGTCTTAAGAACAAAGGATGATAGACTGATTGGTCTAAAGTCCTTTGGTTTGACATGAGAGCATTTGCCAGCTTTCGGGACGAAAACCACTTTGGTTTGCTTCCAAATGCTAGGAATAACTCCCAGCATAAGGCAACCCCTGAAGATTGCCTCCAACCAACTACAAGATAGGTATAGTGCCTCCTGTAGTTGCGCGGGAATTATCCCGTCAGGTCCGGCCGATTTATAGGGCTTAAAGCATATAATGGCCCATATCAGTTTCTTTCTGCTCACTATTGAGCGAACTTTTTCTAAGCTAGGTGAGTTTCCGCCTAGCTCTTCTGGCTGATGAGCAGCATTCCTGTCATCGTTGGGAAAGTGGGTATCCAGGAGAATCCCAAGAGACTCTTCAGACGAATACGTCCACGTTCCATCGTCTTTCATTAAGAACCCCGCACACGGTGGGTTTTTAGCGAGCACGCATCTTAAGCGTGCAGACTGGTTGGTTCTCTCAATTGATTCACAGAAGTTTCGCCATACGTAATTATATATATATATGTATATACGTAATTAAATAAAAAATTATATGTGAGAAGAGACTACTTGGGGCATAAGGTTCCTGAAGACACTTTGTTGCTAAATTATGAAAAGTAGGATGCTGTATTTCATACATTGATTTCCTTTCAAATTTTGTATTTATATTTCATTTTGTTATCTTACCATTAATTTCCTTTACATAAATTTTATTATTCGACACCTTACGTATGAGTGATATTTAACTGCAAGGCCATACATATTAAGTATACGTAATTTATTGATTAATATTAACCATACGCCGTGTTAACATATTTGAGTGGGTGTCACAACTTGCTAAAAAGGGATGTTAAGAACAGAATGGTTCATTAAAATTGTTTCTGTTTTAAAGTTACATTACAATAGTTTAAAATTTTATGGGATAATTATGGATGCCATATTGCAGATAATATCAACATATTGTCGGTATTTAAATATAAATTTTTAAATGAATATAAAATGTTACTTTAATATAAATAGTTTATCAAATGGTCAAAATGGTTACATACTTTAATAGATGCCTCCAAATACTTGAGGCATAGTATTAAAGGAGACACTTTGTTACGAAATTATGAAACGCAGGAAAATGTATTTGCCTTCGGATTTCGTATGTATTTTTCGTTAGCATGAATTTCCTTTACCTAATTTATATTATTTGACACTGGCGTATGACTGATATTTAACTGCAAAGCTGTAAATATTAAGTATATGTAATATTCTCATTATTATCAATCATACGTCGTGCTGACCTTTAAGTGTGTAGATGTAGGTGTCACAACTTGCTAAAATGGATGTTAAAAACGGAATAGTACATTAAATTTGAGATAGTTTCAAAGTTCCATAACAATAGCTTAGCATTTTATTCGAAAATTATGGATGCCATATTGCAGACAATATAATAAAATTGTATATGTATGTATATATTAAACTATGTAACCATTTTGGCCATTTGTTAAACAATTTACGTTAAAATAAAATTTATATATGAATATAATATTAGATGCATACATATATTTATTAAATGCATACATATGCATATATAAATTAAAAGTTGTATGTGCGTAGAGACTACTTAGGGCATAGTGTTCCTAAAGACACGGTTTACCTAAATACATGGTTTTCTTTTAAATTTTTTATGTATTTATCGTTTTGTTCTCTTAAGCCTCGTATTAATTTCTTCCGAATTTTTAATAAGAAACTTTGTCATTCTAAACGGAAAATTTTGTTACAGAGAGTTACCACATATCCGTGATTTACCATGCAAATATTTCAGTAACAATTCATCTTTGCACTCTATTATATTTTTAACGCATGTGGTATTACTTTTTTGTCAAGAAGGTCCCAAACAATTGTCAACGAATTGACAAAGTACTTGATTATGCCCACGAAATTTTAGCAAAGAGCTGAGTAACAAGCAAATGAAAAGTGAACGAAATTTTCCGCTCATGAAATTTTCGTTTTTTTTATTATGCGTTATTTTTTATTATTCGATTCGCTCGAAACATTTAAATCGGCAAGGGAGTTTAACTTTTAATTCTTTGAAGATTTAAATCTTTTAAACTCCCGAGTTTTATTTTTAGCTCAGGAGCCAAATTTTTATTTTCGAAGATTTTAAAATATTCATTTAAATTCATCAGGGTTGATTTTTATTTATTCGGCCTTTTTATTGGTACTTTTTAATTTTATTGTTCAAGCTCGAGGCCATTCTATTAATAGAGATATAGAATGGACTCGAGCTTGAACAATAAAATTAAAAATATTGATTTAAGATTTTAAATATAAAAAAGAATGATTCCCGAGTCAAATTTCATAATATTTTTTTAATTATTATATGCATAGGAAAAATTTACATTAGGGTGTACTGAAAACTTTTTTTTTTTGAGGGCCGGGGTCTCAAACGACGCGTAATGAAGAGGTGATTACGGAAACGTCAAACTTTTTTTATACGACGGTACTTAGTTCAGCAAAATAAAGAAGACAAATATGCATGATAGTGATTTCAAAATGATGTCGTGGAAAAAAATGCTCTGTCAAAATTTCGAAAATATTTTTTCCTATATATGTTCAACATTACACGTCGTTTGATCCCCATATTGTTCAAAAATGATACGTTCTTTTTTTCGAAAAGATATTGCATTTTCGGACATAGTCCTAGTGGACTTTTCTTCGTGAAATGAGCCAAGGAATACTCTGGAGAAATTTGTCCGGAACTTCCTGAATCACCCTGTATAATGAGTGACATTTTTGCTATTTGGTTGAAAATGGTTTTGAAAATTGAAGAAATCACAGAAAATTTGTACCAATGAATGACATGTTTGTTTGGATCGATAAATAAATGCCTGCCAGTTACTTTTTAAATATTATTTCATCCTAATATTGCCCACGGCTACGCTTCATTTGATCCATTCTGAAAGTCAAATTTTGGCACACTTTTCCCAACATTTCGGCCGGTATCTCACCAAAGACAATTATTGTAATGCTGTCTTCCAAAGGCAAAAATTGCGATTCTTTTGTCACTATATATGACGTACTTCAAGCGCCATCACAAAAAACATTCTAGTGGGGTCAAATCGCACGAACTAGGCGGCCAATTGACAGCGTCACAACGTGAGATTAATTGTTCAACAAATCCCCATTCACTCAGTATATGCATGTTGAAAAAATCTCTCTTTTTGTTGTTGTTTATATGCAAATATATCGTGTTTGCAGCTTGTCGCAAATATAGTATACTTGTGTCCAAACACATTGTGTTTGCTACTCAATATTACATGTTGGAGAAACAATGATTAGTAGGTTATAATATATGTTTTTGTTAGCCAAATGTCGGTTTGTTTCTTGAAAACTGCTGAAAACAAAAAAGCAGCAGATCTTCAATTCATGAAACAACACCTGCAAGCATGTATATGGTTCCTGCAACCATTTACTTTTCAGCGTGCACATTAGGGAAAGTCTTGTTATGCCGCCGGTCTCGTCTAGAAGACTCCTCCATTCACGATCCATATGCTGGAACCGGTGTCAAACTGTAGCTTCCATTCAGTGAGTGAACAACTGTAAAGTTCTCTGCTCACTGGTGGTGAGAAACTCCCCCCAATCCTTTCATAGGATGTAAAGGGAAACAATTTTTTATTAAAGAGAAACCAGTCGCTGTGCTCGGAAAAGTGGTTCAAAATTGAGCTACTCGAAATGATCCGTTACACCGTGGTCATGGTCAACATTTACATAAAAAAAATATTAAAAAGTAGGTTAGGCTGAAAGGAGCTGTCATTATGAACAGACTTAATCCAATGACATCGGTTGGGATAACATGGGACGTCATATTCCGTGCCAATCGTTGAACCTGTTAACTGACCTGGTATGGTTATGGGGCGTTCAAGCCATATGATACCTTATCCCGATATTCCAGGATGTGGCTGAAGAAGAGATGTATATTAGAGATCGGTGAGTTCATAATTCAGTTTATTCGATGTCAGGTTTCCCAGGAGAATAGAGTGGGATAAAGGGAACCCACTTACAGGTTTTGACACCAAAGTAATTACGGACGGATCCAAAATGGAATGTGGAACCGGCTCAGGTATCTTCTCCGAAGAGGCAGGCCTCAATTTATCATTCAAACTCCCAGACAAGTGCAGCGTTTTCCAAGCGGAGGTACTGGTCGTCAAAGAAGCCTGTGCCGCACTTTTAGTACAGCGAAAAACAGAGCACACAGGAATATTTGTAGATAGCCAAGCGGCTCTCCTATCACTTAAATCTTAAAACACTACATCTAAACTCGTTAGTGAATGTAGGAAAAAACTTGTCGAGCTGGGTCGGCTGGCCAATGTTGTTCTTACTTGGATACCAGGCCACAAGGGTTTCCTAGGGCACGAAAAGGCAGATGAACTAGCCAGGGCAGGATCCTCTTCCACCGCCTATAGGGTGTCAGGCGCAACGCCTATAGGGTTGGTCAAAAGAGGTATTTTCCTGCATTACCTTGAACGCATGTCCAGAAACACATGGCCAGAATATAACATTCACCGGACTAACTCCCTGATTTGCCATAATCGGGGTGACATATGTAGGCTAACTGGCGTGCTGACCGGGCACTGGCCAATCGGTAATCACGCAAGATGGTTGAATATAATATATAATGACCACTGCCGTGCCTGCGATGACGCAGAAGAGGAGGAGACGGTGGAGCATCTCCTCTGCAGTTGTCTGGCTCTGGTAAATAGACGCCTGAACACTATGTACTGTCCCTTCCTACATAATCTCACTGAGATACACGAGATACATAGATCTAGGGGATCTAACGAGGTAACTCCGATTAACAGGCTGGATATAGACATGGTACTTTGGACTGCCCGGAGTGATGTGGTATGCAAAACGGTGTCTCAAGACATTAATTGATGCTAAATAGTATCTTTGGCAACCACGAAAACCAACCAACCTAGAGCCCGGTGAACCAATTACTACTCTGCAGAAAAAGCCTAAAATCATTCAGTGTAACTTCCTGAATGTCTGTTAGATCCAAAATGAAGTCAGATCTTAGATATATCCTGCTACTTGTCCGAAGGCTGGACAGTAGTATATGAGATGTTCGACGCTCCCTTTCTCCTCGTCATTCCCACTGCTTCTGTGGTAGTCATGAGCTAAAACTCTAAGTCTAGATGTTTGTCTGTGTATTAAACAGTGTCCCTTGATCACAGCTACTAGCATAGATCGTTCCCACGATTCCAAACTAATGTTCCCTTATTTTCAAATTTTACCCTTTCCTGTCCATTTCACTCATATAGTATCTTTGATATACTACATATTCCCAATGATGTCAATTTTTTTTGCTTTTTCAGATTTTATATTTGTTTTGCTCATTTTAACCTTTTCTGCGTTTTTGCCCACGTACACTATATTTAATCTATTTCAAATCATTCCAAACGATTTTATTGCATTTTGAAGTCTAACTCTTTTTCGCCAATTTTTACCCCTTTCTAACCACGTACAATAATATATCCAATATATCCCCAGTCACTGTCCAAAACAAATTTTAGTCTGCCTTTAGTAGCTTTATTTAAACTGTTATTTCAATTATTAGCCGACCTCTAGTCCGACTCATTTCATACTAATGATATCGTTATTAGTAGTTTTTCACCACATATATTATTTAGTTAATAAGGGTACATTCCCCATTCTGCCCTGCTTACTAAGAAAGACTCAACTCCAAAATATTTAGAAAAATATACTTTCAAGTTAGCAACATTTTGCAGCTTCCCTTATGGTTGGAAATTGCGGCAAAACTACATAAATGTTATTAATTACATAATAAAAAGCAACTGGTTTCTATTACTAATGAAGCTCCAAGCAGAATTCAGAAATCTGCTTCACCTGAAAAATTTAGGAAAGTGAACTTGAGTCCTTCTTGATAAGCACGGCAGTATTTTTCTATGCGAGTTTTTGGTATTTTTATAATTCTGCTCTTTCTGATAGACGTTTATTATTTTATGCACCTTCCACAACATTGCAATCGATTTTTGTCGCAGTTGCGTCTTATCAAAAAAAATTCAAAAAAATTCCATTCGCGAGTCGAAAAATTCGGCTCCTCTTCACTACCAAGCTCTCACTCCCAGTAAAATAAAAATTGAACTCCGATTCGCTCCGGAGCGATTCAAATAAACAAAAATTTTTAAGATTAAATTCGCTCGAGATTTTAATTTTTTTAAACTCGGAGTGAGAGCTTTATATTGAGAAGGAGCTGAATTTGTCGGCTCGCGAGCGGCCGTTTTTATACAAGTACTCGTACTTCTAATGGCAACGAAAATTTCATAAAAACTGAATACCGGGCTTTAGTATTAATTTTCTTTACATGAATTATATTATTGAACATATGGCGTATGAGTGATATTCAATTCTAACGCAACAAAAATATGAAGTATACGTAATAGTATAGTTTAGTGTTGTTTACTGGAGGAGCCTTTTCATTAAACCATAAAATATATCAGTACCTCGGAGGTAAACTACACTATATCGTTTTCGTTAACTATTCAGTAGAGCAGTTTTAATGTTGTCGGACAATGATGCAAAGCGCCAATTTATTATTGCGTCCGTTAAGACAGAAGAACCGAATGTTCATCGTTCAAATGCAAAAAAAACAAAAAACCAAAACCCTAGTTTACAGATTTTTTGTCAATGACCACTGGTCTACTGAAAAGTTAACGAAAACGACATAGTGTAGTTTACCTCCGAGGTACTGATATATAAGTACTAAACCTAGCGACATAAGATTACTTGAGACCATAATTTTGTGTCTATTGTATTGAAAACCGAAACCAGTTAACCGGTTAACCGAATTCTGGCCCGGTAACCGCACGTCGGTTTTTTTAAAAATTACTATTTTCGAGGAGCCAGTCTCACCGGTTTTTTTAAGTCGATCGACCGGGTTTGTCGGTCTTTACATAACTGATATAACAACACAGAATTACAAACCTAAATCCATTGTTACTATAGTTGCTGACCACATCAGACAGACACAAAAGTCTTTGCCAACGAATTATTTCGACAATAATTTACTGAAATAAGTTTTCCAATGTAATCTAATCTGAATGGCTTCGTGAATACACAAAATTGTCGAATTTGCGGCTCAGAAAATCCTCGTGCAATCGATGAGAAACAAATGCACCCACAACGTGGTGCGGATTTTGGTCAGGCGGTGTTATTGGGCCCTAATTTTTTGAAGATGAGGCCGAAGTTGCAGTAACTGTGAACGGCATTCGTTACACACACAAAGAAAATTGTTGGTAAAATTGCCTATAAATGTTATATAATATCAACAATTGGCATAGGCAACATGGCATTTGCTATGTTTTGTAGGTAATAATACCAAAAATTATAGGCGGTTTTTATGTTCGAAAAACTATCTACAACATTTGTTAAAATGATTATCATAGATTGTAAATTTACATATTTTCAATGCGTAAACTTTCGTATAACATTTGGTGAATTTACAAATAATTATTTGCTTAATTGCCATTTTCTACAGCTGAAAACCCATATTTGTTTGGATTGATTAACAATCATCGAAAGAAAATGTTTCTTACAAAAAAAAATATATTTTATTTAACATTTATTTTTTTTATTGACCGTGAAAGTAAAGTAAATGATTAAAATAGTATTAGCAGTGTCAAACATACAGTCACAATCTAGAACGACTCGTTGCCACCGCCAAACGTCCAACCGTCATCTCGTATAGGACTTACATCTTATGTTCGCTTCAATGATATCAGCATGTAATTATTTTGTTGATCCTGTTTTGTTTTTGTATTAACCGCTGTTCATATTTGATGAGGTCAGTCTGTATGATTCTTTCCGCATCTTTCACAATCTGGAACGACTTATTGCCAACACCAAACCAGCCAATTCGATGATTATTTCCTCATCATACCATAATATCGTCACTGCCCATCGCGTATAAATTTACTCAGAAGGATGAATTTAAAGGAATTTCGTTTAATTGATAGCAATGCAGCAACCGGCATTAACGTAGTTCTTAGCACTTTATTATTCTTCGTGCACATTCATTTCACTGCTGGCGCCACTGTTGTGAAATCGCTATTATCTGAAAGAAAATATATAAATTAATTCATTTTGTATATTGTATAAAATTTGTATCGTCTTACCTTCTTCATAATTAAAATTATTTGACAATATTGACTGACAAATTTCATTTTCGAAAGGAAAGCACTATTTATAGTATAGATTTACAAATCCAATAGGTACAATTGAGGAGTATAGTACACCAACCGACATAGGCAATCTATTGTCTTTCATTGAATTTCATAGAAAAATAAATTACCTATGCCTGTAAAGGCAATAAAACTGATATTATTTTTTTGTGTGCAGGAACATGATAACGGACTTCTTGTGGCCTCAACGGAACGGCATGGATCTGGACGACGTATGGTTTCAGCAAGACGGCGCCACCTGCCACACCGCGCATGAAACAGTCGATTTATTGCAGCAACGATTTCCAGGGCTTGGACCAATAGATGACTTAATAATTGCAATTGAGAACATAACTGTGATGTATGATGATGTTATAATAGTTGGAGACTTTAACAGTAATTTTCTGAGAGAAAATGTTTTAGTTGATTCATTCCAAACGTTTGGAGTATACCCAACCAATACAAGTGCCCCCACGCATTTTCACCCCACGTCGAATAGTTTATTAGATGCATTCTTTGTTAATCAGAGATCAAAAGTTATTTTATATGATCAACTTTCTGCACCTATTTTTTCTTGCCATGATTTAATATATAATAAATAAATGGTTTCCCATAACATCCCATGATGGGACCGGGGAGAACTTCTCACAATTACTGAGCTGTCCGCTTTCCAGTTTTCACTCACTGATTGGGACCTACAGTTTTACACCGATTCCGAACGGTATTTTGAGAAGCTTTTTCATGGCTATATACTCGATAGTGTCGCCGTCACTATGCGAGGTGACCGCCGCCGAAAGAAACTTTTTTTGAAGGTGGTCAGAGTAGGGTTCGAACCCAGGATCTCATGTACAAGAGCCGCGCACACTAACCATTGCACCACCGACGGGACGCAGAGCCTGAGTATATATCTTATAGGGATTTTAAGAATATTGATTATGGTGTATTAAGTGAGATTATTGATGCCATTAATTGGAGTATTATATACAATATTCAAAGTGTTGATGAACAGATTAGATACCTCAACTACTATTTAGATGAGGTATTTAACGCATGTGTTCCGATTAAAACAAAATATATTAAACACTCTCAGCCACAATGGTTTAATAGTCACATTAAGCAGTTAATAAAAAAAACGGGATCATTTGTACAAACGTTGGAAACGATATAAAACCACACTTCTCCACTCTCAATATAAAACTTCATCTATTCATCTAGCAAAAAGTAAATTTTTTCGACAAAAGTTTACATTGGCTATTGACAATAAGTCCAAATGGAAGGAGATTCGAAATAGAGGTATCGGTCGAAAAAAACAAAACAAAATTAATTATGAAGTAGATATGGGCAATCTTAACAAATTATTTGTCGGTGTCAATTCAGTAAAGGCCTCTACAAACGTATACACTACCTATCGTAATGAACATATGGAAGACGACTTTGCATTTTACTGTGTTGGACAAAATGAAGTACTTAATAGTTTATTGGCCATTAAGTCAAATGCGGTAGGCGTGGATGGAGTTCATCCACGATTCCTAAAAATAATTTTACCGAAAATTCTCCCTTATATAACATTTATTTTCAATACAATATTCGAAAATTTCGAAAATATTACTACTCCCGAAAACTAATAACGACTTTCGCCCCATTTCGATTTTACCAATAATCACAAAAGGACTTCAAAATATTATGTATGCTCAGATAAATGACTACATAAATAAGTATGACTTATTATCAAATAGACAATCTGGATTTAGGAAAAACAGGAGCTGTGTCACAGCATTAACTGATGTTGTAGAAGTGCTTAGAATGAATATGGATGAAAACGAGGTATCTTTTCTTGTACTACTTGGCCATAGTAAGACATTCGACACTGTTGATCATGAAGTTCTGCTAACTAAGCTTGCCAAATTTTTCAATTTCTCATGATCAACATGTAGAATGTTCGAGTAATATGTTACTTGTCGTACGCAAATAGTTTCATGTAATGGTAATAATTCGGATCTTTTGTCAGTTAGCCAGGGTGTGCCTCAAGGATCCAGTTTAGGTCCTTTACTGTTTTGCATTTATATTAATGATCTTCCTAATGTTCTGAGCCATTGCAAAATACAAATTTATGCAGACGATGTTCAGTTGTATATTAGCTCGCATCCCGATTATGTTTACGACTGTGTAGATAACATTAACGCTGACTTACGCAGTATAAGTACTTGGGCCTACAATAATGGCCTCAGTGTAAATCCCACAAAATCTAAAAGTATTTGCATTTCAAAGCCGGTCCAAAATTCCTATTTCCAATGCTACGCTGAAAATAAATAATTCCAAAATTGACTTTGTACAGTCGTCATCTAATCATGGTATTTTATTTAATAACCATCTTTCTTGGACAAACCATATTAACGCTACCACAGGTAAGATACATGGAATGTTGCGAAATTTGTGGGCTGTACAATCATCAACTCCACTACACATACGAATGCTTCTGGCTAATTGTTGTATTATTCCAACTCTTATGTACGGATCTGAGATTTTTTATGATGCATGTGACAGCAAAGATAAACAAAGCTCAAGGTGGCTTACAACAATATTGCTAGGTATGTTTTTGATAGAAAACGACGTGACAGAATCTCTGAGTACTCTTATAAACTTTTTAATATAAGCTTCGAATGCTATTTGAACTACAAGAGTCTTATATTCTTGCATAAAGTTATATATACTATGCAACCTGATTATCTCTTTGACAGATTAATATTTGCGCGTTCTAACCGAGGGAAAAAAATCATTCATAAATCTTTTAAACGTTCTACTTCTGAAAGACAATTCTTCGTATCCACTGTTCGCCTTTGGAACAATCTACCATCCCTTATACAGGTTATTAGCAACGCTTTTCATTTCAAAAAGGAGTTAAATAGTTTATTTAAATAATTTTTTAATTATATATACATATTTTAAAATTTTAAAAACAAAAATCAAAATGTAAATGTAATAATAATCTGATTTTATTTTTTTTTGACGTAGAATACGTCTTACCTTACGGTATACGGAGTCATGTCAGGTTTTTATTGTTGTAATCTTTATTTCATTGAATTTGAGGAAACGGCTAGATGAATTTTTTTAAAAATTTTTTTGTAGGTAAATGAAGGTGTTATCTTTCGTTTGATATACATTTCATATTGGTTGATATATTTCTAGTATTTTAATTTCTCAAATGAAAATTGTTTAAACACATACACTCAAACATATGTGTGGTGTTTGGTTGAGTGTTTTTGGTTGCTCAACATTGCCTAGGAACATGTATCTAGTAAAAAGTGAAACGAACAGCAAGCTAATGTTGCTTGGCAACATGTATCTAGCAAAAAGTGAAACACACGGTAAGCTAACGTAATAAAGCTTTTTTGCGAAAGCTTCAATAAAGCTGTTGTAACATTAATTTTGAATTGTAAAGCGTAAAGCTTTCACACAACGCTCGAATGCTATTGCGAAGACTCGATAAGGTAAATCTTTTTTAATATTAGGGCGGCCCTCTCAACATTCGCAGAACTTATTTCAATAAAAATATTAATTAAAATACATAAATTAAATTAAGTTTAAAAAAATTGAACATAATATTTTTTTTTTTAACGGACTTGAATCAAATGCCGTTGGTAAATATAAAAATTACAGCAGACAGTTGTCCGAGGCCTTCGGCCACGGACTGTCCCTGCAGGCTGTGTCAGAGACACGGCCATTAAGTTCAACGTAGAATACGCCATCCGATAAGACAGAAAACATATATAACAATAAATGATAAATAATATAAGCAAATGAAATTAAATTAAATTTCATTATAGGTCGTCATAGACCAACATTCTCCATCATTATTTTTAGACGTCGTTTTTGTCCTTTTCTTTGAAACAAGGTCAAGGAAATTGCCACAAAATGACCGGCAGAATATCCAAATGTTCTACCAGTTTATAAAAAAAAAAAAAAAAAAAAATGGTTTCCCATTACATCCCATGAAGGGACCGGGGAGAACTTCTCACAACCACTGAGCTGTGCGCTTTTCCAGTTTTCACTCACTGATTGGGACCTACTGTTTTACACCGATTCCGAACGGTATTTTGAGAAGCTTTTTCATGGCTATATACTCGATAGTGTCGCCGTCACTATGCGAGTGTTGCCGCCGCCGAAAGAAATTTGAAGGTGGTCAAGAGCAGGGTTTGAACCCAGGATCTCATGTACAAGAGCCGCGCACACTAACCATTGCACCACCGACGGCCACAGTTTACCAGTTTATAGTGGAATAGATATCACTAGAGGATTTCGCAGACGATAAACCTTCATCTTGAAGTTGCACATGTCCTTTTAGTCCTTTTTTTAAAATTGATATCTTGAAAACTTAAAATTGAAATCTGCAATGGTCTATTTTGAACACACAATGTTCTACAAGTATATTGTCAATCAAATATGTATATATTGCTCAAGAAGCTTCTCTTTATTGTTCATATGTTCTTTAGTCCCTTTTCAAAAAATGACACAAAATTCCACCAAACGTAAAAAACAAAAATGTCATAAAACCCTTGTTAAAATATGGAAGAATTGATGTATTCAATTTTGTACAAACCAGATACAATATAAATCAGATTGGCCATCAGTATCTAAATCAAATAAATTACTTTGTGACTCATTCGGCTCTTCTCCAATGTACTCTTCTTCAATTTCCTCGTCCTGAACATATCTCCCTAAGTATTGCCGCTGGAGACTTTTTTCCTCTGTATCTGAGATTATTCAATATATTGTTACGAATTTCCTTATTCGTCCTTTTTGCGTTGTTTTATTCCAAATAATAAAACAAGGTTCGTTCTAAATTACGATAATTACAACGGTTTCACTTCCTTTTATTTTACTTATATAGTACAACAGTTTACTTTATTTATAACACTTAACAAGTCTTGTGTTTTACTATCAATTCGCGTTGCTTACTTTACGGGGTTTAATCACAAACTGAACTCTCCATTCCAAAGACCTCCGCTATTTATACCAACTCACCATACTCAAATGAAGGTAGATCTAGCGAATTCAAGAACCTTCTAGACATTGTTGTTGTTGCTTATCTTTGTAGAACAATCTCGAATGGCGGAGAGTTATCTTTACTGAGGTGAATTCATGCTACTGGTTTAGCGAGCTGGTACGTTGTTACAATGCATACTTTCAGGCGCAGCACTAACCGCCTGTTATTTACATACTGTTAGTAGAGTCATTAACAGCACGCAAAAGCTTTTACTTATTCGTAACAATATTATAATAAAATTTATTATACTTATAATCAAAATAAACCATTTCGGAGTTAAATTTTAAGATTTCAAGATTTAAATTTACTAAAAGGACATATACAAATTCAAGATGAAGGATTCTCGTCTGCGAAATCCTCTACTAAAATCTATTCCACAATAAATTGGTAGAACATTTGTATATTTTGCCGGTAAATTTTGGTGCCGGTTTCTTGACCTTATTTCAAAAACGGACAAAATGGAAGTCTGAAAATAAAGATAGAGAATTTTGGTCTATGATAACCGATAATGAAATTCAATGAGGAATAAATTCCTAAAACATCCTGAATCCGTAGCTGATCATTTTAGTGTACGTTTAAGGTACTTTTTTAACAAAGGACGAAAAAGGCCCTTTAAACTTTGCAATAGAGCATTTGAATATTCTACGAAAATAATTTCCGTCAAATTTCAGAGAAGACATGTTATCACAAGAAATCGATCAATTCAATATTTATACTCGATTTTTAAATTTCTTTCGGACAGTAGCGGATAAGAAAAGTGGTCGTGGGTGGTGCAGTGGTTGGTGTGGGCGCCTCTTGTACATGAGATCCTGGGTTTGATCTCTGCTCTGATCACCTTAAGTTTCTTTCGGTGGCGGTCACCTCGCATAGTGACGGCGACACTATCGAGTATTTAGCCATGAAAACGCTTCTCAAAATACCGTTCGGAACCGGTGTAAAACTGTAGATCCCATTCAGTGAGCATAAAACTAGAAAGCGCACAGCTCACTGGTTGTGAGAAGCTGTCCCCAATTCCTTCATGGGATGTAATGGGAAACCATTTATTTTATTTATCGGATAAGAAAATTCAAACTTGCCACGCCCATGAAAAACAGTGTAGCTACATAGCGGTCTAAATTTTTGGGGTTTGACTATACTCATCCAGTTTGATCATTTGGCGCAGGGGTCGTTCCCCTCAAGCAAAAACCGATGTCAACTGGCCACCAAGATCATGCGATTTAAGGTCGTGCGATTTTTTTCTTTGGAATTTTGTAAAATCTCGGGTTTATGCGAATAAACCAGAAACAATTCCTGAACTCAAATCTGAGATCCAACACGTCATAGGTGAGATACAGCCACATCTGTGTGAAAAAGTCATGAAAAATTTCACGACAAGAGTAACGGCCTGTCCTCAGAGCAGTGAGGGCCATTTGACGGATATTTTATTGCATAATTAATCGGAACATGTCTTCTTTACAATGCAATAAAAGCAGCACAACTATCTCAAAACATACATGATTTTATTTTAAAATGAAAAAGTGTAATCTTACTGAGACACCCTTTACTTCTATCTAAAATTTTGATGGTTTTTTGATGTTTAAATTTTGTTTTCTTTTTTATTATTTCAGCTGCTTGCCGCTATAGCAAAAGTGCCTGGACCGAATGTGATACCAAAACTAACATGCGTTCACGTACATTGAATTTGAAAAAGGGCGATGCCAGTTGTCTACCCACCAGAACCATGCAGAAGAAGTGCAAGAAATGTAAGTTTTAACAAACGATTTCAGCAACCGCAACTAGAACATTTTGACACATGTTTTCTACTTGTTCCCAAAAGTATTACATTTTTGTATATTGAGAAAAGGGAAAAAGTAAATTTAAATTTAAATTAAGTTTTGCAAACTATACAATTTAATATTACTGACCAATTTTTGGGGTGGGTTGGGAGTTCTAGCATTTTCGACCACAGGTCCACTACTATCCATCATTGTCACCTGAGCTTTCTCTTACAATGGCGATGGCGATGGCGATGATGATGATGATGATGATGATGACGATGATGATGCTGATGCTGATTCAACTTTTTTCATTTTAGTTTGGTTGATGTTATCATTCATCTACCCTACCTATTAAATGTATGGAAAAAGTGTTTTAATTACTTCTCTTGGGTATATATAGCAAACAATAATATGATAGCAAAAAAAAAAGAAACAAAAAATTTGCTAACCTTTCATACAAACACCGAAATTGTACATAAATATAATGAATGGTAAAGTTCCCCTTATGCACAACTGTATCTATGTATTTGAATCCTTGGTCGCCCACTCATTTGTATTTATGCTAGTACATATAGGTATGTTACTATGTCAGCTTTATGGATTGAGGTTACCCAAAAAAGCAGTATATTTCTGTCGTTGGAATTTTTTATGGTACAATTTCTCCATTCAAAGTGTTCAGGTCATGTTGACAAATCAGATAAATCTTAAAATTTATACTGTCCTGCTATGGCATAGATGATGATTATGATGATATCCAAGCGTAACCATCTTATTGGTATGTCAACTGGAGCTAATCAAGCGTCTATGGGATGTCATCATTTGTGTGACATGAAAATGGGCATCAATATTGATTTGGATTTTGTCAGGAAGTACAAAAATGTGGTTAAGGAATTTCTTAATATACACACATACATACGTAGTTTAAAATGTAAAATGTTAAGGACCATTTTCTCAATGTCCGGTTAAAATGTCTGCTTACTAATTGGTACTTTAATTTATCGGAACAATATAGTGACTGTTGTCAGCACTGTAAGATGTCAGTTGTTAACTTTATTATTGTTTTTGGTTCAAAGTGTAATTTATTCAAATTATGGCGGAAAACAATCAAAAATACACGTTGAGAAGAACTTTTCAGTTGCAGAGGAATATTTATTTAACCTGGTGGCAGAATGCAAGTCAACTTTAGAAAACTAAATACGAGGTCGGTTGCAAAACTAGCCGACCTAACGTATAGATGGCGCCAGTAGTTTGGAAAAAAATATTTTGCTGAAAAGTGGCAACCTTCTAAAACATACAGTTGTGGTCACACAATTAGAAACGAGGTATTCAAAGTTACATTTCTCTCTCGCTCTCTTTTTGGTAACTCCCGTTATATTGTCACTCTAGTTCAATATATTTTATTGGATGTCTAAATATATAATAATAATATAATAACTTTTGAAAATTTCTCACAATTGCCAAAAGGTGACACGTGTTTCTGAGGGTGGTTTCTTTAGTGGTAATTTAGTTTCAACGTAAATAATTTTTATTTATTTTTTCACCAACAATTTAACTAATTAACAATTCAATTGTGGCCGTCGGTGGTGCAAAGGTTAGTGTGCGCGGCTCTTGTACATGAGATCCTCGGTTCGAACCCGGCTCTGACCATGAAAAAGCTTCTCAAATTACCGGTCGGAATAGGTGTTAAACTGTAGGTCCCAATCAGTGAGTGAAAACTGGAAAGCGCACAGCTCAGTGATTGTGAGAAGTTCTCCCCAGTCCCTTCATGGGATGTAATGGGAAACCATTTATTTATTTTTAACAATTCAATTCAGTACAAATATGTGGCAAAAAAATGTCATACACTTCGGCACTAGGCGAATTAATTATACGCTGCTATCAAAAAGAAAAACAATCAATTTCAGCCGTAGCAAACCGATTTTGCTGTTCAACAAGATTATTTCAAAATACAGGAAGTTTTAAAACCCCAAAGGAAGTCCAAACCGCCACATATGGCGATAGAGTTATTTGTAGAGTCAGTAAAGCCAACCCATTTGTGACTTGTACCAAATTTAATGCTATTGCAACGCACCAAATCTCGCACAATATCGAGGACCATTTTATCTTAAACCATTAGACGTAGATGAAAAGAAGCTGGTATGCATGGATGCATTGCACGAAAAATGTCGCACTTCTCAAGCAAAAGAATTGCAAAACGTTTGAAAGGTGCATCTGCATAAACCGATTAATTTTTGGAAAAAAAAATACACTGGGGCGAGGAATCAAAGTTTAATTTGTTTGGTTCGGATGAAAAAGCTTCCGTAATACGGCCACTAAACAAATCGTTGGATCCTAGATGCTCCATACAGTCCATTAAACACGGAGGAAGAAATGTGATTGTATGGTGTGAATTTAGTTGGTATGGCGTTGCTCCCATACACAGCATAGATGGTCGAATAGACCAAAACCAGTATAAAAATATTCTTGAATATGCAACTGAACCGTTACATATATTTTCGAGCAGGACAACGATCCTGCCGAGATGTGCAACAATGGTTTATGGATACGCATACCAATGTTTTCGACTAGCCACAACAATGTTCGGCCTTAAATTCAATTGAAAACTAATGACCAGATATCGAACGAGATTTACAAGTAAAAACCTCGCGAAATAGTTGTGGACATTTTCGAAATATTAAGACAGTTTGCGGGAATCGATATCATCCTCGTGATACTGGACTTTGGTAGAAAGTTTACCACAGAGATTAGCCGATGTCATAAAAAATAATGGCTACCCTATAAAGTATTAAACGTCTGTTGTATTATTTTATTATATTTTTCTGTAAAATTGGGAATAAAATATTGTTTTTGTCGTCGTTTCAAATTGAATGCCCATCGGTTTTTAGAGATGTATTATAAGATGTAGTTTCCACTTTCAGAAATATCGTATATCTAGTTATCGAAATATTTGTAAAAAGTATAGAAATAAGTTCTTCTTACAATACTAGATATGTACTTTTTTAATTTTCATTTTATGGGAGTAATTCTGTTATACAATACAAATTCTAAGGTAGCGTTTCTAATTGTATGACCACCACTGTATGTTTAAAGTTTCAAGGAGCCACGTTCATTAGTAGCAAACCGTATTTTTTCTTTGAGCCATCGAAAGTAAACGATCTCAGTGAATTTGTAAACATGGAAAACATTGGTCACAGTCATGTAATTCAATATTTCTATTTGAAATGTCTCAATCTAAGCAATATTAAAACCGAGCTAGATTCTACACTGGGAGAGTCCGCTTCTTCATTTATGACTGTAAAATATTGGATAATAGAGCTTAAACGAGGCCGTATGAGCTGCCAAGACGAACACCGTAGTGGTCGAACAATTGAGGTGTCTACGGCAGACGCGGTTTAGAAAATCCACAAAATGGTATTGGATGATCGTCGGCTGAAGGTCCGTGAGCTAGATGAAATGATAGGTATTTCAGAAAGTGCTATACATGGTATATTGACCGAAGATTTGAAGATGAGAAAGCTTTACGCAAGATGGATGCCGCGCTTGCTTTCAATAGACCAAAAACAGCGTCATTCAGATGTTTCAGTAGAGTGTTTGGCGATGTTTCACCGCAATAAAGATGAAATTTTGCGTCGATTTATAACCGTGGTTGAGACATGGTTCCGCCACTTGACACCTGAGACAAAGGGACAGTCAAATCAGTGTACTGGAATGGGAGAATGGTGTCCAAAGAAGGCGAAACCGATTCCATGTGCAGGCAAGGTTATGGCATCTCTTTTTTGGGATGTGCATGGGATAAGTTTTATTGATTATCTTCAGAATGGAAAAACCATCAACCGCGAATATTATGTTAATAATATTGCAGCGTTTACGTGATGAAATTGTGGAAAAAATGCCGCAGTTGATGAAAAAGAAAGTGTTGTTTCATCACGACAATGCTCCAGTTCACACATCCACTATTTCGATGGCCAAAATTAATGAATTAAAGTTCGAATTGCTTCATCACGCACCTTATTCGCCAGATTTAGCTCCCTCGCAATATTTTCTATTTCCAAACTTGAAAAAAATGACTCGGTTGTAAAAGATTTGCCAACAATGAAGAGGTGGAGTCTGCGGTTAATGTCTATTTTAAAGAGTTTGACAGTTTTTACTTCCGCAGTCGACGTTATGGTGACACACTAATACGCCAGCTACTTCGGACAAAGTATGTGTGATGTTGTGTGTTTGGTTGTTTCATTGTTGTTGCTATGGCCAAACAAAGCGAGTCATTTGATGTACAGCATTGCCCGGTGTATACAAAAAACTATTATTTTTTATTTTCCAATGTAACGTTTACTAATGTGTTCATAGAAATCGAACAGGTACCGTGTAGCAAAAAGGTGTTAACACATCATCCGTGAGTTCGAACACTCATTGATTTTTTTTTAAAGTCTGCTAGTTTTGGGGACCGGCCTCGTACTTAACCCTTTCGGTACGAATGGTACACATATGTACAATCAATTTTAAACATTCCTAAAAGTCGTAATTATCATGCTCTTTGGTATCCAAATGTACCATTTCGTCTCTTCGATGCTGTGCGTGAACTGATAAAGCAAGACCGACATGTGACATACTGAGATGGAGGCTTCATTGGGCATTAGTATCACTAGCATCAATAAGATATTCCATGTTCATTTGGCCGTGAACATGAATTGTTCTCTTTGGATCATACATAATTTGACGAATGCTCCAAAAAAGGCTCGTGTCCATTGGAGCAGAAATGTTGAAAAAATATATCAAATATCAGGGCACGGATCTGACATTAAATTACGACACGACAATGTTGACCGGAGAACAGCTCTAACTGCCCACTGTGCGACTACTGACCATCATGATGATTTTGACAATGTATGCACGCTGAAAAATAACGGCCTCTCTAACATATTCTGCAGGAACCATGTATATATTTGGAACACACTTCAAACATTAATATGTTTACAAGTCCCAAACTCACTTGTGTTTAAATGTAAAGAGCATCATGTGGCAAATGTGCCCTTTCCAGTTTCTTTCCTCAAAATCGTTTCTCACTTTGGTAGCAGACTTCCATATACATATACACAAAACACATACACAAAAACCAAAGTAACAACACAAACCATTTAAGCGTCCGAGCCTTCGTTTATTATTTTTTCACTGATCAAGCGCTTTTCATATCATATATCCGATGAAGCAATGACGACTGAATACATGAAATTAAAACGCAATACATCAGGTGAAATAAGAAACACTTAATTCTGGAATATTTATGACTTCGGAAATATTTACGAATCACTGACTGAGAGAATAATGCAAAAATACAGATCCATACCTACAATATAGCCTCTCTCGTTGTCCCTCTTTTACTCTCTTGCTCTAGAGAGAGCATAGACAGTGCAACAAACACAGCTGTATTTGTGTCACAAACATAAAAATATGTGGGTCGCAAACACATATATTCTAACATATTAATTATTGTGTCTCAAACATGTAATATTGATTAACAAACAATATGTTTGGACACAAGTATATTATATTTGCGTGAAGCTCCAAACACACTTTATATTTGCATCCAAACAACAACAAAATACAGATTTTCCAGGGTGTGAGTGTTACATTGTGGGAGTCACTACAGAAGGAGAATAATGTTGGAGATGATTACAATGATGGACACTCCGACAACTCAACGAATGAATTTCAAAAGAGATGCGGAGGATGGCGCTCAGGGTTAATGACTTCTAATGGGTGGACGTGGACAAGTAACTCTGGGAGAATCAGTCGATTACGGAAGTTTAGGCTTTTTACGTTAATTATTATATTTGTGAGTTGGCGACGTTTTAGTCTTATGACGTTTTTGTAGTTTAGTTTATATGTTTTTGTAAATGTATGTATATGTATATTTGCAGATTATCCTGATGATGATCTTCGATGAAGATCGATATATTAAACTTGGACTGGGATGGATGGATGATTGTATGAAACGGCCCTAAAGCTCGAATTTAAAATTGAAAAACCTTAAGTTGGTAAAGTTGAATAACAACCAGAGATACAAGAGAAAATTTAGATATATTAAAATCTGAAAATTGTGTTATATTTTCTGAATGATAATGTTTTTTGCAGGCAAAGGAAACAAGACAAGAAAATGTTATTTTGTATTAATTTTTCTACAAAAATGTAAACATATTATTTTCCATGCAAAACGAGAAATCCGAAAAGAAACTGTAAATAAAACTGAAAATTAGACGGTTCCCGGTTTTTCCTCATTCCGTAAAATCGAAACCCGGTTTTCCGAATAAGTGATTTTTTGAAAAAACCGAGAACGGGTTATTAGCAAATGTCGAGATTTTGAACACTCTATTTAGTTCCCCATGCAGAAAGTCGGCCATTTTGTCGGCAACATTCTCCTCCGTGACTCGCTGAGAGTTCTGAAAATGCTACATTTATGCACTTTTTGAGTGCAACATTCTCAGAAACTAACACAAAATCTATAAATAGGATTGCACTTTTTCACAAGCGAACAAAAACAAGTACTTTTAGGACAAAGGGTAGAAAAAAATTGACTTTTTCAGAATCGAAATCGCCATTAATATATATGTACACTCAATTTTTTCTAGTGACTAGAAAAATACACTTGCCAAATTTCATTAAAATATAAAGAGATCAGGGACAAATATTCGCTTTATTTGAAGATTTCGAGTTATACTATATTCAAAACACGCAAGAGTTACATATGAACATTTAACTACAAATTGTATTTGTTTTGGTACTACATCATACAAAGTCAAAAACTTTTATAATACGAAACACATAATAAAAGATTTTTGAATGCATTGCCAGAAGATTCACAATCAAACCGGAAATTACTTTAAATTTTTGTTTCTATCCTTTTTTGTGTCGTGTATTCAAAAGTCAAAAATTTCTGAGTTACTTAAAAACTAAAGCAGTGGAAACCTTTGGTACTAAATTTTTTTTTACTAAATACATTTTACTGTACTGCTTACTGTTGCCATGATCATAAACTTCCCTTTAAATTATGACTTTGCCTCCAACCTTTTAGCACTTCTAATGCAAGTGGCCTTCCTTCAGGTGTTGCCTTCTACACCAACCACTCATTAAATTAAATTGGAAACAATATTTTCATTTTGCTTTAAAAACAAATGCACATATGCTACTTGGTGTCCTTTTGTTACCCTCAACAATTTTTACACTAATTGCTGTTGGAATTGAAAAACACTTGAATTTATGAAACCATTACATTTTTCACGCCGTGTGTACTACAACATTAGCGTTTGTCAATTTGTCTTCCCTTAACTTTGGGTGTTTGGTTTTTAAGGTGACACATATACGAGAGTTGGTACATCCATTCATACAAATCCATGTACATATGTACAATTTAACGAAATATAAATATGAACGTTATGTCTATACTTATATACAATCCAAGCCACGTAATGATGCTGTGATGCCCTAGTAATACTGAAAAGGGTTACACCTTTTGTTAACCACTCACACACACACACACACATCCATAAATGATGGAAAACACTTTCTTTCAAACGAAACTCACAGGACACACAGAGTGCAGAAGAAGAGTACACAATCATATATTTTAATGAGCAAAATCTGGCGCACAGTGGTTATATCTGGTTGTTTCACAAAAAAAATCAATGAGTGTTCGAACTCACGGATGATGTGTTAACACCTTTTTGCTACACGGTACCTGTTCGATTTCTATGAACACATTAGTAAATGTTACATTGGAAAATAAAAAATAATAGTTTTTTGTATACACCGGGCAATGCTGTACATCAAATGACTAGCTTTGTTTGGCCATAGCAACAACAACGAAACAACCAAACACACAACATCACACATACGTTGTCCGAAGTAGCTGACGTATACGTGTGTCACATAACCACATGTTTGCCATATCAACAACAACGAAACAGCCAAACACACAACATCGCACATACTTTGTACGAAGTAGCTGACGTATTAGTGTGTCACCATAACGTCGACTGAAATTTTGCGTGGCTATGCTTTATATCTCCGTTCAACAACAGCAACAGACACATGTACATACATACATTATTATGTTAATACATACGCTATAGACACAATTTCGTTTGCCTCACCTGCCACACCACTCTTTCATTGCTCTCTTGCTCGCTCATTTTTGTTTAACACGTCATTATTCTCTTTCGCAGTCGCAGAAAGTCTGGTTTTGGCAGCAGCATAAAATCTGGTTTTAGCAGCAGCATAAAATCTGACTTTGATAGATTTAGTCCCTATACGCCGCTATAGATGTTAACACATCAAAAAACCTCAAGAAACATGTTTTCCATTAATCAATCCATTTTTCATTAACCAAAATAATGGTTTTTACTTCAAATTTCTTTACACAGTAATTTTTAACACAGTTTGGAACTATTTTTTTATATACTTCTGGCAACTACACCAAATAAAATTTGTGGTTGCTTTTTCTCCTGTTCGAAAACCATTCAATGTTGCAAACATAGAGTAATCTCATATAGAGCTATCATCTTTCTCATCTGACGTTTCGTTTCACACTCTTCGTGGTGCGGTCGGTGCGATTGAGAGTTATTTGACGTAAATTGACTTAAACTAGGTGAAATTACAAAAATTTTTGAAATAAATTTTTCATGACGTTTTGATTTCTGGCTGAATGCTTCGTCAATAAGCAAAATATGCGTTATTGGTCAGACGGCAATCCACACGTAATCCATGAGTCATCATTGCATCCCGAAAAAATTACGGTTTGGTGCGGTTTATAGGCCGGCGGCGTCATTGGGCCGTAATTCATCCCTGATGATCAAGACCGGCACATTACTATGAATGCGAATCGCTACCGTTCAATGATAACCGAATATTTTTGGCCCCAATTGGATAATATCGGCCGTTTTTGTCAGCGTCAATGAATTAGAGTTGTGAGAAATTCATATCTATATAATATATTCCGTCTGAACCACTGTGCCTCAGAAGATATGTCCTTTTACAGTTTGTGCTCCGTTACGTTTCCTTTCCTTTTTCTGCAAATGCCACTGCAAAGGAAATGCAGCAGAGTAGTTGAGCTTTTACAACGGATGCTAACTAAGTTATGATTGTTTCATTGTTAATATGTATGCTTGTATTAGTGTAATATTCCCAAGTACATGTGCATGTATTTGTGAGCATAACTAGCGAATGCAATATGAACAGTTTTTTCCTTGAGTCATTGTTGTCCTTTGTTCACTTTGGTTTCGGTTAAAACTAATGGGCGAGCTGACAGACAACAGTGTAATTAAAAACTAGTTAAAATACTCGCAATACGAGTAAAAAAACGAATATGCGAAAATGTAAATATGTATTAGTGTGCGGTTTAAATCATACGAAAGCAATTAAGGACACCTTTTTTGCGTCGAGCGACGCTTTAGCGATGCTGAGGTATCCCTTTTGCTGTTCATATGCGATGGGTAAATGTAGAAAATAGTAAATGTGGAAAATTAAAGTTTTTTTCCATTTGTATGTGTGTGTGTGGCAGTGTTAGGCGTAAAATACTTAAAAACTCATTACAGTTCACAAATATTTGTACGAAGAATTTGAATTGTTGGTTATTTCGTACAAGCGAAGCGCGCATTCGTATTTGTATTGGATTATGGTGGTGTAACTCGGCCAACTTGGAATTTTCGAAATTCACTTACCAACAACTGCATTCCATGGAATATGAAATTGTACATCGTTAATGCCGTATAATTCCAATACAACGAGAGTAGTTATTTTTAATATATACTCGTAATAAAAATATTCAGTATATAATTTATTATAAAACTAGGTCAATTCTATTGAAATGATTATTGTTATTATGGCTAGTAATGTGATAGTATTTACGTAATTGTGCCAGCAGTTAAGATTCAATGGCTTTATTCAACGAACTACATATATATGTGTGTATACTGGTTATTTAAGGATTTAAATTTTAAACTATTTGGGTTTTTAAATCTTAATATTTCCTGAATGTCATTAAATTGCAAATAAATCTAAATTATATGTAGGCATATCTTCAACGTCGAATGCGACATTCGTACATTAGTACGAATTCAAAGTGAAAACATTATTTTAATTTGACAAAAGGCGAAACCTTTTAGTTCTTGATTAGCACTATAATTGGTGCTAAGATGGATTTTGGGTAATTGTTCGTTTGCAAGATAAATACAAAAAACCAAACCATTCGCATGCGACAAAAACAAAAACAGAAATCGCTTTCAAGGCGAATAGTTCAAACACTGATTTCAACGAAACTTGAAGGAATATTTTAAATTGTTACTCATTGAAGTATTGAAGTATTAATAATGTTTCTTATTTAAGCAGTTTATTTTTATTCATTTATTTAAATTCGCATGCAACATTTTGTTTCGTCATACTTTTTATGTTTATTTTTTTACTTTTTATGTAATTAGACATGCATAAGGTGATTAGAAATGATGTTTAATGTACTCAATATACACTCCGGTTCACTTATTTAAAGGCACTAAAAATTCCATATTCACCAGTCTGTATCCGATTGCAGAATTTTAAAATGGAAATGCATGCTAGACATCTTGAGATATAAAAAAAATCATGACAATAGTGGTTTCTTAATCAAAGAACTTTTCTTGAGCAATTTTTAAAAAAAAATTCCAAAAATGTGCTATTTTTTTTTTTGGTTCACTTGAATAAAGGCACTTTAACTAATTTTAATGAAAACAGTTTTTCTTGTTTTTTTAAATTTATTTTACTTTATTTAAGAACTATTAGTAATGGGTACAGTGGCCGTCGGTGGTGCAATGGGTAGTGTGCGCGCCTCTTGTACTTGAGATCCTGGGTTCGATCCCTGCTCTGACCACCTTAAAATTTCTTTCGGCGGCGGTCACCTCGCATTGTGACGGCGACACTATCGAGTATTTAGCCATGAAATACCTTTTCAAAATACCGTTCGGAACCGGTGTAAAACTGTAGGTCCCAATCAGTGAGTATAAAACCCCCGATTCCTTCATGGAATGTAATGGGAAACCATTTTTTTTTTCTTTTTTAGTAACGAGTACAACCCACTTTGTTTTTAATAACCTCAAATATACGGGTTTTCATTGAGAGATAAAGAGAATTTATGTAATCCAACGAAATTTGATTCCAAGCATTCTTAATGGGCTGAATTAGTGACTGCTTGCCATCAAGTTGTCTGCCTCCTTCATAGACCTGTTTAGATGTTTGTTTAGATCTGGCGAATAGGGTGGCCAGTCAAGAATATTAAAATTTTGGCTTGCAATGAACTCCTTTACCACTCTGGCGTTGCGTATAGGGGCATTATCCTGTTGCAATCCAAATAGTTCACTGAACTTCGAAAAAGCCGATTCCAATAACATGTTCGGTCATTTTTGCACTTTGAAATTCAAGATCGATAGTGCCATAGTACATAATAGCACCCCATACCATAACGCCGCCCTCTCGGCTGCGAAGTCGGTTCAAAAAACGCTTTTCTCTGCGCAGATCATGGATATAATAGTTGTAGCTATCAGGCCTATCCAAATTACACTTCTTCTCATCTGTAAATACAACGGTTCTCCAGTCATTTACATGACCTCTTGGCTGCACATCCCATGCCATCTAGTCTCTTGCGAATTGGAGCCGCTTTTCCTTACGAGGAATTTAAGATATTTAAGATACTCACAGCTCTTAATTGCTTTGCGTACTGATGTCTTGCTCGCTCCAGCTTGAGCTCTTATTTTTGACAAGGATGAGGCTGAATTAGAAGCAATTCTGATGATTTTTCTTTTCTCATACGTAGATAAAGACATCGAAACCCTTCCTTTAAAATTTTTTCCATACCCATTGGGGTCCGTGATGTAATTGTAGATAACTGTTGGGCTCCGTCCAATTTTTTTGGCTCTTGCGCGGTTAGAATATCCTTCAGAACGTTAAACATCGATTTTAGTTTTTTCCGATTGATTTAATATTTTTTGTTTTGCCTTTTTGACTCGTAAAATTATTAGGATGTAATAAATTGTAATAAACAAACGATCCCTACAAAAAATCATCGCTTACTTTAAAAATAATAAACAAATTAATAAAGTGCCTTTTTATTCAAGTGAACCAAACAAAAAAATATCACATTTTTGGACTTTGTTTTATAAATTGCTCAAAAAAAGTTATTTAGTTAAGAAACCACTATTGTCATGATTTTTTTTATATCTCAAGATGTCTAGCATCCATTTCCATTTTAAAATTCTATAATCAGTTACAAATTGCAACAGATACAGGCTGCTAAATATGGAATTTTTAGTGCCTTTAAACAACAAAATTATAAACTTACTAAAATATCGAATTTTCAACAAACAAAAACAAAAATAAGTATATTCATCTTATAAAGGGTTTTCCAATTTGAGTGATATGATTTCTAATTGACGTTTCGGCCATTGGTACACCCAACGAAATAATTATAAAGGCAATATATTTTTTCTCGGTACTCTCATACTCACTGCGTTTTTGGTGTAGAATTTTAATGCACTTATGAGGCATTAGGTATATTATGTTATAGAATGTAACCATTCGATCTCTTTTACAAGTTAAATGAAAAGTGACGTTGTTTTTTCTGTTTCTGGTGCGGAATATATATAAAGGCAACATGGAAAAGAACCCGTATTCGAACAGTAGTAAATACGAATTTAAACAGAAGTGAGTTTTCTTTGGTTGTTATTTTATTGTTTTAAATTAACTTTGTTTTGTTTTGTATTGTTTTAAATTAACTCTGTTCCCAATTATAGTAGCACGTTTGGGTCCTTATCGAACCCAGCATCGGTCATAAATCGCTAGAAATCTTGAGGTCTCCTCACGCCAACGAGACGATATCGATTGTTTGTCAGTCATACCGTAAAAGTAAGAAATCGGTTTACTAACAGAGTCCTGCAAATCTTGACTAGCAATGACACAATCTAATTTTTGTGAAAAACTTTACCTCTAATAAGAGAGATTTATTGGGTGGTCGAAATACAGGTATATTTTTAAATCATATGTTTTTTTGACACTGACAGATTGTTTTCTGTTCCAAATATTTACTATCAGTCAATATCATTACCTCCGAGGACCAAACTGACTCGCTTTACCTTTTAACAACGTTGGGAAATATTGCAGACTTATTTCCAAAGTGAGTGCTATGTTACTAAAACCGAGCATTTGTTTAAAATAAGTTTTTGCCCAAAATAATGCTGCTGTGACCGAAAATGTGTAACTCAATCCAAGAACATAGACTCGCCATCGATCTCAACAACTCGGCATTTCAAGCACCAAGACGATGACAATTTTGCTCAAAGATCTCAGATTATTCCAATTGCCACAAAAGTAATTGAAGGCAAACGACGATCACTAAGCGAGGTGACCGACGGCGAAAGAAATTTAAGGTGGTCAGAGCAGAGATGGAACCCACGTTCTCATGGACAAGAGCCTCCCACACTACAATTTCACCACCGACGGCCACAAAATTGCCAGTATCTAGGGATCGTAAAACAAGCACGTCGTTATCGGGAAGCCAACGAATCCGCAGAGAGTGGCAGTTTGGTGAGGATTTTGGAGTGACACATTTCTTTCGAAAATGCTGCCGGAAATGCCATTTCAGTCACGACGAGCGTTACAGAGTAATAATTATGGAATTTTTATGGGCTAAAATTGAAGATATGAACTTGGTTGATCTTTGGTTTGAGCAGGATGGTGCACCATGTCACACAGCTAGGCCGCTTCAGAGCTGCGATTGTAACCCTTTAGACTTGTTCTTATATGGCCGTTGGTGGTTCAATGGTTAGTGTACGCGGCTCTTGTACTTGAGAACGTGGGTTCGATCCCTGCTCTGACCACCTCACATGTCTTTCGACGATGGTCACCTCGTACTTAGCCATGAAAAAGCTTCTCAAAATACCTTTCGGAAGCGGTGCAAAACTGTAGGTCCCAATCAGTGTGTGTAAAACTAGAAAGCGTACAGCTCACTGATTGCGAGAAGTTATCCCCTATCCCTTCATGGGATTTAATGGGAAACTTATTATTTGATTTTAATTAGACTTTTTCTCGTGGGGTGCTGTTAAAGACCGATTCTATGCGAATAATCCAGTAACGATCCACACCCACTTTCGAGTCATTCGTGAGATAGAACCAGAAACCATTAACAAAGTCTTGGAAAATTGAACTGAAAGAATTAGCTACTGCGAAGCCAGCCGCGGCAGCCATGTAAATGGTGTTCCATAAATAACTCTGGTGATATCGGGAAATGAGACAAGGCGGGAGAGGACGGTTTCACTACTTTTTGGAACGAAGTTCCTTATCGCACGTTGCGGGATGGGAGCTAAATGAAAAATGTTTAAACAACTTTTTTTAACTACTTTATTACAACACATTATTATCAACTATATTGGGTACTTTTGGTTTGGTTTGGTTTAAAGGGAAGTTTTCTAGGTGGAGCCTGTGTATTACATATTGTAGTTTTGAACCCAATAAAAAGTAAACTTAGAAAAGCCAAAGTGCAAGACTGGCAAATCCATGAAACACAACCCTCAAAAAATCAAAAAAAATCCACTCTATTAGTCAAGATAAAAAAGCACGGTCTAACACGAAAATATAAAATATGAATATACCAAAAACATTAGTTAAAAGGATATACTTTGTTTAGATAAATGTGTGTACCAACAAAAGGATGCGTAACAGAGGCATTTTTCGCAGCATACATAACCCACTATTATCTCACTGCACTAAAAAAAATGTTTGCCAAACTTGCCGCATTTAAATTTGTTATTAACTTGAATTTCGGGTCCGTTCTTAGAAATCCGATTTGTACGTCTTCTTTTTGTATTTTGATTGATATTTTGAACGACGCGCCGATGCTTGATTTTTTTGTGTGTATTTTCTTTTAAATGTGTGACGGAAGAAGTCAATGGAATTGTTCTATATATTTTAAAACGGTTGTGAAATTCAAACACATGAAGAGGTGCATTCAATTGGTTACATTGCCAATCACGGACGTAAAGATAGCAATCATTTACACTGACAGAATTTGTTGGTCTAGTTGGGGGTGATAAAGCGATACCGAATAATTTCCCAATATTTAACAGTGTTTAATTTTGAAGGTATTTTTTCGTGCTTTTTCGTGTTTTTTCGTGTCACAGAACTCTTGACTTGCACGCACGATACATGCACGATATTTTTTTAATCTGCACAAATACGAACGGTGCACACACGACATTCGTATTTCATGCACGAACACATCGTGCACACGCGTGGCACAGCAAAACGCACGGCACGTTCCTACCTCTAGTTCGGTGTATTCTGCATAGAGTAAATCTTACAATAGAGAATATTTGACTCATCTGACGTTTCCTTTCACACTCTTCTCTATCGCACCGAACGCACTACGAAGAGTGTGAAACGAAACGTCAGATAAGAAAGATGGCGGCCCTAGATGACATTACTTTATTATAGACTATCTAGAAATAAATAAAAAGTTTCCCATTACATCCCATGAAAAGATAGGGGAGAGCTTCTTACAATCAGTGAGCTGTGCGCTTTATAGTTTTACACTCACTGATTGGTACCTAAAATTTTACACCGGTTCCGAACGGTAGTTTGAACAGCTTTTTCGTGGCTAGTTTTACTAAGCAAGGTGGGCGTCATCGAAAGAAAATGTAAGGTGGTCAGAGCAGGGATCGAATCCACGTTCTCATGTACAAGGGTCGCGCACACTAACCATTGCATCACTAACCGACCGACTATCAACTGTCTGAAATAGTGTGTTTCACGAAGAACATCATAACTCTTGTATTACCTTAGCTGGCCTGCCACAGGCCATCCATTCTGTTCCATTCATTCAGAATCGGCCAATATCTATTTTTCATACCCCTAAATGATAAGGGTGACCCACCCCTATATAGTATACAGATCCGACTGCAAAAAAAAAACACACACTGATGTAGAGGCAGCGAATAGTTGGCTTTTGTGGGTGCGAAGCACTCTCAGAGCAAAGAGAATAATGACGTTGTTATACGTATATAAAAATGAGATAGCACGAGAGCAACGAAAATTGTGTGAACTTGAGTAGCGTATGTAGATACGAACATTGTATTTTCTTTGCTTTTGTGGGAATAAAACAAAATAAAACAAAAAGTATTATGCAAGAAAATAATGGCACATGTGCTTGCACTGGTTTTTAAATAATTTGAAGTATTAATATTATTTAAATATGTAACGTCATCATAAGATTGAACGCTGTTTTTTTATTTTCAAATGTAACATTTACGAATGTGTTCATAGAAATCGAACAGGTACGAAGCGAAGTGAATGAATATGTGCCATTACTTTTTGTGCGTGTCTCATGGGCAACGTTTTTAGAATTTATGCAGATGTTTAGTGTAATGTATGCATCCTAAAAAGAAACTGTCGCCATGATATTGTTAAACTAACTTTAACTTATTCTGTGCCGATCCTTCCGGCGAAACCCTCCGTTTCACCTGCTTCTGGGTCTTAGGTGAGTTCTGGTGATCTATGTTTTGTCAACAATTATAAAATAGCAATTTAAGAAGACCAAATACTTCATCACACTATTAAGTTTTTTGTGCTGAGTTAAGAGTAAATGCTGGACCCATCTTCCAAATAGATTTTCACGTTAGTTTTTGTGTAGCAATTCACAAGTCTGGCGAAATATATACAAAAGGGCAATTTATCACGGTGCCAAATATGACGTGATATTAAATTAAAATGGCTATTGAATCTACGTCACAAAATTATATAATAGTAGGTGTTAAAAAATTTATATTACACAGATAAGCTGTAAGAATATATTGATGCAAACCCTTAAGTGGTTTTCATTGGGTTGGGTACAAAATTCTGTTCGACGAAAATTCAGCTTTACAAAATTCTGTTTTACAGAAATTGTGTTTTTCAAAATTCTGGTTTCCAAAATTCTGTTTTTCAAAATTCTGTTTTTCAAAATTCTGTTTCACAAAATTCTGGTTCACAAAATTCTGTTTGTAATTGCATTTTCAGTTAAATAAAAAATTATTTGAAAAAAATCGCGCGATTTGTTTCAAATAATTTTTTATTTAACTGGAAATGCAATTACAAACACATACATAAAAATAAAACAATTAAGAAATCACCTTGCCCTAACTTTCCCTTACATTTTAAAAAAAATACTGTTTAAAAAAACACTTTGCAAATTTAAATAAAATGCATCACATACACTTTATGTATGTACACTTTAAAATTATGTTCCAGCATTTTATTGAAAATTAGTCGCAATTGTGCTGTTTAATGTGTCGTGTTTAAAACAATAAAACTGAATACAGTGCAATTAATAAAAACCAATAAAAATAAAGAAATGTTGTGTCTCAACGGATATTTTTATTATTTGGAAATGAAAAGACAAAAAGGAACCTTTAATTGGACGTGCTCGAGAAGAATTCCAGGTAAGTGTTCCTCTCGAATAATAACAGCAATGGAAAATAACGAGCATGTTTTAATAAGATATCCAAAAAAAGCATACCCACGAACCTATTGCTAGTGCAGTGGAAATATGCAGAACAAATACTTTTGTAAAATATGCCGCTATAAACAAACCCCTTAATCCAAGTCAAATAGTGCAACAATCGGTGGTAATTACAAACCAAAAATGTCGCGATTACCTTCCCTGGAAGTACGCGCAAAAGCGAAAAATAGGATACACTCGGAATGAAATGGGACTTTTCAGAGAGCCGCAAGCAATAGATGATATAGATTACCCTCTAAATCTATACGTTTTGGATAACGAATTATTTATATTGGCAGAAGAGAAAGTGGGAGATGAATATATGGTTATATTCGGCACAAAATCATCAATTCAACTTCTACAAAAAAGCGATTGTTGGCTCGTTGACGGCACTTTTGATGTTGTGCCCACAATAATGCGCCAACTCTTTTCCGTTCATGGAAGGATTGAACGAGAGGTCGTCCCACTCCTATTCTGCCTAATGTCCAAAAAATCTGCAGTACTCTATGAAGCATTTTTTAAACGCGTAATTCAAATTGCTTTGGAATATGGAGTTTTTTTTAAGCCTAATCGTATTATATCTGACTTTGAAGTTGGTCTCGTGTCAGCAACTAGAAAATGCTTTCCAGATTCGCAGATACGAGGGTGCTTTTTCCATTTTTCCCAGATATTGTGGCGCGGTATTCAAAAAGAACGGTAAAAATTTTTAATAACTTTTATAATTTATAGTAATGAACTTGTAATATGTACAACATTATCATTTCAGATTGGTTACCGTACTTATACGGAAATGACGAAAATTTCTCACTGCAAGTAAGATGTTTAAAAGCGCTTGCGTACGTTCGTCCAGAAAAGGTAGCCAAATATTATTCGAAGCACCGAAGAACATTTGAAGACGAAGATATTATTAAATTGGCCACCTGGTTCGAGGCCAATTATGTCTATAACGCTCGTAAATACCCACCTGAATTTTGGACTATATTTGATTGCGAGTATTCTGAAAAATACCCGAAAACTACAAACAATGTCGAGTCATGGCACCGACGTTTGAGTGTTGTAGTTGGACGAAACAAAAGCGGACTCTACAAAATTGTAGAACATTTAAAAGGAGAATTAATCTATTCTCAAAATATTGTCTCAAAGATTGAGAATGGAGAAAAATTAAAAAAAAATAAAAGAAATGTAAAAAAAAAAAAATATTTCACGTATTGTAAAAAAATTTAATCGTTTAAGAAAACTACAATATTTAAAAAGAATAGCAAAAAACTTAGTTTATAATTAATTAAATATTGTTATCAGTTAAATTGAATTGCTATTATTTTTTATTATTTTTACCTTTGTCTTAATTTAATTGATTTTTAACTAATTTGTGTTTTTATTTAATGTTTTTTATTTTTTTTCTTTTAAAATAATATGTTTTTCAATGATATGAATTTTTTTAGATCGATTTTGAAAATCCATTAATCTGTTTAATTATTTATTACATATTTCATAATTTGTTTCCAACGAATAAATATCTAACCATACACATACGTTATTATATGTAACACTTCTTATTCATAATAAACTGGCTTTAATTCTTAATAAATAATTTAACGGCATTTTATTTTTTTTTCTCATAATGAAAGGGGAATAACATATTTCAAAAACCAGAATTTTAATAGACACAATTTTGTAAAACAGAATTTTGTAAAACAGAATTTTAGTCAGACAGAATTTTTTTTGGAAAAAAAAACAGAATTTTTGTAAGACTGAATTTTGGAAAACAGAATTTTGTGGCTATCCCGTGTTTCATTATTTATTAAAAATGTAATTTCCTTCCTGTTCCAACCAGGATATCCTTGCATCATTGAATCGAAGACCATTGCTATTTATACCGTAACAAATATTGCGTTTATTACAAACATACATATGAACATACAACCTAAACATAATTGCATATTTAATAACTTCCTACATAATCTTTTATGGTTATTGCTGTATTTATTTATGAAAAACAAAACAGCGGGACAAATGTTTAAACATTTTTATTTTTTTCTCATCTTATTTTTCATTATATTATTTATCGCAGCTTGTCGCTATGAAAAGGGTGCCTGGTCGGAATGTATTAATGGTCAAATGACGCGCGAGGATAAATTGAAAGCAACAGGCGGCGGCACTGAGTCGTTGTCCTCCAGCTGTGAGCCAGTCCGTAGTATCAACAAAAAGTGTAATCCCAATAATGGAGCCAGCAGCAAGCAAGCAAGTGGTAGTGGTGGCGGCAAAAAGGAGCGTAAAAACAAGGACAAAGGTATGTATCCTCTTACAGCTTACGGCAGTAAATCTCTGCAATCACAATAACAATTAGCCAAAAGACTTACACTCTTTTCCATTTCTTTTATGCTCTCATTTCGTTTTTAGGTTCGCGTCGCAATCAGGGCCAACAACAACAGCAGCAACAACCACAACAGTAATAATGAAATTTAAATGAAGCGGAAAGGAAACCGCCGCAATTTTTCATATTTTAATTTTTAAGAAAAAAAAAATTTTTTTAACAAATCTGTAGTATGTATTTTCATTTTTTAACGAAACAACAACAATGAATAAGTTATGTTTATTATTTTTTGTTTGTTTGTTTTAAATTAGGGATGTAACCATAATTTGTTTATTTCATTGAAATTGCTAAGCAAGTAAACAAGGAAAAACAACCGGAAACCCCACAAATATATTTGGTCATATTTCATATCTACATTTCAAACCCAAACTCCGCATCCGCGTCCGCATGGCCACCATCTCATCTACAATTATCCATTCACTGAGGGCAAGTTAAACACTAAACATTTTACGTAATTATGTATTGTTTTCACTCTCTGTCTTAGTTTAGAAATATCGAAATATTAATGTAATTTAATAAGACAAAAAGCGAATCCACAATTACATAGATTTATAATGTCTATGTTTTAAATTATAATCTTAAATAATATACGTACATATATTTTTAATAAAAGAAAAAATAAATTAATGGTTTAGAAACAAAATCTATAATAATGTTCTTTCTTATTTGTAATTGGGCAAAATGGAAAATGACAAATTAATCAAAATCCAGCAACACAAATAGAATTTTAATAAACAGTATTTGTATGTCCTACGCACTGCAGTGCCAGGCATATTGATTAATTTTCCTACTCGTTCCCCTCCAACAAAGCAGCAATATACTGACATCATCCACTGTTATATCAAGGACTCTTTATAGCAAATCTAACTATAGGTTTATATTCGTTTTGTCTTAAGGTCATGAGAATAAAAAGAAAAAACTGCAAGTATTTCTTTTGGTTGTAATACTGTTTCCTAACAATACATACTTGTTTAATAGTTGTTCTATTTGAACTTAGAATTCTTAGAATTTGTTTGTATAAAATTTATAAAATCTTTCCTTAACTTGGGGTAGTCTGTAAAAACCTTTGAACATTAAACATTAAAATATAATAAATATTTTCTGAACCTGATCGGCCTCGAGTTACAATAGGTTATGGGCCCAGCACGCTTCCACTGCTTCCACTGGATGTTACGTTGAAAAACGTTCTATATAGCCCGGCGTTTCGAGAGAATCTCCTATGCGTCAGCAAAATTGTTGAAGCTGGATTGTAAGTAGAATTTCAGCAGAATTTTGCTCTAATTTTGAAGGAAAATGAAGTCATTGCCAAAGCCCAACGATGTGGAAATGTATTCGAGGTAAGGATGAGCTGTGATAATCGTCAGAAAGTTGCCAATCTAACAAAAAGATGAAGAAGGTTCATTATTTCATAAACATTTGGGCCACATCAGCAACCAAGGCTACACCGAACTATTGTCTAAAGATATGACTTTAAGTTTGCCTAAGGCAAAAACATGTGATTTTTGTGATATTTGTGTGCTATCCAAACATAGTCGAGATCCCTTCAATGGTACTCGAAATAAATCCACAAGGACCCTTGAACACATTCATTCAGATGTATGCGGTCCTATAACTCCTGCCGCATGGGATGGTTCCAGATACTTCTTAACGTTTGTTGACGATTATACACATTTTGTAGTGGTGTACTTAATAAAGAAGAAGTCAGAAGTATTTGAAAAGTTCAAGGAATATGAGGCACTAGCAACATCCAAGTTCGGTACAAAGATAAGTCAACTCACTATTGATCAAGGAAAGGAGTATAAATCTGAATGTATGCTATCGTTCTGTAAGAAGAAAGGAATTCAGATTTGCGAAACCATGGCTTACACCCCGCAACAAAATGGTGTGGCTGAAAGGCTAAATCGGACAATTGTTGAACGAGTGAGAGCTTTGTTGTTAGAGGCTGGCGATCTGAAGTTTTTGTGGTGCGAAGCAGTTTATACAGCGGTCTACCTTATAAATAGAAGTCATTCCCGAGCTTTATCTACTTCAAAGACGCCCGCTGAAATGTGGTTGGGTCAAAAACCTGACTTGTCAAAACTAAGGATATTTGGATATCGTGCCTATGCTTAGATGGCTAATCAAAAACGTTTGAAGCTGGATGATAAAAGTAAACCCTATGTGATGATTGGCTATTGTCCCAATGGTTATCGTTTATGGGATAAGGTGATTTTGTCTAGAGATGTTAAATTTAATGAAGCTTCGTTTCCTTTTGAGGATAATACAAACATTGTATACAAGGAAAGGATTGTTGTAAGAAACGATCAAGTGGGGGAAGATGACGATGATGTTTCAAATGCTGCAGAGAACAATGTTACTATGCCCAGATCCCAAAATGAAATCGAAAATAGAATGAAAGAGCAATCTGAAAATATAACTGAAGAAAATATAACTGATGAAAATCAAGAGTTTAGAGAAGCGGATGAAAAGCAAGTGTCTCAGATGAAAGAAGTCAACGAAGGCCCAAGACGAAGTGAAAGAATTCCTAAGACAAATAGAAAGTTTTCAGACTACTACATTTCATTATTTGAGGCTGTTACTACAGATTACAGAGTACCAGCGACTTATGTTGAAATTGGAAAATGCAATGAAAGATCCCAATGGTTGTCTGCAGTTAAGGAAGCAATGGAGAAGAATAATGTTTGGAAAATCGTCAATTGCTCTCCTAATATAAAACGTCTGAAATCAAAGTGGATGTTTTCAATTAAGAGAGATGCTGATGGCAATCCTGTACGACACAAGGCAAGACTCGTTGCTAAAGGATACCTGCAGAAACCTTGTGTGGATTACGAAGAGATTTATTCGCCTGTAGCAAAGTTGGCGACGTTACGAATTGTTTTGGCTATTGGAGTGACACACAACTTCCATTTTCAACAGTTGGATATTAAGACTGCATTTTACATGGAGGTTTAAAAGAACAGATTCACATGAATGCTCCGGACGGAATGGAAGTTAAACCTGGTCATGTTTTAAAACTTGAAAAGTCTTTATATGGTTTAAACCAGGCACCAAGATGCTGGAACGAGACATTCAATACAGAAATTTTAAATCTGGGTTTCCAGCGTTCTGAACATAACTATTGCTTGTATTTTCGCATTTAAATTAATACCAGATTGTTTCTCCTGTTATATGTGGATGATGTATTATTTGCTGGCAACAGTCAGAAAGAGATTGACAAACTTAAAAGCAAGTTATCTAAGAACTTTGAGTTGTCTGATTGCGGAAATTTAAAAAATTACCTTGGAACTAAATTCGAGTATAACCAACAAGACGGTATATTAATGCTTTCGCAAGAATCTATTATAGATAAAGTTATTGTAAAATTTGGAATGAAAGATTGCAATACAGCAAGGACTCCTGTAGAAAAAGGACTACAACTGTCAATTTCAGGCGAAGACGAGTGCAATGAATCCTATCGTGAGATATTGGGGAGCCTAATGTACATTATGCTAAGCTTCCGACCTGACATTTGTTACTCAGTTGGTTACTTGGGAAGATTTCAAGAAACTCCTGGACAAATGTATTGGAAATCTCAAAAAAGAGTATTGCGATATTTGAAAGGTACTAAATAAACCAAATTAATATACAAGAGAAGTCGAATAGAGGAAGCTCTTATTGGATATGCGGATGCTGACTGGGCTTCAAGTTTAGAAGATCGAAAATCTACAAGCGGCTTTATTTTCTTTGTATTTGGGAACCCAGTATCATGGTCAAGTAAGAAGCAAGCAACCGTAGCCATGTCATCCACTGAGGCTGAGTATGTTGCACTTAGTTATGCTGTATCTGAGGGATTGTGGATACGAGGAATTTTACAAGACCTACAAATTGTTGACAACAAGTATTCCCTAACTATTTTCGAAGATAATGCAGGATGTATCGGAACGGCGAAAAATGTAGAATGCAAATGTTCAAAACACATTGACATTCGCCACCACTTTATAATAGATCATTTTATGAAAGGAAATTGGTTATATAGCCAATATCAACAAAGAATCAAATTGCGGATATATTTACAAAACCCTTGGATGAAACAAGTTTTACAAGTTTAAATCAACTTAGATTATCAAATTGAGAGGGGGTGTTGTAATACTGTTTCCTAACAATACTTGTTTCATAATTGTTCTATTTGAACTTAGAATTCTTAGAATTTGTTTGTATAAAATTTATAAAATTTTTCCATAACTTGGGGTAGTCTGTAAAAACCTTTGAACATTAAACATTAAAATATAATAAATATTTTCTGAACCTTATCGGCCTCGAGTTACAATACTTTTGATTACAATTTTATTAATGTTTCCCAATATCATTTTCAAGGATCTAAGAAAACGGACGACGTGTTAACACCTTTTTGTTACAAGGTACCTGTTCCATTTCTATGAACACATTAGTAAATGTTACATTGGAAAATAAAAAAAATTGTTTTGTGCTTGAACATTAGATGAAGCTTGTCACAATACGTCATCTATGAAGCTTGTCACAATACGTCATCTAACGGGAATTTTTTGTGATGGTTTAACATTTTATTTATAAATCTTGCGTTCGTCCACATGTTTCGTCAGTTTGTGTTGCAACGTTTAGAGGTGAAGATAGATAAATATTTTATTTAAAAAATTACATGAGGTGTCAGGGGACACCCGGTTGGAACGAAGTTCCTTTCGCTATATATTATGGACTAGTTACTTCCAATATGCCTAAGGCGCCTGTTGAAAAATACTGTAATTTAAATGGATCTTTAAGAAAAGATACTTTTTGTAAAATGATAAACCCTTTTTAAGAAATATTTTGTTTATTGAACGTATTTTTGAAAAAAAAAGTATATTTTTAGGTCCCTTTTGTAAAAATATGTATTATATTTTCCCGGTAAGGTCCTTTCTTTGATGACAAGTACTTCTTTTATTAAAAGCTAATGTTTTTATGTAAGAAAAAGCCTAAGAGTATGAATTATTTCATACAAAGTAATACTTTTTTTAAGAACAGGTACTTTTTAAAGAAGTTGTACTCTTTTTAGGATAAGGTTATTTTTTTAAGAAAAATTACTTATTTTCAGGAGAAATTTTTTACAAAAGAAAATGTATTATTTTATTTTTAAGAAAAGGTACTTTTGAGAAAAGGAATTTTTTTTTGACGTGTTAACACCTATAGCGGCGTATAGGGACTAAATCTATCAAAGTCAAAATCTGCTAAAACCAGATTTTATGCTGCTGTTAAAACCATTGCAGTCGACGTTATGGTGACATACTAATACGTCAGCTACTTCGTACAAAGTATGTGTGATGTTGTGTGTTTGGCAGTTTCGTTGCTGTTGATATGGCAAACATGGGGTTATGTGACAAACGTATACGTCAGCTACTTCGGACAAAGTATGTGTGATGTTGTGTGTTTGGTTGTTTTTATTTTAGGTACCCCCCCCCCTACACCCACCACCCACAAAAACACTCCACGACACAGCAAGCACAAATAAATCACCAACATATCAGTAGTAGTAGTAGTAGTAGTTGTTGTAGTTGTTGTTCATGTTGTTGGTGTTGTTGTTTTTGATGTGTTAACATCTATACGCGCGCCTCTAAGGCAGTACACTATCAAACTAATACATACGCAAGTGTTAGGTTTGTAAGAGTAAATCATCGTTTGTTTGTCCGTTGCTTGGCAGTCGGTATCGAAAGTGATTATTGGGCGATTTTCATATAATTTTCCCACGCGATTTTCTCCGGAAATTCATAGCCGATTTTATTAATTTTTGGATTAAAAAGCTAGTGCGGGTTTCGACGAAGAGTTTAGGCCAAAAATTAAGGCGATCCGATGTCGGCGAGCCGAGATTTAAGTGTTTTAATTTGGAGTAATATTAAAAAAGTGTTTTGTTGATCTTCGGTTTTGTCTTATCATCGTTTGTTTGTTCGTTGCTTGGCAGTCTGTATTGAAAGTGATTATTGGACGATTTTCATATAATTTTCCCACGTGATTTTCTCCGGAAATTCATAGCCGATTTTATTAATTTTTGGAACAAAAAGCTAGTGCGGGTTTCGACGAAGAGTTTAGGCCAAAAATTAAAGCGATCCGATATCGGCGAGCCGAGATTGAAGTGTTTTAATTTGGAGTATTAATTTGGAGTAATATTAAAAAAGTATTTTATGTTGATCTTCGGTTATATCGCACGAATATAACAATGTATGTATGTATATACAAGTGTCTGTTGCTCTGCATTCTTTGACATTTGGGGGAATAAAACAAAAAGTATTGAGCAAGAAAATAATGACACATGTGCTTGCACTGGGTCTTTAAATAATTTTAAGTATTAATATTATTTAACTGTAACGTCATCATATGATTGAACGCTGCGTTTTATTTTCCAATGTAACATTTACGAATGTGTTCATAGAAATCGAACAGGTACCGTGTAGCAAAAAGGTGTTAACACATCGCCCGTGAGTTCGAACACTCATTGGATTTTTTTTATTATAGTGAAAGGTAAGTCCAATAAAATGTGGGTGCGGAGCACTCTCAGAGCAAAGAGAGTAATGACGTATTATACGTATATAAAAATGAGATAGCAAGAAAGCAACGACAATTTTGTGAACTTGTGTAGCGTATGTACGAATATAACAATGTATGTAAGTATATACAAGTGTCTGTTGCTTTGCATTCTTTGACTTTTGTGGGAATAAAACAAAAAGTATTGAGCAAGAAAATAATGACACATGTGCTTGCACTGGGTCTTTAAATAATTTTAAGTAATAATAATAAAAAATAATAAAAAAATGTACTTTGTGTAAGAAAATTTACTTTTTTAAGCAAAGGCACTTCTTTAAGATAAGGTATTTTGTTAAGTAAAGGTACTCTGTTTAAGAATATGAATACGTATTTTTTTTGAGAAAATTTACTTTTTTTAAGAAAAATTATTTAAGGAAATCTTATTTTTTTTAACTACTTCCACTTTGGCTTTTCTAAATTTACTTTTTATTCGGTTCAAACTACAATATGTAATAAACAGGCTTCACCTAGAAAATTTCCCATGAATCAAGAAATATCCCCCCATATGTTATATGTTAGTCTAGACACAAACCAAGCCAAAAGTACGAGTTTAAGAGTAAGTGTGCTGTGCTGTCAAAAGTTTAAACCAAACCGAACCAAAAGTACCCAATATAGTTGATTGGGTTCTACTAAAGTAGTTAAGTAGTTAAGTTGTTTAAAATTTTTTCATTTAGCCCCCATCCCGCAATAAGGAACTTCGTTCCAATAAATAGTTTATTTAATCCATGTATGTGTATCGGGGGAATACATTATATAACAAATTCTTAATTCATTAACAATAGAATGCATTATAGAATTCATTCCTGATAACATGTTAAATAATGCATTAAAAAGAATGTATTATATAATGCATTTTCTGGACACATTAAAATAATTCATTATTTTCCTAGGACATCCCTGTGTTAAGAATAAGGCATTCTGGATTCAACGCTTAATACACGCTACACATTACTTTCTCGCTTCCTATTCATTCCCTTTTCCTGCTGGGATTTCAATATAAATGCACCATTTCGACAATGTTATTAACTACATAAAACAATACAAAAAGCATAAATGTTTCAAAAGGCATCAATGTTTCACGTCAAAATTATGAATGGACCAAGTTAAGACAAAAAGAGAGTAATACATTTTGAGTCATTCACCAGATGTCGCCAGTGCTTTTGAGTCATACAATTCATTCCATGAGTTCTCTATACTATTCATACTCTTTGGCGACGACGACCTGCCTGCTTGTTCGCTGCCGCTACATCAATACAGTTATACTTATTTTCAGGCAGAGACTATTATTGTACAACAACCACGTATGTGATGCTAACGCTGTGTGTTGTTTGCATGTGTTCACTTTGATAGATTGCCCTACCCGTGCCTATAGTTGTTAACACATCAAAAAGTATTTGTACACATTAGTGATCAGTGAATCAGAATCGACATAAGCAAACGTATTATTTAAAAAACGTACTAGTAATATTGCAGAAAAAATAAATTTTTATTGATTACATTCTTATTGAAAAGCAGTAATCAGTAAATTTTTAACTTTAAACAAGGGGAAGTGCAGGAATAGTTTATTAATAGGTCAATTGTGGATAGCAACCAAACTTCAGTTGCGCTGTCAACTGACAACGCCACTGAAATAAAAATTGGTATTATGTATGGCAACTTTTCCCAGATGCCGTAGGTAACAGTGTTTTGGCGTCGATAACAGAGTTTTGTCACTTCGAAAGCTGTAAATATTGTAAACAAACAATAAATCTAAAGTGAGTTTGAGAAATAAGAGTATTTAAGAAAAAAAATAAAAACCTGTTTTTGTAACTATCTTCAAACAGCAGGCGTGCAATTGCTAGACAAGCAATCAGGTTTTCAATTGAGTTCATTGTTGCTTTTCGGTTAGGCATAAAAGCTCTTTTTCTTGGTTGTGTTCCAATATTACCTTCATGTTTTTATTGGCATTTCTTAAAGCTTTTTCATACAAATATATGCTAAACGGAGGCAACCCTAGGCCATCAGCTCTAAAATCAACAACAGCTGATTGTAGGTATTAAAAAAAATATAAACAAACGAAAATAAACACAATTGTTTGCCTTTTTACCAATTGTTATTATCAATATATGCTGTTTCGTTTCAATGTTAAAAATACTTAAGTTTTTTTAGTCAAACAACCATTTTTATTTATTTATTGAAATGAAAACACATCAATATAACCCACACGAACAATTTTTTACGATTGTCTATTTTGACATTTAACATTGTGCGTTGTTGACTTATGTGAACCTACATTTTGACGATAACAAAAAGCTTTTGTGTTTACACTCAAATAAAAGTTTACAAAAACCAAAAATGAAATTCGTTTGGCTCTAGACGTGCGATGAGAGAAAAAACAAGTTACAAAAACAGGCCGTTAATAACAAAGATGAACGTGGCATATATTAGAAGACACTTAAAGAGACAACTGTGTTTCCGTGCGACCATTTTTCACTCGGATGCGAAGAAAAAGCACTCGAAACTCAATTTTATTTCGATTCTGTTGTTTAAATTTGAAAATAGAATATAAATAATAGAAAAGAATATCGCTTTTGATATTTGCTGACAATACAATAGGCAAGGAAGCATGGTTATATAGTTTTTTCCAACAGTTTTTGTTTCCAGGGAAATTTGCCCATATCAACCACTCCGGTGCCATCTAGAAAATTTCCCTTTACTATCAAATCCACCACTTATCTTTCATAATCTATGGTTTTTTATTTATCTATGCTCTGAGTAAATGTTATTGCTGACAAGAGTTGTTAATAAGCAATTCCGTTTTAGGTTAAGGCATATTTTCGCCTGCCAAAAGAAGGAATAGATTATTTAGTGGATACTTTGGAAAATAACTTCGAACGAAGTCAACGGGCGACAGCAATACCTCCGCTCTTAAAAGATTCTGCACTTTTAGGGTTTTTTGCGGAGAGAAGTTTCCAAAAGTATCATGGCAACGACTTTACCCTTGGCATGGCTCAACCTACGTTGTCGGTTGTTTTGAAGGAAGTTGTACAAAAAATAAATATAACACAAATAATAAAAATTAAGATACATAAAAAAATATTTGTAAGATGTGGATTATTTTGTTGGCTGTTTCTAGCCGTCTCTAACTGGACCCGTTTGTTGGGCAGTTGCCAAGATTTTCTTATTCTTATATCTTCCTCTAATTACGATTTTTCTCAACTGCGTCTGAGCTTCGGCAAGTTTGCCGCTACTAGGTTGTATTTTATATAAATAATATTGTATTATACACAAATTTTTATAAACATTACAATTTAACAACAAAAAATTAGGGCTTCCTGAACGTTTTTGTTTTAAAAACTGAGGAGGTTCTTTTCAAAACTTGACTATTCCTATTCCACTTTCGAAAGAACTGATTTTGATTATTTTTTTGGTTCGGTAGCATTGAAATGAAAACTCAGCGAAAATAGAATTGGGCCACAACTCTATAACTGCACCGGAAAAAAGAATAAAAGGCATGATTTCATCAAAAGTAGATTATTCCACTTCAAAATGACATTTACCCCTTTTCAAATATACATTTTTGGAACAAAATGTGATTAATCCATAATTTAAAAATAAATAAAACATACTGTGATTATTTTGTGTAGTTTTATTTATTTAAAGATAAGCCTCAGGATATTTTAATTCAAAATAAGATTTCTGATTCCTAATTAGTTTCAGCAAAACAAGATCAATCCACAGTGGTTTGAATCAGAACATGATTATTCCTCTAGTGCACATAAGAAATCTTGACTATTATAATCAGCCGCGCCAAAACTAGATTATTCCATTTCAAGATTTGGACTTATTCAAAATATATTATTGCTAAATTTTCGAATCCTGTACAAAGCAATGACTAATCTTGTCGTCTAATGCAATAAATGCAATAATGCAACAAAGTTTCGTGTGAAATACATAGCTGCATTCCTAAAAAATTATTTTCTCAAATTGTGCAAAAATACAAAAAGTGGAATAGTCAAGTTGTGAAAAGAACTTCCTCAACTATACAGCAACCAAAAATTCCTGGTTGTCAATATAACCATTATCAACCAACTAAAGTTGCCAGCTGTCGGTTGCCAGTTGCCATGTGTAATATCTTTCCGGCAACTGACAACGCAACTGAGGTTCAGTTGCTATTACAGTGTCCAAAAACCTGTCATTTTTTAAAACCGGTTTTCGGTTTGTTCAAAAAATTAATTTTTCAACCGAAACCGAAAACCGGTTTTTAATTTTGGCAAAATTCGGGTTTTTTCGGTTTTTTTGCTTTAAATTAAATTACACATGTAGCACTTACAATACGTTTGTTTAGTGCCCATTTCACACACTTATTCAAATTTTTTTATTAGATTCCAATTTGGAATGCGCGTTTAATATAAAATTTTTAACTTTTATTCAAACCCACATTAAACTGATTTCAATTCGAAAATCATATTCAAATTTGAAAGAGATTTCCATGTATGAAAATCTTATTAAGTTTGAAACGTTTATTTATAAAATTATTTTATTTTTGAAATTTGGTAAAAATAAGTTTGATAAGCTTAATTAACTCTTAATTAATTTGCAATAAAAGTTTAAGTTTAAAAACAGACCGAATAAAAACTCCCGCAAAGGAAATGATGAAAGTTGACGAAGAGCACCGCGTGCTTGAAACAATCACTCCTACCCTGTAAGTCGTCACACAAGACGTCGACGTCTCAAAGTCGTGGTCACCTGTTAACGACGGTGTTGTGACATCAATTTAAAATCGGTAGCTGGTAAAGGGGCCCTTAGACCTGTGGATAAGTTGCTCGACTTCAAGTTGACATTAACTTCGATAACTAGAAATCAACTTCGATTTTGCCTTTACACTCTCAAACTAGTTGAGGCAACTTCATTTTCTTGTCAGATGTCGAAATGAAAGGTGGTGAGCGCACTGCGAAAATATCACAAATTTTACGAAAAAACGCCATTTTTATTTTCTTTAAATATTTATAAATAACACTACAAATCATATTTATTTAGTTTATATTTTTCCGATACTGTTTAATTTATTTATTTGTTGGTTCATTTATTTACATTTTGCCGATAATGTTGCCTCATGAACGTTTCTCACCGAAATGCGTATGAAAGTTGATGCAACTTCCCCTTACACTGGTGGATAAGTTTTTACCAACTTCAAAAAATCGAAATGGCTTTGATTTTACATCAACTAGTTTGTACAAACCACCAACTTCACCTTACACCATGGATAAGTTTATGTCAACTTGAAGTCGCTGCAACTTATCCACAGGTCTAAGGGCCCCTTAAGACGTCGCGGCCAGTGACGCCTTTGTGTAGATAATTTACTACCAAAAAGTGTAATCACTAACGTGTAAAGAACATTTTCTTCAATTTGTTTTCTAGCATGTATTTTTTTCTTGATCTAAGTTCAAGTTCTAGTGATGAAGAACAGAAAAAATGGCTTCGCATACAAAGAAAATGTATAAGGCAAAGGTCAGATATATTTAACCTACCAGATATCAAGTAAGTTTTATGATCTTTATATTCGCAAGGCTTGGAGTTTTCTCCAGGTCTTTTATTAAATTTTCGAACTGTGTTGAATATTGTTGTGAATATTGTTGATGGCAACCCTCTATTTTGTTGTTTTGTAATGACAAAACAAATCCAATGTTAGTGCTTGGTATTCTTTAAACATACATATGTATAAAGGAATTCTCATTAATATGAGGAGTGTTTCTAGATACATATATATTTTTGATGAATTCACCGAAAACATACCAAAACCATCTGCTGATGAAGATCTTGGCAAGATCCGAAATAGCTATACAGCAGTGTTACCATGTTGGCATAATTTGTGCCGTTTTGGCATAATTTTTTTGGTTTTGCCACTTATTGTTTGAAAAATTATGCCAAGTGCTGTTTAGCACAATTTCCTCAACATTTTCCCAATTTTTTTAATATTTTTTTCGTACAATTTTTCGTACTGAAAGTTTCTCCCTTTAATTTATCTGAATACGTTACATCTTATTTATCAGTATAGAAGGTACAATATTAGAGGTGGGCACAAATCATGTGATTAGCGTGAATCACGTGAATCACGCGTGATTCACGCATGAACGTGAGTAAAATTTGATTTTACTCACGTGAGCGTGCGTGAACGTGAGCGAAAAAAAATCGTCGTGCGTGAGCGTACGTGAGTGGAAAAATTTCGTGATTCACGAACTTTTCCAATAAAAAATTCGGTTTTTTTTGCCGACTTTTCTTATTTTGGATGTTTAATGTGTCAAATACGCAAATTGCATATTTTTTAGGAATTGCAAGTTTTACCAACTTTTTTTTGCAACATTTTTTCACCGATTAAATCAACAGCACCTAACTGAATAAATAGGCCTTGGAGCCAAATTTTTTGTTTAACATTTTTTGCTCAAAATAACGTGTTTTCCAATAACTTCATCAGTTTGTTATAAACTATAAACATTTTTACTATATTTTAAAGGCGTTGCTAGTCAATAAGTTGTCGGCCGCTACCGCATGGCGGCGTCAAGTTTTTACTCAGTTGCCCGCGGTATTCGCATGTTTTCATATTTCTTGTGTAAACAAACAAAACAGCACCAATTGTGACGATCACACGTTTTTTCGCTATGGATATTCGCTTGAGTGTGAAGCATTAAAAGACTCTTTTTACAAAAGACACTAAATTACCTGAATTTTTTAACCCCAACGAAAAAGAGACTGAATTAAAATTTTGTTTTATAATCATTAACTATAATTATAACTTAAAGTATTTTATTTTAATTATATGTGACCTGGTCTACGGAAAGGGGGCTTAGGTGTCAAAAAATCAATTTTCACTTTTGGTTGATTCGGATGGAAGATGAGATGCTTTTTCACGTGGTGAAAAGCAGAAAATCCTAACTTGCTTAGAAGTGTACTAAAAATGTAGAGAAAGAAGAGTAAAAATACGACAAAATATAATTTATTGGTAATGAACAAAATACATTGAATTATAAGCTATAAAGACATGATTATACAGTAGAAAAACGTATTATGGGCCAAAAATAATAATGCTGAGTAGTTTATGTATTTTTCTTTGTTGCCGTTTTCCTTGAGATCTTTTTACGTGTTGATCCTGAGGAAGATGGACCTGGTTCCTCGTCTGGTTTGAGAACATCTTCACTAGTTTTTGCCTTCCGTTTCTTCGATGGCAAATCATTCGGCAATGGAGCCACAATATCTACTTTAGATATATCCGAAACTAAGCTGCGAAGATTGTGATAGATGTACCACTGACGTTCCAAAGATAAACCGGCTGGTTGTATAACTTTCGGCATTTCAGGTTCGATAGGTTTTAACAGAAGCTTAAAGGACTGCACTTCTTCACTGTCTGCGAATTTCTTTGTTTTTACACAATCTGTAGAGATTATGAAATGATAATGGTTTATTTGCCAGTCCGTGTTGGCGCACTGTTACACCCTGTGCGTGAAAATGACGTAGTAAATTTTCGTAACGCTTCGTCGTACAGGCATGTAGAAAATGGAAAAACGAACGACAAACAGGTACTCTGTAGAAGGTAAATTGAATTCTATGCCTCATAACTTCTGTATCCTGTCTCTGTCCATATTTCTTCCGCCCAGCAAGCTTTGCGTATACACTTTCTAGCTTTTCGTTACTCATAATTCCAGCTTCGATGTGACTTAGTATCACTAAATCAAGTTCATTTTTCGACATCTCTAAACAATTGTTGCGCGTACTCTCGATCATTTCCCGTGGTATCAGTGTATGACATTAATTATTACAACAATCTTTTGACAGAAATTTTGTTACCATCAACAACATACAGGTCCATGTTAACAAAAGTTTGTTCGGTATCATCTTCTGCCTGAGATACACATACTTCGTCTTCATCATCATCGCTCTCTTCATAGTTTTCATCATCGTTTTCATCATCCTTTTCATGGAAATATTGTCCGTATACGGCACTGAACTCCTCATCAACACTCATGTTTCATTTCATGCGAAATGCGAAGACGATAATCAACAGAAACAGTAAACGTCACTTCTTCAGTGTTACTTTTTTAAATGTTCCACACTAGCAACTTACACGATGAACTATAATAATATTCCGACCAACAACAACACTTACTGGACGTCCGGCGCGGAGAACAATTAACGAGATAATGAGAAACTGACGAAACGAGTTGCTTACTTTTAACAGCTTTTTCACAGAAAACTAGTTTTCGCACGTAAGCTCCCTTTTCGTAGACCAGGTCACATATAAACTTTGCTTTATATTTTTAAGTTAATTTAATCTATTCATAAAAATAAAACTTGTTTTTGAAGCTTTCTTTAAATAAAAATGAGAATTTTTTTTTTGTATAAAAATGTGTTTTTGACGTAGAATACGTCTTACCTTACGGTATGAGGAGTCATGTCAGGTTTTTATTGTTGTAATCTTTATTTCATTGAATTTGAGGAAACGGCTAGATGAATTTTTTTAAAATTTTTTTTGTAGGTAAATGAAGATGTTATCTTTCGTTTGATATACATTTCATATTGGTTGATATATTTCTAGTATTTTAATTTCTCAAATGAAAATTGTTTAAACACATACACTCAAACATATGTGTGGTGTTTGGTTGAGTGTTTTTGGTTGCTCAACATTGCTTAGGAACATGTATCTAGTAAAAAGTGAAACGAACAGCAAGCTAATGTTGCTTGGCAACATGTATCTAGTAAAAAGTGAAACAAACAGTAAGCTAACGTAATAAAGCCTTTTTGCGAAAGCTTCAATAAAGCTGTTGTAACATTCATTTTGAATTGTAAAGCGTAAAGCTTTCACACAACGCTCGAATGCTAATGCGAAGACTCGATAAGGTAAACCTTTTTTAATATTAGGGCGGCCCTCTCAACATTCGCAGAACTTATTTCAATAAAAATATTAATTAAAATACATAAATTAAATTAAGTTTAAAAAAATTGAACATAATATTTTTTTTTTAAACGGACTTGAATCAAATGCCGTTGGTAAATATAAAAATTACAGCAGACAGTTGTCCGAGGCCTTCGGCCACGGACTGTCCCTGCAGGCTGTGTCAGAGACACGGCCATTAAGTTTAACGTAGAATACGCCATCCGATAAGACAGAAAACATATATAACAATAAATGATAAATAATATAAGCAAATGAATTTATAGTTATATATGTTTTGTCTTATCGGATGGCGTATTCTACGTTAAACTTAATGGCCGTGTCTCTGACACAGCCTGCAGGGACAGGCTGCTGTAATTTTTCTTTTGCGTGAGTTTCGTGACTAACTTGATTCACGCATGAACGTGAAGCGAAAAAAATTCGTCATGCGTGAGCGTGCGTGATTCAAAATTATTACGCCCTGACCGTGCGTGAGCGTGAGCCAAAATTACTCACGTGCCCATCTCTATACAATATCACATTTTTAGGTTACTGGCTAACAAAGCAACTCCACAGGCTTAAAAGAAAAAACTTAATTAATGAAATATCAGACACAGGTTGACTATTTAAAAAATTCCATATAGAGATAAATGACATAATTCCTTATATATTTACTTATATTATTAGGGATACCATAATGCACTCTTCAACTCAGGAGTGAAAACCTGTTGTAAGACGTACTTTTTTACCTGAAAAAAAAATATGGACGAAAAACTTAAAATTAGTCGTATTGGACAGTAGTTGCTTCAATATCAAGGCATGACTTTTGTAAAATGGTCTAAATCCGATGGAAGTTCTTCTCGAAACTCCATATACAAACTCCAGGGAAAATCTTCGTGTTCATTATGAGAGAAATATCCGACAAAGAAAATTTCGAAGTAGTGACCACTGTTCGCTGGGATAAGTGGAAGGGATTTCAAAAGAAATTATCCAAATTTTTATTCTAAAAGGAATGAAAGAAATTGTTAAAAATAATGGACCTTAAACAAAGTAATAAATGTTTTTTTTAAGTTTTATTTAATGTCTGTCTTTCGTTATTAAGCTTGTTTTTATTCCCTGCTAAACAAATTTTTCGACAACTTTCTATGGGGTGCCGCTTAAAATCGCTAAGTTCCCCATACAAAGTCGTCGAAAAATTAGTTTAGCAGGGAATAAAAAAACAGGCATAATATAAAACTTATTTATTAGCTTTTTATTATTTTCAAAAAAATTACTTTAGCAGGGAATAAAAAAAAACAAGTTTATTATTAAAAAGGTCTTGAGCTTGAATAAATTTAGAAAATTGTAAGTTGATAAAACAGACCGAATAAAAACACCCGCAAGGAAAATGATGACCATTATTATTAATTTGTTTTAAGTATATTAAAGCAGCATTCAGAGGTATACCGAGATTTCGCAGTTTTTGAGAATTTGCACGAAATGGCAACGAAATCCAGAGATTCTGACATTTTGTCATTACTGGAGTCTCCATAAATTTTTTAGATTTCTCTCAAATTTTCAGTGAGTAATCAATATAAATGTTTGCAAACAATATAAATGTTTGTAAAAAAAACCCTACTCGAATGTCAAAATACGTATACCTTAACACTAGATTTCGAAGGCGATTCTAGAATCTTTTGAGCTGAAATGCGGTATATAAGAACATGCTTTAACACAAATTGAGAAAAACCCGGTTAACCGACAACAAATAATCCGGTTTCCGGTTTGTTCGAAAATTACATTTACGGTTTTGGACACTCTAGTTGCTATCAATAATCGACGCATTCATTAGTTTATATGGTATTAATATAATTTAATTTAGTTTATACATACTTACCATTTAATTTGTTAACTTTCTTTTTTTGTGCCTTAAAAAGGGATTGTTATTCAGCCTTATTACGAATGTCGTTGTCGTATTTCGACTACGACAGTTTTGTAAAAGATTAAAGACAAAGTTGACGTGTTATCTTTAATCTTTTACAAAACTGTCGTAGTCGAAATACGACAACGACACTCGTAATAAGGCTGATTTTCTCCTAATGAAAATGTTTTCTAACTCCGAACAAGATAAAATAAATTATTTACTTGGTATATAATTTAGTTATTTTGCTCTTTTTTATCAAACGTTATTTTTCTTCTTGCTGTTTATATATTATGTATCGTCATAAATGCTACACAGTAGTGACAAATGTAATATTCTCATCAATTAAATACATATATTATTTTGTTTTTATTATTGAAATACGTTAAATAAACCTAGGGTAGTAATCAAATAATTGAATATTGTTAAATTGGGAAAGAAAAAATAATTTGTAAACAATCAGTTTTCCATATTAGAATTGATATCGAATACAAAAAGAGGGAGAGGATTCCATCAGGACTCCATGAGATTAATTTCAATTGTTGAAGTTTCCACGAGATCTACCGCCAACACCACGGGCGGCCATATTATTGGCATTGCCAAAATTTCCATTATTATTGTTATTAAAGCGTTGGCCACCACCTTGGCCGCCACGATTTCCGCCACCACCACCACCACCACCTCCCATGCCACCGCCACCTCCACCCCCACCTCCTCCTCCTCTTCTATTGCCACCACCTTGCATTTTACCTCGACTCATCATTTTGTCTTTGCTTAAAATGGAATCGGCATTATTAGCCATAAACTCCAAATCAGGATTGACATTCTGATGGGCCTCACGCAATATATCGATCAAAGCCCTTGCACACTTTGCATTTTTACGTGTGAAAAACGCATACGATGTACCAGTGGAATGTTTACGACCAGTACGTCCAATACGATGGATGTAATCCTCTGAAGACTGAGGGAAATCAAAGTTTATAACATGTTTAATGCCATCCACATCTAAACCACGAGCAGCCACATCGGTGGCCACCAAAATATTTGTACGTCCCATACGGAAGTCATTTAAAACGTTGTCACGATCCGTTTGAGATTTATCGCCATGTATGGCGCCCACACGAACACCAAAACCGATGATGAAACGTGTTAATTCGTCCACCTTTTTTTTGGTTGCTACAAAAATTATAATTTTACCGGGTTGAGGTTGGTCGTAAATGTGCGACAGAAGACTTTTCAGTTTTGAGCCCTTCTCTGATTCCTGGCAGACATCGATTAATTGTCGTATATTGTGGTTAGCGGCCAATTCGAGGGAGCCAATGTTGATCTGAAATAGAAATTTAAATATTTATTACCAACAAAAAAAATGTATTAGCTCAAAAATAAGATGAAATTTGATTTAGCAACTAATTTGTTTTTTATAAGAATTTTTTATGTCTACACTCAAAAATGTCTGTAAGAAATGCAGTTACTTACATATAAAACACTTCACGCATCACACAATGTTTTAAAAATCGCTCACTATGAATAGTGTTATAAATAGTTGCTGTCTGTACCTATATACATACAGCCATGGACAGTAAATTAGCACAAAATCACTGCAAATTTTGATTGTGTTTTTTCTAATTTTTTCCCTAATTAGACTAATTGTTTTGGTCTGCACTATTGCACAAGAACATCTGGCTACTGTTAAAACAAAAATTACACTACTCAACAAAATGAAAAAAATTTCATGTACTCCGGATGCGATAATTTTTTCTGTGTAGATAACCTTGACATGAGCTCGAAAAACGTAATAAAAATTTTTTTGATGTGTTAACATCTATACGCGCGCCTCTAGGGCAGTAAACTATCAGTTTAATACATACGCAAGTGTTAGGTTTGTAAGAGTAAATCATCGTTTGTTTGTTCGTTGCTTGGCAGTCGGTATTGAAAGTGATTATTGGACGATTTTCATATAATTTTCCCACGCGATTTTCTCCGGAAATTCATAGCCGATTTTATTAATTTTTGGACTAAAAAGCTAGTGCGGGTTTCGACGAAGAGTTTAGGCGATCCGATATCGGCGAGCCGAGATTTAAGTGTTTTAATTTGGAGTAATATTAAAAAAGTGTTTTATGTTGATCTTCGGTTTTGTCTTATCATCGTTTGTTTGTTCGTTGCTTGGCAGTCGGTATTGAAAGTGATTATTGGGCGATTTTCATATAATTTTCCCACGCGATTTTCTCCGGAAATTCATAGCCGATTTTATTAATTTTTGGTTTAAAAAGCTAGTGCGGGTTTCGACGAAGAGTTTAGGCCAAAAATTAAGGCGATCCGATATCGGCGAGCCGAGATTGAAGTGTTTTAATTTGGAGTATTAATTTGGAGTAATATAAAAACAAGTATTTTATGTTGATCTTCGGTTATATCGTACGAATATAACAATGTATGTATGTATGTATGTACAAGTGTCTGTTGCTTTGCATTCTTTGACTTTTGTGGGAATAAAACAAAAAGTATTGAGAAAGAAAATAATGACACATGTGCTTGCACTGGGTCTTTAAATAATTTTAAGTATTAATATTATTTAACTGTAACGTCATCATATGATTGAACGCTGTTTTCTATTTTCCAATGTAACATTTACGAATGTGTTCATAGAAATCGAACAGGTACCGTGTAGAAAAAATGTGTTAACACATCGCCCGTGAGTTCGAACACTCATTGGATTTTTTTTTTTCGTTTGGTTTGTTTTTTGTTTTTATTTTTTTAAATTTTAAAAATTTTTTTTTGGTTAATTTGTTTTTGTATGAAAAATTGTTTCAGCAACTAACAAATCTCGTCAAAATATATACTAAATTGATGGTAGTAGACCCCAAAACATAAGTAATGTGCGTCTTCATTAATCGGCTAGCTACAGCGGTCGTAATCGGTTGTTGAATCAGGAATTTTACAAAATTTTACCCAAAATTTACAAGTGAAAGCCCCTAAAGCATTTTAAAAAAATATTAATTCACAGAGTGCATTTTTTTTTGTATTTTATACGCAATGTGGCAGGTTTTAGAAATCAAACAAGCTACTTTTTAAGAAAATCCATCAATTAATAATGAAGTTGTGAATTTTTTCGCTAAAGCCCTCTGAATCTACTTTTTAGTTCGAACATTGCATTTTACCTTTGAAATTATCTCACTAGTCAACCAAATGAAAAAATGTCATGTACTTCTAATGAAGTATTTTTTTCTGTGTAGATAACCTTCAGATGAGCTTGAAAAATGCAACAATCGCAGTGAGGGATGGCTCAATGTATGCGCACCTTTGCTGGTATGTATCACTTATAGATATTGCACTTGGGTATGTTTACAAAATAATAACGGAAGGTAGTAATGTCACTACGCAACAATGCGTTTTGTTGGTCACTCTGCTACCTCTGCAACTACCTTAACCACTACCTGTTGTGCCTGATTTTATTTTAGGTATTTAAGGATGAACATTGCCAAATATCACTTACTTTCGCAAGTAACCTCAAAATGAGGAAACGTTCGCGAGGATTTGAATGCAATACCAATCCAAGTAATTTTTGTTACATGTGCGGAGAATACGTTTCTGAAAAAAACAAGCGTTGTTTTTCACCTAAATTGAGAGATTCATTTGAAGAGGGCTTCAATTTACAGGTCTCAAACATAGATGAGCGGTGGACACCAAGTGCTCTATGTCCAAGGTGCTACATACAGGTAGCTGACTCAAGGTAAGTGTAGATTACGAAATTCAAGAACATATATAACTTATTATTGAAACTCTTTCAGACGACAGCCGAGAATCGTCATGCCAATGCTTTGGAGAAAACCGCTTTGCCATGTAACAGATTGCTACTTCTGTCTTAGCAAAAAAACCGGCGTGGGAAAAAATATACGATGGACATACGCTGCTGTTTCAACAGTGACTTTTCCAGTGCCATTTTCCGAAGAACCAGTGGACCCGCAACCGTCCGTTTCAAGATGGGCATCTAATAATGAGGCGATAGATCCAACATCAGATCTGGAGACAGTAGAAACCACATCAGAATCCGAGTCAACATATACATTGCATGGAGGTCAACGCTTATGTTCGCAAGCAGAACTGAACGATTGGGTTAGAGAACTGAAACTCTCCAAGGAAGATGCAAAGTTGCATGCATTGCGCATGAAACAGTTCGGTTTCTTGGCTCCTGGTGTGGTGACAACAATCTACAGGAAGCGTCATGAACCATTCGCAAGGTACTACACAAAAAAGGCAACATCTGTTTTTGTAAGGACATTCGCGGATTATTTGGTGAACTCGGGTACTCTTACGATCCAGGAGAGTGGCGTCTTTTCATCGACAGCAACAAGCAGAGCCTTAAAGCAATTTTACTGCACAACGGCAACAAGAAACCCTCGATTCCAATTGCTCATGCCGTTGACACCAAGGAAACATACGAAGTCATGGACAATCTACTAAAGTGCCTAAACTATAAGAGGCACGATTGGAAAGTTTGTGCCGACCTTAAGGTTATCGGTATCCCTTGTGGATTACAAGGTGGATTCACAAAGTACTGTTGTTTTCTCTGCCTTTGGGACAGCCGCGATCGTCAACATCATTACACCAGGAGGAGTTGGACAGAACGAGTTAACTTCATCCCCGGCAGCGAAAACGTGAAATATACACCACTCATAAAAAAGGAAAATGTTTTTCTCCCACCTCTTCACATAAAGCTCGGACTCATAAAAAACTTCGTGAAAGCTCTCAACAGAGATGGTGAAGCGTTCGCCTATTTAAAAACCATTTTTCCTCACCTTTCGTCGGCAAACATTAAGGAAGGCATTTTAGACGGCCCGCAAATTAAAAAGTTGTTGCAAGACCAACAGTTTGAGCACATTTTATCACCAAATGAAGCTGCAGCTTGGAACTCATTTCGGCAAATTGTTTCCGGATTTCTTGGAAACAACAAAAGCTCAAATTACAGAGAGATCGTCGAACAACTACTCCAAAATTATAAAAAAATTGGAGCAAATATGTCGCTTAAGATACATTTTCTACACTCGCACTTGGACTTCTTTCCGGACAACCTGGGCGATGTGAGTGACGAGCATGGCGAGCGTTTTCATCAGCAAATGAAAGAAATAGAGCACCGATACCAAGGATTTTGGAACGAAGCTATGATGGGGGACTATATCTGGTTCCTGATAAGAGAAACAGACCCACAACAATATAAAAGAAAGACAAAAGCACATAATTATTTTTAATTTCAAGCTTTTTATTTTTGTGTTTAGATATTTTTTTTTAAACTTTTTTATAATTAATTAATGTTGATATCCTTAGGATAATTTCTTGTACATATATCGAATTGTTTTTTTAATTTAAAGTCATATTTTTGTCACCCAACAAATTTTAATTTTTTTTGTAATAAAAAAGAAAAAACCTTACCATAGACAAAGTTTTTGTTGTATTTTTCGAGCTCATCTGAAGGTTATCTACACAGAATAAAATACTTCACTAGAAGTACATGACATTTTTTCATTTGGTTGACTAGTGAGATAATTTCAAAGGTAAAATGCAATGTTCGAACTAAAAAGTAGATTCTGAGGGCTTTAGCGAAAAAATTCACAACTTCATTATTAATTGATGGATTTTCTTAAAAAGTAGCTTGTTTGATTTCTAAAACCTGCCACATTGCATATAAAATACAAAAGAAAATTCACTCTGTGAATTAATATTTTTAGGGGCTTTCACTTGTAAATTTTGGGTAAAATTTTGTAAAATTCCTGATTCAACAACCGATTACGACCGCTGTAGCTAGCCGATGAATGAAGACGCACATTATTTATGTTTTGGGGTCTACTACCATCCATTTAGTATATATTTTGACGAGATTTGTTAGTTGCTGAAACAATTTTTCATACAAAAACAAATTAACCAAAAAAAAATTTTTAAAATTTAAAAAAAAAAAAACAAAAAAAAAACCAAACGAAAAAAAAAAAATTTTATTGCGTTTTTCGAGCTCATGTCAAGGTTATCTACACAGAAAAAATTATCGCATCCGGAACACATTTTGACTGTTGAATAGTGTTATTACTGTTATCAGTTTCAATACAACAAACTCAGTTAATGTCATTAGGCTATGTTGCGATCGAAATTAACACTCAATTTGTGTTAACATTTATTTTATCAGATTTGGCTCATTCAAAGACGACTGAATGGCGCTGAGCTGTTTGGGCGCGCTAGCCAAAAGAATCCACTTCTTTCAGAAAAAATGTGACCAAGCGTTTATTGTTTGCACGCACCCACACACCTGAAGACCTCTCATTCTGGAAAAAATACTTTGGAGTGATGAAACTAAGGTAAATCGTATGGGACCCACAACACCAGGCATTGAATCCTCGCTACACTCAGTATATCGTTGTTGTTGTAACAGATTGTCTGCTTCCTCTCGTTCGTCCCTGGAAGATATGAAAACCAAAATTAAGTGTAATTCCCCTATGTGTCACTGGAGGTAGCGGTGGGGAGCTGGAGAAATTGTGCCACCTCCAAGGGTCTGTCCCATAGCTCCACTGGGCGCAAGTCAGTAGGCCTATCAGGACAGTTACAAATGTGAATAGTGTCATGAGGGCTTTGTAGGCAGTGTGGGCACTGATCTAAGGTGCCTGGGATTATTCTTGATCTGTATGAGTTAGAATAGAACTCCAACCAGATCTAAGCCGGGCCAGAATAGTTCTGGAAATCACGGGTGGGTGTTCATTAAGGACCCTGTTGCAAGAGTAGCCATTTATGGCCTCTGACACCGCCGTGTTATGCAACAATTTCTGAGCTACTGCTATCGACAGTCTGTTGACGTCAGGTGGAATGACGTCTTGGATGTTCGCAGAGTAGCGCCTAATGTCCTTCCGGATGTGACGAGGAGGTGGATCCGGCATCAGAATATGATGGTTGGGTGACGGGGCAGATGACAAGCCATACGAAACTGTCTCGTCAACAACACATTATGTTATTGCACTGACAGTAACTTGGTCTACTCATGTAAATGATCCACGTTCGTCATTTGTGTGCATCCGGTTGAGATTCGTAGTGCACTATTTTGGATCCTCCGCAGACCTTTCCATTGGGTATCGCTTAGGAAAGAGGCATAGTTGAAGACCGAGCGACTTATAGCTTTATAAGTCACTACAATTGCCTCCTTCTCCTTGCACCGAGTTGTCCCTGCAAGGGCCTTTATGACCTTGTTACGGGTGTGGTCTTTTCTTCTAATGTAGTCCGCATGTTTAGAGAAAGTAAGGAGATTATCGAAAATAACTCCAAGTATTTTGGGGTTACGGACTGTGGGTATATACCCCCATTGACAGAGATGTCGAGCTCTCTCCTTTCTTCTTTGGTCCAAGAAGTGAAAAGGGTGACATAAGACTTCGACGGAGATAACCGTAAATTCCGTTCCTACAGATAGCTAGTAAGGGTGGCTAGATATCTGTTAATCCTAGAAGAGGCATTTACGCAAAAGGATATGATAGTACAATCATCGGCGTAGACACAATAAGCGTGTTTTGGTTACATCGCTTGCTTATATATTCGCTTGTTTTGTATGAAGCACTTAGCGACGACTTAGCGACAACTTAGCGACGAGATTCATTTTCGCTAAGTTTAAAACAAAAAAATTTTGACATCTTTTACCGTTTTTAACCATTTTTCATATTTTCGAATAAAATGACTTCTTGCTAAAAACCCGTTTTCTTTGCAACTTAGCAAGCGATAATCGCGTGCTTGTAACCAAAACACGACTAATACTAACTCCTTGGGGGGTGCAGGAAGATTCCCACGATAAATGTTGAAGAGTATAGGTAACAGTACTCCTCCTTGTGGCACACCCATTTTTATCTTGCGATAACGGGAATTCTGGCCCCAGAACTCTACAAATATTTTCCTACCAGTGAGGTAGCTACCAAGCCAGCGCTTGGTAGTGTTTGGGAGAGACGAGTTCAAGATGTCCTGGAGCAGGATCGAGTGATCAACAGTGTCGAAAGCTTTAGACAGGTCTAAAGGTGCGACCACTGTGCGTTCAGCGGGTCTGCTCTGATTGAGGCCATTGGTGATGTGGGTACCTATCTTATTTAACGCCGTCGAAGTGCTATGAGCTTGCCTGAAGCCATGTTAGTGATTGGCGAGCTGAAAATGGTCTTTCAGGGTCGGCTAGAGTAGAGACTCCAAAACCTTTGCTACAGGTGATAAGAGGGAGAACGTGAAGCGTCATGGTGTGGGGATCATTTTCATGGCAGGGTGTGGGTCCCATTTTGAAAATAGGCCGTTATTAGTATTTGGACATTCTTAAGAACCAAATGGAACCTTATGCTTTTGAACACATAACCGTTTCATTCACTTTCAAGCATGACATTGACATTGAGTGGCCAAAGTCCCCTGGCTCAAAATCCCGACTTGAACCGAATTGAAAACCTCTGTAACAATGTGAAATCTGCTATTGCTCAACATAAGTACACGAACTTGGATGATATTTGGACTGGATTACAAAATGCTTGGTACTTGATAACTTAAGCGCGTTGCCAGAATTTGATTCGAAACATGCCCCATATATGCTACGCGGTACTTCAAAATAAAGGTTTCATTACTAAATATTGACCAGGTAAACTAAAAATATTAATATTTATAAAAAAATTTAAAATATATCTGGCGTATTTTTACTGTCCATGGCTGTATATGTATGTAGATATTCCCATCACATCCCATGAAGGTAAAATGAAGAGCTTCTCACAATCAGTGAGTGAGCTTGTGCGCTTTATAGATTTACACTCACTGATTGGAATTTTCAGTTTTGCACCGGTTCCGAACGGTATTTTGAGAAGCTTTATCATGGCTAAGTACTCGATAGTGTCCCCATTACGAAGCGATGTGACCGTCGTCGAAATAAATTTAAGGTGTTCTGAGCAGGCATCTAACCTACGTTCATATACAGTGGTGGCCACGCATTTAGCACACACGGTATAAGAAACTCAGATACGTTTATATATCCTGCAGTTTTATATATAGATCATTTTTTTTCTTTCTATAATGTTACCTATAGAGTGGTTATTTTGCCCAGTTAATTCCATTGAGTTCTTCCTTCCCCTCTTTTTACTATTCAACTTTTTGTTCATCTAAAGGGGAAAAATACTGTACACTAATTTAGCACAAAATTAAAAACCATTTATTGTCAGCGAAAAAAACATAGAGACAAAAACACAAACTTTATGTATCAACAAAAATAAATAATAAAAACGAAATACCACTGAAATAAATTAATATTTAGTCGGATATCCCTTGTTTTTAATGATAGCGGCACATCCCCTGGGTAGACTCTCTACCCCTTGTTTTTAATGACAGCTGCACATCTCCTGGGTAGACTCTCTACAAGGGTCATGCAACAACGTACATTTGGAATTGCATACCAAGATCTTTAAACTTCTGCCCACAATTCGGCTATATTTTTTAGGTTTGACTACTTGAATATGTGGCTCAACATCATTCCAAAGGTTCTCAATAGGGTTGATATCCGGTTATTGGGCTGGCCACTTCAAACCCTGAATTCCATTCCATTTTGGATCATTATCATGCGGGAATCACCAAATAAGGGGCATATTGTTATCTGCAAATGCCATTTTTGTAAACGTGTTGATCCATTCGTGTGCGAATTGCGTATATTGCCAAGAAAACGCAGCCCACACCATTACACTGTCACCTTCGTGCTTCACAGTCTTAAATCTGAACATTGGATTGTGCTCCATGTTTGGGGGACGCCATACATACTTCTTACCATCACATTCGAAAGGACAAACTTTTGACTCGTCACTCCAGACCACATTTTTCCAAAAAGTTATGGGCTTTTCGAAATGTTAATGTGCAGTCAATGCGTGCTCGTAATTTTTTTTTTTTTTGATCAAGTGGTTTGCGTTGGGTTATGCATCCACATAAGTTTCTTTCCTTCAGTCTCTTTCTTATTGTTCTTTAAGAAACGTCGATGCCAAATTCCGATACATCTTTTTTAATCGTACTTGAGTTCTTAAATGGGTTTGTAGTGAGGATTTATGAATGAAAATCCTCTTTGGAAGCTGTTTTTCTTGCTGTGGACGTTCTTGGAGCTCCCATATTTTTATTTATGTACGCTTTAAAGCGTTATACACCTGCTTTCTGTAACACTTTAATATATTTCCAATCTCAAAAAAGGAACATCCACTATTTTTCATTTGCCGAATTACCTGACGCTGTGCCTCTGTACACCACCTTCCTCTAGCCATGTCTAATTGATATATTATTGATATTTTTAAATTTTTTTTATCATTGACTTAATATTTCCAAATCTCTCCAATTATTTAAATGTTGCGCAAATACAAAACCGAAATTATGAATATTTTAGAATTGCGCTAAATTCGTGACCAGCCAAAATTGGTTATTCTTTTATTTAAACATTAATATAAAGTGAAGGAACTATAAGAAAAACGAACGTATACTACAGTAAAGAACATAAAAAAATTTGAAAAAAAATCTATAACATATCAAAATATAAGCGTTAGAATCCTACAGATAGTAAATGTGCTAAATTCGTGGCCACCACTGTAGACGATAGTCGCGCGCACTAACAAAACAGTTTTTCTTGTTTTTTTAATTAATTTTACTCTATTTAAGAACTATTAGTAATGGGTACAAACCCCTTTGTTTTTAATAACTTCAAATATACGGGTTTTCATTGAGAAATAAAGAGAATTTATGTAATCCAATGAAATTTGATTCCAAGCATCCTTAATGGCCTGAATTAGTGACTGCTAGTCATCAAATTGTCTACGTCTTTCATAGACCTTACGAGATAACCAACCCCAGACATTTTCGATAATGTTTAGATCTGGCGAATAGGGTGACCAGTCAAGATTATTAACATTTTGGCTTGCAATGAACTCCTTTTCTATTCTGGTGTTGTGTATAGGGACATTATCCTGTTGCAGTATCCAGGATATGGGACCAAATAGTTCACTGAACTTCGGAAAAGTCGATTCTAATAACGTTTTATAGCTTGCACCAGTCATTTTTGCACTTTGAAATTCAAGATCGATGGTGCCATAGTACGTAATAGCACCCCACACCATAACGCCGCCCTCTCGGCTGTGATGTCGGTTCAAAAAACGCCATTCTTTGCGCAGATCATGGAAATAATAGTTGCAGCCATCAGACCCATCCAAAGTAAATTTCTTCTCATACGTAAATACAACGGTTCTCCAGTTATTTATATGACCTCTTGGTTGCACATCCCATATCATGTAGTCTCTTGCGAATTGAAGCCGCTTTTCCTTACGAGGAGCATTAAGTGGCGGTTTTTTTTGTAATTCCAGGTATTTAAGAAACTCACAGCTCTTAATTGCTCTGCATACTGATGACTTGCTCGCTTCCACTCCAGCTTGAGCTCTTATTTTTGACAAGGATAAGGCAGAATTAGGAGCAATTCTGATGATTTTTCTTTTCTCACACGTAGATAGACATCGAAACCCTTCCTTTAAAAATTTTTCCATACCCATTGGGGTCCTTGATGTAATTGTCGACAACTGTTGGGCTCCGTCCAATTTTTTTAGCTATTGCGGGGTTAGAATATCCTCCAGAACGGTAGACATCGATTTTAGTTTTTTTCCGATAGATTTAAAATTTTTTGTTTTGCCATTTTGACTTGTAAAATGATTTAGATATAATAAATTGTAATAAACAAACGCTCCCTACAAAAAATCATCGTTTACTTTAAAAATAATAAAGTGACCTTATTCAAGTGAACCAAAAAAAATAGCACATTTTTTGACTTTTTTTATAAATTGCTCAAAAAAGTTATTTAGTTAAGAAACCACTCATGTCATGATTTTTTTTTATATCTCAAGATGTCTAGCTTCCATTTCCATTTTAAAATTCTGTAATCGGTTACAAATTGCAAAAGATACAGGCTACTGAATATGGAATTTTTAGTGCCTTTAAATAATTGAACCGGAGTGTATTTTGTTAAATTTTTACTTTTTAAAATTGACTTAAGATTTGACCAACTATGTAGACTTTAGGATTTATATATCAATGAAAGTATGAATGTTTTAAAGTTGATATTTAATTGCAAACTTTTTGGCATCAATCTCAATAAATCACTTTCTGTTTGGTTCTCCCAAAAACAATTATTAAAACGTTAGTTAGGTCTACAAAATTTCAATTATAAACCATTCGAAAAGAATTTCTGTATAGAAATCGATTCAATATTTCAGTTAGCGTTTGCTTCTAAACATATTACTCAATAATGTCTGAAATCTTCTTCGGTAATCTGCTAAAATCGTCTGCCCATATTTCTTACGCGTTCGCCAACCCCGAAATTCAATTGGTATTCTGCATATATTATATTGACTAACAGCCTTATTCACAACAGGTTATGAGGTTTGAGTTCTGTCACAACTTTTTTTGAATAAGACGCTAAGACTTTTGAGTTATTGGCCAAGCTTCCGATTGCGATAACTTAATCTAAATGGCTCAATACATTAGTCGTACCTATAATCTAAAGTGTCTTGCAATAAACAAATTATAACTTACTTGTAAATAATTATTTGCTAAGAAATCCTCAGCCAATTGTCGCACTTCCTTAGGCCAAGTTGCACTCCACATTAGAATCTGACGATCAGGCCTGATTTGTCCCATTATTTTACGTATTTGTGGTTCGAAACCCATATCAAGCATACGGTCAGCCTCATCCAATACCAAATACGTACAACGTCTCATATTTGTAATATCAGAGGACAAGAAATCCAACAATCGGCCCGGTGTTGCTATAACCAATTCCACGCCATTCTGCAAATCTTGCGCCTGTTTTGCTTTGGAGGAACCACCGTAGACACAGGTGTTACGCACAAATGCATTAGAGCCAAAATCATTTGCAACCGTCTGAATTTGCTGGGCCAATTCACGCGTTGGCGCCAAGACCAATGCAATGGGTCCATCTCCGTTTTGCAAAGGCGGCTGATGATTGATGTGCACAATAGCGGGCAAAATAAAAGCTAACGTCTTGCCGGATCCAGTCATAGCAATGCCCACTAAATTGGAACCGCTCATAGCAATAGGCCATGATTGTGCCTGAATGGGTGTCGGTTCGGCATAGTTCTGGCGACGTATCTCATTCATACAATAATCAGGGAAGCAAGCTTCGTCGAAAAACATTATCGGATTCGGAGCCGGTCCCCTAACAGTAATTTCATTTTCTGATCTGTACTGCTGGACCTCCTGCAGAGATCGAGCAGCTGTTTTTGGGTGTTCTTGATAGAAATTGCTTTGAAATGGTGGCAAGTTAATTTGGTTCCAGTTGACATCCCTTAGATCTTATGACAATTAAACAAGCATACAATCTTCTTCACATAGTAAATACACTCTCTTAGTACTTACTGTTAAAGTCATCCGAGTTATTATTTCCAAAACTACCACCACCACCGCCACCCCCACCGCTCCCGCCGGCGATCTGGAATCTGTTACCGCTCATACCACCAAATGGGCGACCTCTGCGTTCTACTCGGCCACCACGTACCTGACCTTTATTGCCGCCGCGTCCACCACCCCTAGAGCCTCCTGGACCTGATCTATTGTTGCGATTACCTCCACCGGCTCCACCGCCTCTACTTGGGTTTCTTGCCGGTGCCATATTCTGTGCGATCTGATTACTGAAACGCTTAAAAGCGATAACACTTAAAACGATAGATTTCTTTACTCTTTTCCAAAGTTTATTTAGAGTATTTTCACGAAAATTGTACAATAAAAGTACACTTATCCATTAACAAATTTGCTGATGAACCGAACAAAAAAACAGCTTTGAAAAATTCGCATTGTTTTGGAAGTGTTTGGAAAATGCGAGTAAGCTAAACAAACGCTGGTAGTTACGAAATTCTACAGTAACCGGCTAATATTGTAATTTTCACAAAATTTTCATATAAAATATAGTAATAGACCTACAGAAAAGACGAACAGGGCCATGGTAAAATTATTTATCGGTAACGGTGCGTTTACACAGGACAGTTTGAGACAAGATAGTTGAGAATATGTATTAGTTGTCACAAAGACAAAAATTGTTTGTGTGACATACGCGTCCAACCAGTTATAAAGACAGTACAGTTTTAAGCAACCGCCGACAGTGGCGTTTCGTTAAATTTCGTGCTCTGATTTTTTGTTTTTCGCTCTTTTGCCATTGTGTTTTGTCCTTCTCCAAATTAGAATGGAACTGATTTACTCTCCAAAATTAGACAGGTATTCATGTTTATATGTTTGTATTGTCAAACAATGTTTCAATAAAAATTAGCAACATTTTCAAATACAAATATATTTCCCAATTTGTAAAGGCGTTTGCGATGTGTTGCTTTTTTCTCAAATTACTACGAAACGTCACCGATATGGCCGATGGCTGAACTAGTAGAGGTTGACGCAGAAGGATTTGTTGTAATTGTCAACACAGATCCATATGAACAAACACAGTAAACAAAAAAGTACAACAACAAAATACACTGAATTTAACAGATGGAGTCATAAGAAAGTAAAATCAGTTGTTCCATTGCGCCAATCTTTACTAGTTCAGCCATGATCTGGCCGCTTATGTCAAATCTCTTGCCGAAGTTACTGTTGTCGAAAAATCAGAGACAGTGGCGAGGCAAGTGGGAGAAGTGTAAGTGGGGTAGTAAAAATGTGTGAATGTATTGCTACTGTCGGAGCAAAACTGTCCCGTGTAAACGCCAGGTAAACGCTTCAGCCCAGTTGATTTGTGGGTTTTCATCTTTCTTTTTGTTTGTTAATAAAATTCTAAGAATTTCAATCAAAATGCCATTTCTATTATAGACATTAGGCGTGTTTTCGTTACAAGCTAGCGATTATCGCTTGCTTTCTAGTAACCAAAACGCCAAACTGGCGATAATTTATTATAATCACCTCTACCCTGTAAGTCGTCGTCGGCAGCTAACGTCGACGTCTTGCGTCGCCTTGTTAATTTTGGCACCTCTGAAGTCGTGTCGACAGCAGACGACGAGTATTTGGTACCCGCAATGGCGTTTTTACACTCATGTTGAGTCGACTCGACTTGTTTTTGGTCGTTACGCTTTTTCTACACGACTTGTGTTTTTGGACTTGCAACGCGTTGATGCAAACAGTTGTGTTTTGATTGATTTTTTCTTCATTTTCGGCTCAATAGTATCAAGCTAGTATTTAAATGCTGCTTTATTGATCCGAAAATGGTTTTGAAACCTGCAGATAGATGACATATTTAATGCATGGCATGTATCATGGCCCAAAATATAAAAATCATAGAACTTACTTGATATCTGGTAGGTTAAATGTATCTGACCTTTGCCTTACATTTTTTCTGTTCTTCATCACTAGAACTAGAACTTGATCAAGAAAAAAATACATTCTAGGAAACAAATTGAGAAAATTTTCTTTACACGTTAGGGATTACACTTTTTGGTAGTAAATTATCGATAAGCATGCGTCACTGGCCGTGACGTCTTAGGGGCCATCCATAAATGATGTCACACTAAATTAGTACATTTTTCACCCCTCCCCCCCTTGTGTCACAGGCTGTCACATGAGATCGACCCCCCCGTCTAAAATGATGTCACATTCAAGCGAGCCCCCTAAAAAAACACTATAAACAAAACATTGAATAAAATACTCTATTTTATTTTAACAAAAAATAATCTTCGATTAAATTATATGAAACAAATGTACGCAGAGAACAAATTGAGATCACAACTAAGATGTCCAGGGTGACGTCAGCCAGGTTCTTATATTTACAATCGGTGGAAAGGTGTCTATAGTTGCGCTAGGGATTCTGTACTCATCAATGGCTCGCGGGTCTAATTCTTCGACATCTATCCACTCCACATCTTCCTCTTCAATATCATTGCGAGTAATACACAACGCTTCTGAATCTCGTCGAGTCAAAATAGTAACAGGATGTACCCGAATGGGACTTTCGTGGCCAAGCCAAAGAAGAACAGCCAAAGTGGCGATGACTGTTCGCTTTGAGAACATTGTAAAAATGAACTTGCACTGGTCTGTGTGGACACTGCTTTTTTGTTGTTTGTGTTTTACGTTTTTTCGAGCTTTTCGAAGATAATACGTATTCTCTACTTGTAGCTCACAACTATCATGTCTAAACGCACCGTTACTTGTGTTTTGTCAACTTGTATTGAGCATATTTTGCGAGCTCTGATATTAAGCAAAATTAATTGAAAAATTGTGACATCACAAGTTTCTGTAAGCCTCCTGCCCCCTATGTACGGATAGTTGCACCCCCTCCCCGCCCTTTGAGTGTGACATCATTTATGGATGGCCCCTTACCAAGTACCGATTTTGCATTGATGTGTTAACAGGTGACCACAACTTTGAGACGTCGATGTCTTGGGCGACGACTTACAGGGTAGGGGTGAATATATATAGTAATCGTCTTGCTCTAACGCATGGTTTGTAGCTATTCTTGAATTTGTGTATATTCTTCTCCTTGTCTTTGGCTCACAATGAGGATATCCAACACTGTTTTCTGATTTTTTCATTCTACCAACTTTCTGTATTTTTCAACCGGAAATATGTACATAAAATCGTCTTGCTCTAATGCATGCTTTGTAGTAATTCTTGCAAATGTTTATATTCTATATATCCAACGATATCCAACACAGTTTTTCTAACTTTTTTAAGACTGGTAACTTTATGCCTGCTTATAACTGAAATGGAAGCGGTAACTTCAAGTGCCGCTTAATATCGCTTAGCTCTCCATACAAAATAAGTGATAATCTAAGCAAGCGATGTAACCAAAACTCGCCTATTGTATCAAGTAAGACAATCTTATGGAAATTTTCACATTTTGTGTACAGTAGTGGTATTCATGTAAACAACAAAACCTAGAACTTTTGCTCAGCGTAAGTTTGCCCCGAAGCGTTTCATGAGGCACCAAATAAAGTTGTCAAAAAAGGCTGATAAAGTAAATACACAAAGTAAAATTAAAAAAATGTCTAAAGAAAGTGATTCCTGGTTATCTTTTACTGCTTCCACCAGTTGAGTAAGAAGACTCGGCGTTTCCGACTCCCGCCATCTGTGTCAAAAGTTTTCCCTTTTCTTTTTCCAGGTTTGCTCAGCAAATTTGCCTCGAAAACTTTCCACTTTTGTGCAAGTCGCTTTGTATGGGAAATTTGTTTGTTTTGACGTTTGCTGTGCAAGTTTACGATGTTCTCGAGCTTTCATGAAGACCACTATTGCTCTTCATTATTCAACTAATTTTGACAGCTTAACCACGGAATTTCTAATGCAACTACCTAATACATAATTCTTTAAAATGTTTTATAATCAAAATGTTAACGCTTGAGTGCAATTCTTTTCCTTTATCCATACTGACCCATAACATCCACTGACTACGATCAAAATGCAACTAATAACAAATTTAGAATTCTATGAGCAAAACAATAATTACAACGGCACTTAATTTCTAAAGAAAAATCAAAGGGGCCGCAACTTGTAATTTTATCCACCGATTTGTTTTTGTAAGATTTACCGTTATGTTGCGTTCAAGTTTTCTGTTTTTTCTCTTACAAGGAAGTGTAATAAAACTACATACTTAAAATTTTAGTGGAAGTTTACTTTTCTTTAGACTCCAAATTTGTAGTATTTAAACTTTAGTCCCTTACTGTAACAATTGGGCCTATTCGGATATGCATCAGCTGATGCTTGTTTGTTTGCAATTACCAACTCAAAACACCTACAAATTTGTCAGATGTTGCGTTTACGAACGTGCTGCGCGTCATCAGTTTAAAGATTCAATTTTATTGGCTTCCAAATTATGAATGGCGATCATTCGACCCGTGTTGTATACAATTTCAACGAATTTTATCTCGGCTCACATACGTCGTATGAAAAAAATGGCACTGTTGGAATCGTAAGACAATGTACTTTTGTGTATCAGCACTTACCGCTTATTATAGGGGTCCGTTTTTACGGGAATTTCCCCCTTTCGGTAAACTTATTCCTAATACTGGGGTCGATACTAAAGAGGATGGCATTTTTGGATGATGGCATTTGTAAAAATTTTACCAAAAATACATACATACATATTTTTATTACTCTATTGATTCAAAATTTCTTAAAAACTACGGACGTAACTACGCTACCAACTTTACCGCCAAACTTAAATGACGGTGTTGGTATTGCACATTTTTTCACAAATGTACCCTCAAAGCTGGTAATCAATTCCTCCTCAGTCCAGTTGCACGATGTTATAATGAATAGGCTATCGGCGTCCATCATATTATTTACTGCTTCAATATAAAGTCTTCTCTTCGCCTTTGGATTCTCCGGACACAAACTAATAGCATCGTATGTGCCTTTATCATGGACAATACCAAAGACACCCATGTCTCTACATGATTCCACATTCATTAAATCTGCCACTTTATATTTTATGCTTAATTCTTGATCTTTGGCAATATTCTCTGCCAATTCTACTGCTTTCGGCGAATAATCAACTCCTAGCAGCTCAGTGTAACCTTCACGTGCTAACTCTACCAAAATCATACCATTGCCGCAACCCAAATCAATGACTCGCACATCGTCTGAGATTCCATCCTGTTTCATGATCCAATTGATAACACGTAGTTGTGAATCTTCATCAAACCAAATCTCTCCAACATCGCCATGATTTTTATAGTTTTTAATTTCACGTTCGTAGGCCTTTTCCCAGTAATCTTTGGTGCCCAATTCGGAACCGTTTAATTCTTCCACGGACATTGTTGTGTTGAATTTGTAAACGTAATACAGCTGATGTGTTTGCGACGTTACCGGACTTGTAATATGTAGCGATTATGGGGTTTCACAGGCGCCAGCTGTTATGTGAAAAAAATTTACGCATCTAAGACCCCTTTCACACTCGGCAAGTTACTTGCACAAGTCTCTTGCCCAAGTCTTGGTTTATGACAGAGGTAAGGTCGGGATAGGGGAATAAATTTTGAGTACAGACTTGCTTGTACTCGGAAAGTTGAAAAACTGACTTGCGCAAGTAACTTGCCGAGTGTGAAAGGGGTCTAAAGGTACGGCCAGATTGGCAAATATTTGACGAAAAACGTCAAATATTTCTTGGCCCCAGCCTAACCACAAAATATTTTTGTTTGGCAAACAACAAACCAGCTGATTTTGGTCAAACAAAATTATTTGCCATCAAATAAAAATGTGCTCAATGTGACCACAGTGTGACCACTAAAGAGCAAATAGTTTTCCCTTTTTTGAGCAAACATTTATTTGATCTTACAAGAGAATTCTAAGATCAAACAATGGTAAATAACAGGTGGTTTAAGCAGTGTTGTCAGGTTTTACGACTCAAATTATAAAATGAAAAAAAACACCAACATTAAACTAAAACGAAAAATTGATAAATATTATAAACATTTTTAAAAATATTTTGGTAATTTGGTACAACGGCTATAAAATTGTGTACATAGTTAAAAGGGCATTGTTTTAGCTTTGTTAATCTGTACAAACTTTTCAAATCGGATCTAAACCGACTAAGCTGCGACTAATTAGCATAATTTGGCCATATTTAGAATTTTGAAGCTACTGAAAATGTTGAAAATGGTGCTCTAATCTCCTCCGTCAGACAATTATGCTTGTCAAACTCGCAAAAAGAATTTACAAAATATACGACAATATTTCAAAACTAAGCGAGTTATCAAAAAATTTAATTTAATTTTTTTTGTTTATTTTAACTTTGTTTATAACAAAAATATATTAGAGGCCACATAAATCGCTTAAGGTGGCTCATTCAGCATAATATCTTCCCGTATATCCGAAATTTGGAGGCCCATAACTCCGGAAATAGGAGCCGCCACCAAAATTGGCAGTTATAATTGTTTGCTTAAAACAATGAATTCTACCTCAAACCAGTGAGCTTTTTTGGCTATTCCAGTGAGAGCTAAACTTGCCCAAATTTGCTTTTAAGATTTCTCCTCTTCCAAAACTAACTCCGTCACTTCTCCACAACACCATTTTCAGTAGCTTCAAAATTTTAAATATGGCCAAATTATCCTAATTAGACGCAGCTTAGTCGGTTTAGATCCCATTTGAAAAGTTAGTACAGATTAACAAAGCTAAAACAATGTACTTTTAAATATGTACACAGTTTTATAGTCGTTGAACCAAATTACCAAAATATTTTTAAAAATGTTTATAATATTTACCAATTCTTCTTTTTAGTTTAATGTTGGTAATTTTTTTTATTTTATAATTTGAGTCGTAAAAGCTGACAACACTGCTTATACCACCTGTTATTTACCATTGTTTGATCTTACAATTCTTTTGTAAGATCAAATAAATGTTTGCTCAAAAAAGAGAAAACTATTTGCTCTTTAGTGGTCACACTGTGGTCACATTGAGCACATTTTTATTTGATGGCAAATAATTTTGTTTGACCAAAATCAGCTGTTTTGTTGTTTGCCACACAAAAATATTTTGTGGTCACTGGGGCCAAGAAATATTTCACGTTTTTCGTCAAATATTTGCCCAATCTGACCGGAGCTTAACTCTGCGGTTACACGGACAAGAATATCATTCAAGTCGATCACACATATTCCTTGTTCACGCTACCGCAAAATTTAAGTCTTTCGTAATTTGGGCTGAAATTGAGTTGAAATTGTTCAATTTCGCATACATTTTGACAACTACGAAATTAAGATATTTATGGCTTGTCACGCTGCCACGAAATTGACAATTTCGGATTGAAATTGTCGAACGAAATTGAAATCGTTCGCACTGGCATTTGAGCAATTTCGTTGAAAAATTACAACAGTTATTTTACAAACATTAAAATTAACAATTATAAATTTTCGTTCCTGGACACAATATCCAAAAATTTGTTAGAATATTAATGGAAACAATAACATAAATGAATGGTACATAAACGTTAAAATGAAGCACTGCTTCTACACGGTTTATAGTTTCTTCTCACTAGTCTATTTCGATGAAAACTTAAAATTTCAATTTGATTATTGAGGCGGGAATGAGGCCGCCTCATTCATAAAAATTAAAATTTATGTTTTCATCGACATGGATTAGTGAGAAGAAAAAACTGTATAAGATCAGTGTTTCAAGTTAAGGTTCATGCACCATTCATTTATTTTATTGTGTTCTTTCATTTCCTAACAAAATGTTGGTTATTTTGTGCAGGCACGATAATATCACTCATGGTAATATTTGTAAACAAACAGTTGCTATTTTGCAACGAAAATGCTGAAATGACAGTGTGAATGATTTTAATTTCGTTTGACAATTTCAATTCGAAATTGTCAATTTCGTGACAGCGTGAACAAGACAATACTGATTAATAATAAACGTAGGCGTAGGCAATTTCATGTTTAACAAATTTGCCTTGCATATTTGTATATTTACCCAATGCAAAACAGTAGACCAAAGTATACAGTCGGTGATTAATGCCTTGTTCCCGCTGCAATGAAAGTGGCAGTTTCGGATTGAAATTGTGGAACGAAATTGAAATCGTTCACACCGACATTTGAGCAATTTCGTTGCAAAATGGCAACTGTCTGTTTACAAACATTACCATGAGTGAAATTTTCGTGGCTGGACACAATAACTGATATTTTGTTAGGAACTGTAAGAAAACAGTAAATTAAATGATTGATGAGTGAACCTTTATTCTGGCTAATCCATTTCAATGAAAACTTAAAATTTAAATTTTACAAGTGTTGTATCATAGAATAACACATACGTAGAAGGTTTTATTCGCTCAATAAATTAAACGTCATACGTACGATGGAAATTACACAGTGGAGGGTGGAAAATATGGGTTCAATAATACCAGATGATGGCAATAGTATACAGCGATCCACAAAGGAACTACACCCGAATTTCGTGTTTTTGTGGCAAACTAGTTGTGTTAAATACAATACAAATGAATACCAACGTTAAAAGTCAACAAAAAAGTGCAAAATACATTTAAATTTTTCAGTTCTACACCAAAACGACAGGAAATAGTTAAGTGAACATATTTTGTAACTCCACCTGGTGTATGTAAATTTTAAATTTAATTTGCTCTCATTTCCACAGACCTACCGAGAGAGTGTGAAATGAAACGTCAGATGAGAGAATAAGTTCTTCTATAGTATGTGTTATTCTATGTGTTGTATTTTTTGTTGTCATTTTATTAACCACGTGTTCAGTGAACGATGCCGAACGATAATTATCGGCGGCGGCGGAGAAACAAAAAATTAATTGCCGTCGGCAATTGAGTTTTTATTAAATGTGATTTTCGGCATACGTAAACCGTACCCCCTGATAGCTCATTCGCACTGGAAAAATTCCCTTGATTTGGGCACAATTTTTGACTGGTTATTTAAATTGGTAATCAGTTGATTTTGATTTATGTTTTATCTGAATTTAAATACGAAAAGTGTTTTTCATTGCTTTTTCAAATAGTCTTACTACCTACATAAATGAGCTTTGTGTTGGTTGTTATTGTTGTTTTCTGTCAAAATCATATAAATTAATTCAGAGTTTATATCGTGTTTGAATATTGATCAAAGATGATTTTCTACTCTAAAGTTAGGCCTAAGTATCAAAAAATTACAGCAGACAGTTGTCCGAGGCCTTCGGCCACGGACTGTCCCTGCAGGCTGTGTCAGAGACACGGCCATTAAGTTTAACGTAGAATACGCCATCCGATAAGACAGAAAACATATATAACAATAAATTCATTTGCTTATATTATTTATCATTTATTGTTATATATGTTTTCTGTCTTATCGGATGGCGTATTCTACGTTAAACTTAATGGCCGTGTCTCTGACACAGCCTGCAGGGACAGTCCGTGGCCGAAGGCCTCGGACAACTGTCTGCTGTAATTTTTATATTTACCAACGGCATTTGATTCAAGTCCGTTTAAAAAAAAATATTATGTTCAATTTTTTTAAACTTAATTTAATTTATGTATTTTAATTAATATTTTTATTGAAATAAGTTCTGCGAATGTTGAGAGGGCCGCCCTAATATTAAAAAAGGTTTACCTTATCGAGTCTTCGCATTTGCATTCGAGCGTTGTGTGAAAGCTTTACGCTTTACAATTCAAAATTAATGTTACAACAGCTTTATTGAAGCTTTCGCAAAAAAGCTTTATTACGTTAGCTTACTGTTTGTTTCACTTTTTACTAGATACATGTTGCCAAGCAACATTAGCTTGCTGTTCGTTTCACTTTTTACTAGATACATGTTCCTAAGCAATGTTGAGCAACAAAAACACTCAACCAAATACCACACATATGTTTGAGTGTATGTGCTTAAACAATTTTCATTTGAGAAATTAAAATACTAGAAATATATCAACCAATATGAAATGTATATCAAACGAAAGATAACATCTTCATTTACCTACAAAAAAAATTTAAAAAAAATTCATCTAGCCGTTTCCTCAAATTCAATGAAATAAAGATTACAACAATAAAAACCTGACATGACTCCTCATACCGTAAGGTAAGACGTATTCCACGTCAAAAAACGAAACAAAATGTAATACGACATTCACACTGACAACTATTTTCTTGATTCTGTCAATTTTGGTAATTTAAAGCAGAAAATAAAGAAAAGTTGCTGGATTTACCATATATTTTGACAACCGACAAATCGGGTATTATTTCAGATCGCCTGAGAATCAAGAAAAAAATTCTTGATTTGCTTTATGCAACGCTGTTTTATCTCGCACTATGCATGAATAGTACGCTCATAGAATAACACATACCATAGAAGGTTTTATTCGTTCAATAAATTAAACGTCATAGGTACGATGGAAAGTAAACATTGGATGGTAGAAATATGGGTTCAATAATACCAGATAGTGGCAATAGTATACATCGATCAACATAGGAACAACAACCGAATTTCGTGTTTTTGTGGCAAACTAGTTGTGTTAAATACAATACAAATGTATACCAACGATAAAAGTCAATAAAAAAGTGTAAAATATATTTAAATTTTTCAGTTCTACACCGAAACGACAGGAAAAAGTTAAGTGAACATATTTTGTAACTCCACCTGGTGTAAGATAATTTTAAATTTAATTGCTCTCATTTCCACAAACCTACGATGAGAGTGTGAAATGAAACGTCAGATGAGAGAATAAGTTTATCTAGGTATGTATTAGTCTATGAGTACGCTTGTTTACAACCATTTCAATGACATTGAAGTCAAGCAGTTTTTCCTGATTCTCAGAAAAGTAGGAAAAATACCCAATTTGTCGTTTGTCAAAACGTATACAAAATTAAGCAAATTTTCTTAAATCAACAAAATTATCAAAACCAAGAAAATAGAATTCAGTGCGATTGCTGTATTAGAGGACTATATCACAGCTGCGAGGTAAGTGATATAAAAGATAAACTGAACAAAATTGTCCTTGATGCTGTATCCAATGTTACGAAGTTTTTCACAAAGCTCTATCAGAAACGGCTATGGTACAGGTCTTTTCATGGTTAGTGTGTGCCCTGGAAAACCTCACTGATATGGCTAATATTAAGACTGTATTAAACCAAATGGTGACATGAGGAAAACCAAAAGAAAAAAAGAGAAAGAGATCCAGTGCCACCCATGCCAAAAATGAGGACAGGTTGGGAATAATTTTAGCGCTCAGTTACAATGTGTGATATGCCAACAGATACATGCTCCTGGTAAATGTCAGAGAGTCAGAACCGTTGAATCTGCCCCCATTACGTCACCTGCAACGAAGCATGTCGTCCTGCTAATTGAAGAGGATGCTCTTTTTGCTCTTTCGTGAAAGGTCGATTGGAAAAAATTACTGCGGCCAACAATTTTAGTAAGGCTGTAAGCTCTGGTCTCCGGTTACCCGGTGAAACATTTACCCAACTATTCCATCCAGTACACAATCCAACAACAATAAAACAAGTCAGGCATTATTTATGAGTTTTTAAATTATGCAACCTGAAGTGAAATCTCTTGAAGATGAGATAACGTTATTTATGAGATACTATAAAAACATGGCCAGAAAAGTACCAAAAAGTGAATTATTGCCTATGTTAAATAAAGTAAACAATCATGGCCCCCAGCTCAATTACTTTTTTATCCCACAATGTTCGATATTTGATCGATAAGAGACTTCAAATAGTCTTCCAAAAAACGCTCGTCAGCAACAAAATTGATATAGCGTTTATTCAAGAAACACATTTAAGGCAAGGTAAAAATATATTCTTAAATTGCTACAAACAGGTGGCTGTATCAATGGCAATAAAATACAATACACATCAATGATTTGGGTTCCAACGGAGTATTCATTGAGCTGGCATTGAAAATAGGAACATTATTAAAAAAAAGTTTTTAATTGGTTCTTTGTACATACCTACAAACTGTCCCTCCTTGTCGATTGACGTAGGATTAAACAAGGTTTTGAATTTTTCAGTTAATTTTGAGGGGTTTATCCTTGGTGGTGACTTGAACTCTATGTTAGAAAATATGAAGTAAGAAAATACGACTGTCTTCAGTGAATTAGTTTATTGGACTGCCTGTGTCATTGAATGTCAAACAAAATAGTACATACAGATAAGATGAAAATATTAAGCAAAGAAAAGTAAATAATACAAGGCAAAGATGCAATTGGGTTGCATAGTTGTATTTAAGTTTTGAATGCGTCAGTTTAATGTACGTTACAGTCTTCAATTACCAACATATACCGGCTCAACCCAAATGCATTTACAAAAAATTATTTAAAATTCATTAGTTCAAAATGTATAAACAATTTACATTTTCAATCTTAGGAGATTACATGTCACAATATGATTTTGCTTCATCAATACTTTAGTGAGTATGTCAGCTGCGTTCTTCTCCGATGGTATATATTCAACGTTGATAGAACCTTCATTGTACCTATCCCTTACGTAGTGATATTTTATATCGATGTGTTTACTACGCTTATGCACGGTTGGATTTTTCGCCATAAAATTTGCCACTTGGTTATCGCAGTAAATGCACGTAGGATCTCGAACATATTCGTCAAACCCCATCTCACGAAGCAGGCTTCTCGTGAAAACAACTTCCTTGGCTCCCTGGCATAGGGCCTCATATTTTGCTTCCATTGAGCTTAGTACAACCAAAGATTGCTTTTGGGACTCCCATGTTACTGTTCCTAATAACCCCAGAAAAAGATTTGCGGTCGCATGAGTCACATCGCCAATCAGCACCTGTAAAATATAAGAAATTGGGACAATCTCTAGTATACGAGATCTTACCACCAGGATATTTTGTCAAGTATCTCAACAAATATTTTGCCATCTGCAAGTGTTCCACATGAGCGTGAGAATTAAACTGTTACCTCGTTTATACGGCACTAAAAACGGCTTCCAATGAAAGCGCTGTGGTTCTATACACATATAACGCGCCCGTTTATAGTTACAACGAAAACAACTCTGTGTGATCACACTTTGAAGACGAATCGAAAACAGCTGATTATTTGTTGACATTTTTATTATTACTCATTAAATATTTGTGGTACACCCTATGAGCCAATTTTTATTACTTTTAATTGAGCGACTGCGAAAACAGCGAAGATATATCTTTTCGCAGTATCTTAATGACCATCAGCATGAATTGGCGCACTTCGACGGTGAAAATACTTCGCATAGAACAATATTGGCCATGCAGAGTAATTTGCCGATACGTTTTTTTAAAGTAAATGTCCCAAGATATCGCAGCATTCACCGATGAGCCCGACGCGATAGCCTTATGTGGTCCTTAAATCAACCAGACAACGAATCTTTATATTACGAATCTTTTCGGATGAACAAATGTTCTTTTGACTTGCTTTGTGAAAAATTGACACCATATCTTCCTTCCCCGGAAGTGTTTGTTACACCACCTTTGCCAATACGAAAGCAAGTTGCGATATGTTTGTACAAAGTTGCATCTTGTGCCGAGTACCGTGTTGTTGGAGATGTTTTTGGTGTCCACAAAAGCACTGTGCATAAGTACTTTTATTTGGTTATTAAGGCAATTAATAATCTAAGAAAAGAACACATATACTTCCCAAATTCTGAGGAAGCAAATGTAATTGCCAATAGGTTTCAAAAAGTTACACACTTACCAAACATTATTGGTGCAATTGATGGTAAATAGGGCTTACAAACATAATATATTTTATCTCACAAAACCAATTTAACTTTGTAGGAACGCACATTCCAATTTTGCCCCCAAGTGTTGGCTATCAGGACTATATAAATCGTAAAGGTTGGCCGTCAATAGTAATGCAGGCAGTGGTCGATAACATGTATAGGTCAGTTAACTTATGTACGAATGTTTGATTTAAATTATGAATTTATTTCTATCATAGGTTTCGTGACGTCAGTGTTAAATTTCCCGGAAGTACCCACGATGCAACTGTGTTTAAGGAGTCTGGACTGTTTAAATATTATAATGAAGTCATTCCAACTTATACTACTGATGTCAATGGACTACAATCTCCTTATATGCTAATTGATGATCCGGCATACCCACTCCTTCCATGGCTAATGAAGCCTTACACTGGCTCCTTAAGCCCAGAAGAGGAGTCATTCAACTGTTACGTCAGTTCCGGACGCATAGTTGTGGAAAACGCATTTGACAGATTAAAAGGACGCTGGCGGTGTCTCTTGAAAAGGATGGATATTGACCCCGGATTTGTGCCTTCTGTAGTTTTGGCATGCAGCATATTGCACAATTTCGTAGAAACCGAAAAACAGCACTTCTGTGACTCCACGATATTTTTATCATTTGCCTTCAATGTGTTAATAAGAATTAATATGTTTATATACCATTTAGTAGAGTTTTAAATAACCTTTGTAATGGTACTTATTCCAACCAGATCGGGGCAAAAATACTTATGACTTATACACTCAAGCTTTAAAGGCACATATCTCATGAAGTTGGTCCGAGCGGGGAAAGAAAATAACTTTTTCGACTCAGCGCAGAAACTTTTGTCGATGGTAAAGTTTTGCTGTAGACTAGAGAGTTGTAGCTTATCCGTAGTTATGTCGAAATTTTAATTAAATAAAAAAATCTGCGAACTTCATCTTTCCTAGTCTGAAACAAGAGCGCCTAAAAGTTTTTTATATGGGGTACCCTGGTTACGAAAGCATGAACAAAAAGCAGCTGTTAACCAGCGTATTGGCAAAGAAGGCGTTTATACGGACACTCACTACGGTTTGGCATTCGTCAAGTCGAATTGAAATCTCGATTCTCGTCGCTACGCTTAATTTTTTAGATACGGTTATGGCATGTGTTTATACGTGCGTATCGAACCACAGCGCTTTCATTGGAAGCCGTTTTTAGTACCGTATAAACGAGGTATGTGACAGCCTTGATACAACATGAGAGATATCTGGTCTGGATATGACAACCAAATACAGAAGACTTCCAATCAAGCTTTGATACTCCTTCAGATTAGCTTCGCAACCTTCGACCACACACTTGCTAAGAACTGTGCCATTAGCCCATGGTGTTGATACAGGTTTGGAATTCTGCATCCCCCAATTTTGTAGCAACTGTCTAGTATATTCCTCTTTGTGAATGCGAATGGAGCTTCTTGCCACATCTCTCTCAATTTGCATTCCAAGATAAAATGAAATTGGTCCGCGGTCGTCTGCTTCAACGTGATCATTAAGTTGTGCCAAGATTTTATCGATCTTCTCCTATGTCGACGCCGCCAGAATCGTCATCCACGTACAACGCAATGATGACAATGTAATCACCGTCTCTTTGAAAATAAACACAGTTGTCCGTCTGGCATCGTTGAAAATTCATGGCAAGAATAATTTCGGTAACTTTTCTGTTCCCCTCTCTTCTGGCTTGACATAAACCATACAGCGCCTTTTTCAAACTTGCATTCCCTTTCTTCGTTATCGGGATCTTTAAACATTGGTGGTTGCTCCATATAAACATCGTCTTCCAGATCGCTATTTAAATATGCTGCCACAATTTCAACGTGATGAACCAACAACTTATGTTGAACAGCCAACGCCAGCACGATTCGAATGGTTGAGTGACGTACCACATGTGCAAAGGTTTCATTACAATCCACTTCGTATCGCTGGGAACACCCCCGGGCTACCAGCCTTGCTTTGTATCTTTCCACTGTTCCATCAGCTTTTCTCTTTAAGGCAAAACCCCATCTTGATCCTATGACGTTTCCAGATTTTGGTCTGTCTACCAAATCCCATGTTCTATTTTTGACTATCGACTGGTATTCGGCTTCCATAGCGTTTTCCCACTTCTCAGCCTAATCTGACTTCAAAGCTTCTGACAATGTTTGAGGGTCCTCTATGACGGAATTGAGTAATTCATTTGCTGGTGTGCACACTTTTTTCGGACGGCCTTTCATTCCAGTTCTAATTATCTTGGGCCTTCCCCGTCCTCTTTTTAACTTAAATTTATTCATATCTGTACCTCTATCGCATTTATTTTTATCGATTTCAGTTCCTCCTAGTAACTCTTCCACACTTGTTTTATCAACATTGTCATCTTGTTTTACGTCTTCTATTATGCCACCACTACCGACTTTATTTGCTGGGTAGAATACATCTACATTTAATTCATAGCTGTTATTGTTATCCGCCTTTTCGAATGAGTTCTCAACAAATTTAACATCTCTTGCCTTGACTATCTCCCGTCTCTCCATGTTGAATAACCGATACTCCTTTGACAAACTCTCGTATCCCACAAATTTAATTTTCATTCCTTTTGGTTTTAATTTTCCTCCAGTATGTTGTTTCTGTAAAACAACAGCGTCGCAGCCAAACGTCTTAAAATGCGCGACTGATGGTTTTCTACCGTGCCATCTTTCGTATGGTGTCACTTCCCCTAAACCCTTCGTGGGACTTCTGTTTCGGATATACGAAGCTGTGTTGATCGTCTCTGCCCATAAACTTGACGGCAGTCCAGATTCGTGTAGAATGCACCGAGCCATCTCTACTAGCGTCCTGTTGATTCTCTCAGCTACGCCGTTCTGCTGAGGTGTGACTGATGGTCGTCTAGTGTAGTATACCATTCCCCCTGAAATATTCCTTGAAGCGATTGTTCCGATATTCTCTTCCATTATCACTCCTTACTTTCATCAATTTGCGGCCTGTCTGCTTCTCCGCCATCGCAGTAAAATGCATAAAAAACTCAAATGCCTCTGACTTATTTTTCAGGAAATAAGTGAACACAAATCTCCAAACGTCATTACGTACAGGGCACCGCCTTGGAGCGAACTCTAAAAGGCCCACATATGTCGGTGTATACCAACTCCAGCACTGCCTTTGTATTAATTTGAGAGTAGGAAGATAATGGTTTCGCCGTTATTTTACCAACACCACAAGTCATGCATTAAAAATCTTGTGGCAGTTTTAAATGCAGCCCTCTGACCATACCTTTGCTGGTCAAAGAATTCAAATCTCTGCTGACCAAAACGAGAATAGCTTTGTTTGTTTACTTTTCCAGCAAGATTTATCCAGTAACTAGGTCTGTCAGCGTACTTTTCCAGTAGTAAATACTCAGTAACTTTTTTTGGGAGAGTAAGAACAATTTTACTCTCTCGGTTTAAAATATATCAAAAAGTACGCAGACAGCATCCAGTGAAATCTTGCAAGAAAACAGCTGATCGGTGTGTAAACAATTGAAATAGCAAAGCAAAAGAATTTTAGCATATGCGTCGCACGGTCGCACTGTATATTTGCACGTTTCTAGCATGAAGTAAAATGTTTTGTTTATTATAATTTATTATAAACGTTAAAAATCACCACAATTCTAACTACTTACCTCTGCCATTGTTAAATTTCAATTTTTATTTTCATTTCACAAAAATTATTTCATTCAAACAGTAAACAAAAACAGCTGTTCAAACTAGTTGCAAAATCTTGCAAGAAGAAATTTCTCCAGCAACATTTTGCAAGTTCTCTAACTTCCAACTGTCAAAAAATTCTCTTTTTCGCTCTCTCGCTGCAAGAGATTTGGAGTACGCAGACAACATTTTGCAAGATTTTGCAACATTTTGCACAAAATGATGCAAAATATGTGTACGCAGACAGACCTACTGTTTGCAGAGAGTAAAAAAAATTGTACGCTCTTTTTTTTCTCTATTCCAAAAAGTAAACAGACAACATTTTGTGAAATATTGCAAGAAAACAGCTGATCGGTGTATAAACAATTGAAATAACAAAGCAAAAGAATTTTAGCATATGTGTCGCACGGTTGCACTGTGTATCTGCCATTGTTAAATTTCAACTTTATTCTTCTTTTTCACACAAAAATATTGCAATCAAAATGTAAATAAAAACAGCTGATCGAACTTGAAAAATCTTGATAGAAGAAATTCCTCCAGTAACATTTTGCAAGTTCTCTATCATCCAACTGTCAAAAAATTCTCTCTTTGGCTCTCTCATTGCAAAAGTTTTGCAGTAAACAGACAACATTTTGTAACATTTTGTACAATATTGCACTAAACAGACTGACCTAATGTCATCTCTCAAAATCACCTCCCTCCACAACACCGTTCAAACGCTGAACTAAACCAACGTTTTCATAATCAGCAAAAAATATGACTTTTTTCTTTGATGCATACGTCATCATCTCGTTTGTTTTGCTCATGATAGTCGCACTACTTTTAGCTAAATTAACTGTATGGCCAGCGTCGATGAATTAGCTGATTGACAAAAAATTCGAGCGTAATGAAGGAACATACAAAACATTGATCAGCCTTATGTTCATAAAACTTTTTTTTCCATCCGCATACACATCGTCCCCATCCGCTAGCAAAATTTTCTGCCTCTCTTGCTTAAACGTTGTAAAGCACCCTTTGTTTTTGCTCATATGGCATGAAGCACCCCTGTCTAAATTACAGGCGCCACGGCTTGTACTGTTTTCAACAGCAGCTAACGCCGACGCAACTGATTCATCATTATTTTTACATTGCGCACGAATATGACCGCGCTGTCCACATTTGTAGCATTTGACGTTGCTGCGCTTACCCTCTCTTTCAGCTTTTGTGTTGAGCTTTCCACCAAACTTATAACACAGCCTTTACACGATGCCATTTTTTAACCATGCAATTTGCGATTGTTGATAAGAGGTGTAGAGAAGCAAGAAGGGAGGAAAAAATGGCACGAAGCGCCACCGCACCGGGTTTCATGAAATTTTATTGCAATTCTCTTTGTGCTCTTTCCGCATTTGTTATGATTTTGGCATTCTTTCATACTAGTTTTTCGTGTGTTGTGTTACATTGTTAGAGGTTACGTTTAATAATTTAACAGAAGTTTAAAAAAATAAAAAGAAAGGTAAACATAAAAATTAATTAAAAATAATTAAGAAAAATGTCATTTCTTCCTTCGAAAAAACAATTTTTAGACTCATGTAGAACAAAATTTGACCGCTTACAAAAATGAACAACACACACAGGAACACTCACTAAAGAGAAATGTCAGAAAAAATGGCAAGCACTAATATCATGAGATGGCAACGTGTAAAGGCACGAAGATTTACGCTGCAATTTCAAAAGAGAATTGATAAAAATGGCAGCTAAAAATGGCATCGTGTAAAGATGGTGTTATCCGACTGCGTTTTTCGTGCTTGTTTCTCTCATTTGCCGAGAACACCTTCTCATCAGTTATATTCTTAGCTCCTCGCCTACGCTCCTCCTCGAGAACTTTCGAAATAAGTTGTTCGATACCAGGCAAATCGTCTCCGCTCTCAACAGCAACAACAACATTTTCCATTTCTTCTGGTAAAGCACACAATAAAAGAACAGCTGCAAATTCATCGTTCATTACTATGCCAATGCTTTTCAGGTCGTCTATTATGCTTCGAAATTCTCCAATTTGGAATGTAAGTCGCTGCCCAGAGGTAATTTTGAAGCGCACTAATTTCTTAAAGAGAGTTAATTTCCGACATGCCGTATTCGCATTTTACAATCCACATAAGTAATCCCATACACCCTTAGCCGTTGTGCAATCCTTAATGTTAATTAATACAATTGGCTTCACGCTTAAATTAATCATTGCCAGAGCCAATTGGTCTGTTGCCATCCAAATCAACTTTTACGTATCTTCCGTTGGACACTGAAATTGAATCACCTCCCATAAATCCAATGTTATGAGCAAGCTTCTCATTTGGATAGACCATGTCGTATAGTTATCGCCATCCAAATTTTCCACGTTCGCCACCGAATTAATTTTTTCCTTAAATAACGGTTAACAGTAAATTTACAAGTCCAGAAACACTAAACGCGAGGCTCTGGGCCCATAACCTTTGTTAGAAAATATGAAGTAAGAAAATACGACTGTCTTCAGTGAATTAGTTTATTGGACTGACTGTGTCATTGAATGTCAAACAAAAGAGTACATATAGATAAGATGAAAATATTAAGCAAAGAAAAGTAAATAATACTAGTCAAAGATGCAATTGGGTTGCACAGTTGTATTCAGCGATTAAAAAGACTCCAAAGCACCCTTCTCAACACTTGTTTTAAGCTGATTATGTGTCGCGATAAACACGAAACACAAGCGTTTGATAAACAGAGACACTCTGCACACAGAGTAAATTCAACTAAAAGCTCTTATTTAGTATTGTTCTCCGATCACTTGAATAACATCTGCACACAAGAACGAGCAACACTCGGACAAAACACCAAAACGAGCACACAAGTGTAACAACCCTAAGAGAGTGTGTCGTCATAAAAGAGACTCTAAGTAAAAGAGTATGCTAGCATGTAGACATTTCCTCCGATTGTACATGATTTATCATGATCTTAATTTTTTGTGGTTGTTTTTTAGCACAACACTTGCATATTGGTTGGCCCTGTTACTGTTTTTTTCGTTTTTTATAAATAATAGTGGTCCTCATGCAAACTCGAAAGATCCTCGTAAACGCGTAAACCTCGCAAACTTACGCGGCAAACGTCAAAACAAAGAAATTTCCCATACAAAAGAGAAACGTGTAAACTTTTGACATTTCGTTGTCGTCTGACTACGATGGATAAATAAGGTAATAGCAATAGAACAGTAGAAAAAGTACACATACATACTGCATGCAATTGCTACTGCTACCACCTTATGTATCCATCTTGGTCAGCTGATATGGTTTTGAGCATAACTACGCTGAGCAACTTTACTTGGTGCCTCATGCAACGGTGCGAGGGAAACTTGCGCTGAGCAAAAGTTCTCGGCTTTCACGTTTGCATGAATGCCGCTAATGTGTGTTTTTATGTTTGAGCTACGCACGTATTATTTGTCATTCTTTTTAAATAATATGCAATATTAACTATTATTAAATAATATTTCGTTTTTTAATGCTTTTAAGTTTTCTGAATAAAAAAATATTTTTTAATAACTGCACGAGAAAATATCTCAATTTTATCAATTGTTATTAATGCATATTTGCAAGTTGTGTACATCCATGTAAGTTGATTCAAAAACAATAACACATGCATTCATAGGCCCAATTCACACGGGATTAATTGTTCTGGTCTAACATGGCAGCTTGTAGGCATTTTCGGTGAGGAGAGTCGTTTTTCGTTGGAATAATTTTTCATCCAGCTCCAACCCCGCATTACAAGAACAAAACTAATACATGCACACTTATGAAAACACAGGTTCTGTGTTTTATTTTTTGCGGAGCGATTTTTAGTCTTTATTTGTCCATCGTCTTGTAAACATGAATTTGAAAGCAGAAGGTGGTTGGTCGCGCCAACAAACATTAAAACTAATAAAAATAAACGTCAAATAAATAAAAAAAATACTAACACACACAAAGCTGTGTATACTTATACAATTTTAGACAGATTAATTAGTCTCGTGTGTTTTGGAAAAAACAAAAGTTGTTCGGACTAAAAATTACTCCCGTGTGAATTGGGCCATAGAAAACAAGTTATCTTGTATTTTCTGTGTCTCACTCATTCTTATTATAGTAAGCAATCGAGTGATCCATGATTGCAAGCACTCCAGGAAAAACAAATACGAGGTTTTCTTTGTGGTGCTCTATCTTTTGATCACCGACTTTGTCTGTAGCATGCTTCCTTTTTTACACATCATTTGTGTGCTCTCTGAATGTGAGAACACATGTTGATTGTGTCATCTACATTGTAAAGACAGCAAGAAAAAGATAACGGAGCAGCACCGTGACCCAACACTGAACGGAGGGAGTTAATATCCTAACACGCTTCAACGCATTGAGAGCGTGCAGCATTTAATTCTCAAACAATTCCTAGAACAGATTTTTTCATACTTTTTGTACTCGATTTGGAGATTTTTTCAATCGCTGGTTGTATTTAAGTTCTGAATGCGTTTTAAACATCAGTAAAATGTACGTTACAGTCTTCAATTACCAACACTCTAAAAGCCATATGTGGGGGGATACAGTCGAATATTGTAACGGCAATAACCTAAAAAAATGGCTGCAAGATAATTCACTTGATGTCGTGAATTTGTGTGACATAAATCCGTCCGACCCAATGGTTTGTCTTTCCTTGATCACTTCTAAGTTTTCAATTAATTAATCGGAATGACCAGAACTTTACAATTGCAAGTCTTCCATCTTTTTCTGATCATCTTCCGTTAAAACTTCAACTGCCACTGAGCCAATGCGATTTGGTTTTAAGAAGCCCACGGCGATTTACCTCTTACAGAAATACTAATAGGGACAAACTCCTATCCACCCGCATGATGCCACCATCGCAAAAAATCCTTAAAAATACAGAAATTGAACAAATTATTATTGAGTTTAATGAACAGATGTGTGCAATTCACAATGTTCACAATAGACGTAATTCACAATGTGCATTCCGAACAAATTGCCTTGTATAACAATAATATTCCAGCACCACAAAATATAGAAACTTTATTTAAAAGTAGGCGTTGCTGGGAAAAGAGCTAAAGAAAACGATCTTCAGCTTTTATCCTCCTGTTGTTACCTCCAAGCTCTCGCAGGCAATCTTCCAACTGGTCTTGCTAGCGAAGGTTTGGTCGTTATATTTTTGATGTCCTTCGTGTACGTCTTCGAATACCTTTCGCACTGGTTCATTCTGATCCATTATACTGGCATGACCTACACAGAAAAAATAACCATAGGTAATATTACCTAGTTTGGTTTTTTTGTATGAGGACAAGGCATAATTACCTAAATCGAAAGTGCAAAACACAACTCTACTTCTTCTGTTAGAATGTCAACAAAGCACAATTTCATTTATTTATGCTTATTTGAAGTAATAACGTTTGGTTTTTTATTTGTTTCATTTGGTTTGATTTTAACGCTACGTTTTCCTATTTTTCAGACTGCTTTATGTGACCACTTTAGATGGACGTCTGTCTGCGTTGGAAATCACTAAAGGTGATAAAGTACGCTGCAGTCTGCCCACTGCTCTTGGTCCGCTCATTTCATCGAATTGACCAACAATGGTAAATCGGTCGATCCGTGAAATTTTCCGATAACTTGGTTAATCAGGCGGCATGGAAACTCAAACATATTGTGTACCACCATGAAGGGGCCCTTAGACCTGTGGATAAGTTGCAGCGACTTCAAGTTGACATCAACTTATCCATGGTGTAAGGTGAAGTTGGTGGTTTGTACAAACTAGTTGATGTAAAATCAAAGCAATTTTGATTTTTTGAAGTTGATATCAACTTATCCACCAGTGTAAGGGGAAGTTGCATCAACTTTCATACGCATTTCGGTGAGAAACGTTCATGAGGCAACATAATCGGCAAAATGTAAATAAATGAACCAAAAAATAAATAAATTAAACATTATCGGAAAAATATAAACTAAATAAATATGATTTGTAGTGTTATTTATAAATATTTAAAGAAAATAAAAATGGCGTTTTTTCGTAAAATTTGTGATATTTTCGCAGTGCGCTCACCACTTTTCATTTCGACATCTGACAAGAAAATGAAGTTGCCTCAACTAGTTTGAGAGTGTAAGGGCAAAATCGAAGTAGATGTCTAGTTATCGAAGTTGATGTCAACTTGTAGTCGAACAACTTATCCACAGGTCTAAGGGCCCCTTGAACCGAACGAATGCTATATGAGTGTTCCATGAACGGGTGCATAAATATGACTGAACCACCGCCAATACAGATGGATGTAAAAGAGATTTACTGTGCTACAACCTAGAAGAAATGATTCGACTCTTAAATATCTTGAGGAGTCTATGAGTCACACCTTAATTTCCAAAGCTCCTTCAAACAATAGCATGGAAATAGCGGCCACTGCCAGTAAAGAGAGTAAGCTGAGGTTCCACCACCCAGCAAAAAAGTTATTAGAAAGCAAGAAACTGACAGGAAGTGAACTTAATTATGAGACGGAAATGTTGAAATGGGTGAACAACACCCATGGAAATGCCTATTGGATCTACACGGTTTAGCTGGTGTATTGTATGTGCTACTTTTTGGCAAATATGTGTATGGAAATAACAAAAGACGATCGGCTTTTGGATTCATAAAAAACTGGTACCCGTTATTTCAATCGAAACCTTTGGGAGACGATCTTTAAAGCATTATAAGCATTGTGAGTATTTGCTAAACGATTACGTAGTAAAGTGTTTCAATTGTTAAAATTCTTGCTTAATTTCAGTGTTACGATTATGGCTTTAGCCAGCACTTCGATGGCGAAATCGTATTGATCATAAAATTTTAGAAGATTTCAAACGTTGTTGTATATTTCGGTAATTGGATGGTTTTCAGAGCCATAGTCTTAATATGGCAATGGACGCTTATGAGAAGCTGCTTCAAAAATGAAAACGCACAACACGAGGAGGATCACAAAACCTGCATGGAAAAGCAATCAAAGCAAATGTTTGAAACGGAAATTGTTGCGAAAAACGAGACATCGGCCAAGATTACCCGGTCTTTATTAAAAGTATAATGATAAAATATGAGATATATTATCCATTAAACTTTTATGGGAATTTGTTAATTTGATTTAAGTAAGTTTTTAATAGTTGTACATGTGAGTTTTTTACGTTTAGATTATAATCTTAAAATCAATGTCTGTACAAATACGTAGTAATAATAAAACGTTGTCCAAAACGTACTTTAAAAAATATTAGTGGTCTTCATGAAAGCTCGAAAGAACCTCGTAAACTCGAAAACATCGTAAACTTGCACAGCAAACGTCAAAACAAACAAATTTCTCATACAAAGCGACTTGCTCAAAAGTGGAAAGTTTTCGAAGCAAATTTGCTGCGCAAACTTGGGATGGAGAAACGTGTAAACTTTTGACATTTCGTTGTCATCTGACTAGGATGGATAAATAAGGTGATAGCACTAGAACAGTAGAAAAAGTACACATACATGATACATGCAATTGATATTGCTACCACCTTATGTATACATCTTGGTCAGCTGATATGGTTTTGAGCACAACTACGCTGAGCAACTTTACCTGGCGCCTCATGCAACGGTGCGAGGGAACTTGCGCTGAGCAAAAGTTCTCGGCTTTCACGTTTGCATGAATGCCGCTATTGTTTCTTTTAATATACTCGAAAATACACTACATTTTGCATCAATTCACATTTTAAATCGCCAACAGTATAATTTGTTCATTGGCTTTTTGCATTGGGTAAATCTACAAATATGCAAGGCAAATTTATCTATTGTTTGCCAACATGAAATTGCCTACGTTGATTGGTAACATTCCCCAATTAAATAGCTGGTCGTACGTTGCCCAGTGCATTGGCTGATATCAGACCAAGAATTTGGGTAATATTACACAAGTTTTTTTCTATGTAGCCATCGTAAACGGGATATTTTGATACTCATAACCATCCCTACAAGAACAGTGACGGTCATTGTTGATGGATATAAAGTTTCTTTCACATTCTTCAAGCCAAAACGAAAAAGTTGATGGAAACTTTTTTGAACGTGTGATTTTGCAACTCCCTCGAACTTATGAATTCGGTTGCCTATAAAACATATATCTGAGCTGCTCACTCTACTGCTGTTCGCTAATCAAAGATTATATGAGCATTAGTCACAGTTGATGGATATATCCATCACAGTTGACTAATCATACTTGATGGATATATCCATCACAGTTGACTAATCATACTTGATGGATATATCAGTCAAAGGTGATGGGTATACCTTTTATAATAAAAGACGATATTATTAATGATTTTATGGTACTATATTTTTATATATTTTTAATATCTTATTGAATAATAAATGAATGAAGTACAAACAATGAATGAATGAATGACTAGAATGAAAGAATGAGAATGAATGAATAAGAATAAACGATTCAAAATGAATAAAGTAATATGTTAAAAATTAAATATGTTCTGTTAATAAACAAAAAACATTAAACTGGGCAAAATAAAATACTTATTTTCAATTTGTTTTTAATAAATCTTCTGCTTCATCGTATTAATTTTCTAAAATTTTAACAGGAGGTATATAAATATATTAATAATAATAAGTATAAATGAATGTAAATAAATAAATAATTATTTAATCATTTATAGACAAAAATATGTACATACCTCGCAGTTTTGTTGAACCACATAAGCTTCCCTATCGCATGCTTTTCCCGCCTCCCATCACAACTGTATTTATCAAGCAGGTTATCCGTGAACATTGGGGGGCTGACACTGCTGACATCCTCTGGCGCCTATTTCAGTATATTTACTGTGAAGAAATATGTATAAATATCAAAATATTAAAATATCGAACCATAAATTTTAGTTTGTTGCTATTGCTTGAGCAAAATCTGGTGTGCCAAACTTCTGCTCTACCTCTTGCACCGCTGTAATGGTCTGGAAAGGGAGCATGCTGCCGACTTTATCAATGATTTTGTATTGAGTCTGGCCAGTCATGCGACAGACAGAATCTTCCACAACTTTTTGATGGCTTATAAATGCCTTATTTTTCATAATCATTAATATTAAATTAATTCTTTTCCACTGTTTATTTTTATTCCACGATATTTAACGATAATGCTCTTGTAACGAAACTAAATATCTTGAACTTTTGTCGAGGATTCACAAATTTTACTTTTGAAATGTCAACAAATTCAAGTTTCCATCAACACTATCGGTCAAATGACCGAAACAATTTTTGTAGGGTTGTTTCACTCTTGCACATGCAACTCAGTATTATACAGTTGCAACTGTGTCAGTGTAAAAATATTGTGTGTGTTAGTTTCCATCATTCATTTCTTGTAGGGATAGATAAAGGAAATAATAGATATAGCGCGACCATTGTCAACTTTGTTCACTAGGTGCTGTCCTGTACTACTGTCACTTTCACTGCAGTTTTCCTTAATTCTCATTGACGTTTATTCAAAATTGTGGGAAATTTTTATGAAAGTAATTTAAACAATTAGGTTGTTCACGCAGGGCTGCTTATCAGCTTATGTGCTGAAAAGATGAAAAATAAGCTCTGGGCTACGTGAACACCCTTCCATGTTAGTTATCTGCTTATCTGCTTATTTTTTTCAATCAGCTGTTCGATAAATGAAATCAAAACCATCAATGTACAATTGAAATTCTTGTAAAATGCCTAAGCAGAGCATTAAACAACAAATTATGGACTTCAGAGTCAATATGAGTACTTTGGAAATTGAATTCATTAAAGGTAAGTAGGCAGAAATGTATACGATGCAAATATTTATGGTTTTGCGTTTGTACACATAGGTTTCCCCGGCCCCCCGACTTGCGCTCATTTTGATTGTTTTTTTTAATAAAGAAAATTTGAGATACCATTTGCTAAAACTTCGTGTTTTTAGTGTTGTCAGCAAGTTAAATTTTTGGTATTTTCCAACACTAAAAATAAGCTGATAACCCTTCAGGAAATGGAACTAGTAAAGTACTAGTATTTTACTAGTGCAAATTGCACCACTACTAGTTCTTTTCTATACCCAAGCCCATGTATTTTCCTAGTGTAAATTAACATTGCGTGAGGGCGGGAAACCACTAGTTCATAAAGAAGTAGTGCAGAACTATAATTCTACTAGTGCAGCGGGTACCAATTGGGTGCATTTGGTATAGTGCTATACTAGTTTTTTTCCTATTGTTTTTCTAGTGCTGCGGGTACCAATTGGGTGCATTTGGTATAGTGCTATACTAGTTTTTTTCCTATTGTTTTTCTAGTGCTGCCGGTACCAATTAGGTGCATTTGGTATAGTGCTATACTAGTTTTTTTCCTATTGTTTTTCTAGTGCTGCCGGTACCAATTAGGTGCATTTGGTATAGTGCTATACTAGTTTTTTTCCTATTGTTTTTCTAGTGCTGCCGGTACCAATTAGGTGCATTTGGTATAGTGCTATACTAGTTTTTTTCCTATTGTTTTTCTAGTGCTGCGGGTACCAATTGGGGGTGCATTTGGAATAATTTTATTCTAGTTATTTTCCTATTGATTTTCTAGTCCTTGCTAAAATACAAAACTTTCAAGTTATAGTCAAGATTTAAATTGAGACGAACAATTTTTAAAGCTTTATTTTTTAAACAATAAAACCATTTCATTCACGGCTGGCTAAACCAATAAAATTAATTAATTTTTTACTTAAACATAAAACCTTGGCTAAACCAATAAAATTAATTAATTTTTTACTTAAACATAAAACCATTTCATTCACGGCTGGCTAAACCAATAAAATTAATTAATTTTTTACTTAAACATAAAACCATTTCATTCACGGCTGGCTAAACCAATAACTAAAACTAAATAACTAAAAAAATAAGGAAATTTTAAATTATTCTATGTTATTCGAGGCAGCAGAATGTTTTTGTGATGCATCCAGCTTAAACCATTTCTTCTTTTGCCGCTGAAATGCTGACCGTAATTTCCGGTCCGGGGCATCATCTGACCTAGATATGATGTCTGCAATTAAAAAAATAATATTATTTAGTAGTCGCGTTAATTTATTATGAAGAATATTTTACCTATTAACGCGCCATAGAGTCTATCATAGTCTCTAAGTCTTTTTTTGCCGTGAGTACCATCGACATTAAAAGTTGAAATTATGGAGAATCCCAGAATTTCGTGGAGATAGCGCTCCACATTCCCTTTCAACAATTTTTTCATTTCGCTTATCTATGAACAAACAAGAATATAATGTAGGAAATAATTAAATTTTTAAAACAGGTACTTACATATGGATCTGCCATCGACTCAAGTAAATTATTTAGCTCCTTTAGTTTTTCTTCGGAATTCACCGGGAAAATTGCTGTTACATTCTGCAAAGCTGAATTTTGGTTTGATAGCCTTTCTATTAGAATTTTATGTTCAGCCAAAATTTCAATGATTGTGTTATTGTGGCGCTCGACAGTATCTAATAAGTACAAGAATTGAAGTAATCGTTAATATTTGAACCTAATGAGCTCATATTAAACATGGTACCTTTTAAACTTTTTAGAGAAGAAGCTACCTCTTGGCAATTGCTGCAGTTTTGGTTATCTAAAAAGGGAATTTAAGAAAACAAATATTAGGAAAAATATTAACCTACTTACATGATAGAAGAAATATTTGGTTTTAATATTATTACTTACCATTTGTGTTTTTATTTATATAGTACTTTAGTTTTCCCTTTGAAGGATGCGCGCTGTCTTCATTGTTAGGCATTTTTTGGTAAGCAGCTGTGTAGAATAGGCATTAAAATAAATTCCTTTTCAAAAGGTATGCAAATAAATTTGTATTTAATGTCTAACAGGCGGAACTTTTCTATTTCACCATAGTCTAATTTTGTTCTGCATATACCCAAATCAGCAGACTTTAGGGGTTCTTGGTAAAAGCTTTCTAAATTTAAAACACGTCGGCCTAGAAAATAGCATGTTCCTTCCGATATGAACTCCTCAATTTTTACGGGAATATCAGATTGAATGGAACAGAAATTGTTGGGAGATTTAGTGGAGAAGAAGCAGTTATTAATGTTAGCTCCAACAATTAGACCTCCGGAATATTTAAACATGTTTTTTTCGGCAGCTACATATGTTTCATGTTTTTCCATTTTAGCGATTTGCTGTAGAATTGATGTGGGTTTGCGGACGTGTTTTTTAATATTTTGCAACTTGTTTTCAAACTCATAAGCGGAAAAGTTCGAAAGAGTACCATACATATTTGCGTCCGATGTAATATGCAAAAGATTATGTACATTGTATGATACGCTATTTTCACCAAAAACAGTTGGGAAATTTTGGACAAACAGTTCTAAAAGTTCATTGGCTGTATCAATATTTGAAATTATTTGACGCGGACTGCTAAGTAGTCTATAGGCGCAATGAAGCAGAAGAAATTCATAATATATGTCATCATGCACATTGTTGCGAAGCACAATCGGTCCCGTATAGGCTAAAAATTGATGAAATTCGGTTGCTTTCCAGTTATTTAGGTCTTTTAAACTTCTTGGTTTTCTAGGAAACTCTTTGGGCACAAATTTTCGCAACTCTATTAATTTAGAAGAAATATTTGCAACATTTTTTTCAGATGTTTTTTGGACAGTTTTTCTATTAATTAACCTATGAACAAATTTCCTTGTTACTCCTAGGTCGATTAGGTGCATCCCATCTAATGGTGTTTGGGTTATCATTTGCATACCAATTTTTTCTAAAGGAGTCTTTTTTTTTAAGAATTGATGTTGATGGTGCTCAGGATATCGCCTACGAGAAAATTCTTCATCCGAGATCAAAATGCCACTAGATGTACTATAGGTCAGAACTTTATTAATTTTTTTGGCTACTTGAGTACATTTTGTACAGCCGTGCGATGAAGTATGGCCTGGAATACCACAAACAAAAGATTTAGCTGGAGTATCACAGCGTAAACAACGAAACTTTAAGGGAATACTTTTGTTACTCAAACGCAATTCTCCGTTCAGAGAGTTAACTTCATCTACAAAGTTTTTAAAGAAATCCTCTATGGAACTTGGTTTACTATAACCTGCATAAATACCCACAGGCATTGGCGATATGTTCTCTTCGGTATTTATAACTTTTATCAGAATGGGCCACAGCTGCATTCTTGAACTTTTAAATAACGGAATGCCGTCAACATTTATGTCAGCTTGAACTTCTTCATATTTTTCTAATATGTTTTCAACTTTTTTGAGCTGGTTTTCAATACCGAAATGGTAATATTTGCCTGGTGAAACATCCGCCAAAATAGTTAAACTTGTTTTGCCTAAGAGTGTTGCTACTGAAAGTGGAACGTCCAGGCCTTCCTCAGACAAAATGGATAGCAAAAGCTCTGTGCATTCTCTTGTAGGTTTCGTATTAATAACCCAATTTTTCAATTTGTCTTTTAATGTTAGGATTGAACCGGCTGAAAATTGGGCAGAAGTTTCTTCACATGTTTCTTTAAAGCAGTCAATCACTTTTTTTTCTGCACTTTTCGTCGTCACATTGTTGTGATCACTTTCAAATTTCATTAATCTCCGTTTATACACACATATTTGTTGCCTCACTTTAGCTTTAAACGATTTTCTTTTTATGGTTGGTTTTGCCATTTTTTTGTTATAGCAGTATTTACCTTTTTTTTATATTTTAAGTATTTTAAGTTGTAGGTATTTCAATTATGACTCGCACGCACCAACTGTTTTCATTCCTCTCTTGATACTATAATAATAATTCATACCTGCAACGCGTGCCCTACAAAATTTTTTGGGTAAGAATACATTTTTCCAGTGTTAGTAAGTGTTGTAAACATTTTTTCAGTGTTAGTAAGTAAGTTTAGTTTGTAAAGTCACAAAATCTAATCTTCATACGAAAATCTATCTCTTTTTGAACTAGATCTTCAATGACTACTGTATTACTAGTGTATTTAAGGAAATTACTCCCATGTTTCCTGAAGGGAAGCTTTTGCCAAAGGCACAGGTTGCTCAAAGTTGCTTATTTTATTTCAATGTATTTTGTTGTTGGCGAGATAAGCACATGAGCTGATAAGCTGATAAGCAGTCCTTCGTGAACACCCTAAATGTAAAATGTGACAAAATGTATGTGATTTTACATAATAGCATTTGTTTCTTATATAAAAAAAAACTATTTCAAAGCCATGAGGCCGGTGTTGGGATATCAATAGGAGAAAACCCGTAAGACCGCCGAAAGATGAACGTCCCGGAAAGCCTTTTTAATCTAAAAACTTCCCCGGTCAAAAACCTGTAGCAACTTCTGTGATCTCTCAACAAGGAATGGTAGCTGAACCGGAGGAAGAACCAATTTATTGGGATATATACGGTGGTGACATGGCTTTGCAATTCGATGGCCATCAGATATTCTACTTTAAGTATCGTGTTGTATTCTTATATTCTTGATATTTTAGTTGAAAATTATTTTTTCTTTCGATATGAAATTTTAGATTTTTATTGTTATATTTTTTGACTATTTTGTATGGGATCAAAAAAATCCCATTTATTGCTTTCAACGACATCTAGAATATTACCCGTTACACTAAAATTTTCCCAACACTTGTGCTTTATCTATTTGTTTACTTTATCTATGCTCATAACCGTAGACGAATATATAGATACATTTTTTCTCTCAATAAATTAAACGTCATAGGTACGGTGAAAAGTAAATATTGGATGGTGGAAAACATGGCTTCAATAATACCAGATAGAGGCAATAGTAAACAACGTCCTGGAAAGGAACAACAACCGAATTTCGTGTTTTTGTGGCAAACGAGTTGAGTTAAATACAATATAAATTTATACCAAAAAAGTGCAAAATACATTTAAATTTTTCAGTTCTACACCAAAACGACATGAAAAAGTTAAGTGAACATATTTTGAAACTCCACCTGGTGTAAGTTAATTTTAAATTTAATTTCTCTCATTTCCACAAACCTACGACGAAGAGTGTGAAATGAAACGTCAGATGAGAGAATAAATGTATCTATACCTATATTCGTCTATGGACCGACTAATACCATTTTAATTTTTTTCTTATGAACAACGACTGAAATGAAAAAATAAAAAAATTATTTTCTCTAAAACTTTTGGGAAAAAATTCAGGATCAGGGGCAGACAAAAAAAATTTAAAAAAAACCAAATTAAAGAAAAATAAAAGAATGTGAGAAAATGGAAAACTAGCCTCGCAGGGACTTATGTTGCTCGTACCGCGTGCTAGACCTTTTTAAAAATCGTTAAATTTATATTCCACCTACTCGCCCGGCCTCAGATAGGGGCAAAATCAGGAAAATCGGTAGATTTTTTAAAAAAATTGTATTTTTCTGGATTGTTACCATAACTAATCTCATGGTCACTATACGTACAAAAGTGGACTTATATGGACTTACAGACATCCCACGAAAGAAAGAATGACTCCGCGGAATTCGTAACACGAATACCTTTCGTTGAAGTACCCACATTAAAGGTCCCTGGGTGTGCCGGTTTTTTGGACCCTATGGGCCCCATAGGTCCTTGCAAGGCCTAGTTTTCCATTTTCCCACATTCCTTAATATTTCTTTAATTTTGTTTTTTTTTAAATTTTTTGCCTGCCCCTGGTCCTTAACTTCAGCCAACTTTTGTTTCTATTACTAAAAGTATACATTTGAAAAAATAAATGGGGTTTTATTAAAAAATTTATAAACTTATCTTAGTTTTATTTTTTGATGTGTATTTTTGATGTGTATAGGCAGGTTCGCATGTTTTGGGACCGAAATCAGCTGATTCTGGTATGAAAAATCAGCTGATTTTGGGCTTAAAACCAGTCAAACGTGGTAAACACGCTAAGTGGAAACGTATTCTAAGCCGTAAAATTAATTGGTTCCAGACATGGTAGAATGAGAAAGTAACCTCGGTAGACAGCTGATTTAATTTTTTTTCTCCTTGTTTAGTTGGCCGCTTCTGTCAGATTCAAAGGGTTTGTTTTTGTACTTTACTATTTACATTTATTTGTTGGTATACGTATGTGTTGACTTTGACTTGAGGAGAGCCTAAACAAAAACAAAATGATTTTTGTTCTTGCCCGCAATTGTTATTGTATCTACTGCGACTACTTGGTATTTTTACTATGGTTCCAGAATTGTATCTTCTTAAATTGAATACTAGCGGCATTCATGCAAACGTGAAAGCTGAGAACTTTTGCTCAGCGCAAGTTTCCCTCGCACCGTTGCATGAGGCACCAGGTAAAGTTGCTCAGCGTAGTTGTGCTCAAAACCATATCAGCTGACCAAGATGGATACAGAAGATGGTAGCAGAAGCAATTGCATGTATCATGTATGTGTACTTTTTCTACTGTTCTAGTGCTATCACCTTATTTATCTATCCTAGACAGATGACAACGAAATGTCAAAAGTTTACACGTTTCTCTATCCCACGTTTGCGCAGCAAATTTGCCTCGAAAACTTTCCACTTTTGAGCAAGTCGCTTTGTATGGGAAATTTTTTGTTTTGACGGTTACTGTGCAAGTTTACGATGTTTTCGAGTTTACGAGGTTCTTTCGAGCTTTCATGAAGACCACTACTGAGTTTTGAAATCAAATGCGAATTTTGCCTTGGCATCTCTGGTTCAACATTTCACATAAATACAACTATCTCCTTTTTCCTTATGGCATACTGCCTTACCAATTTACATATAGTCGTCCCTTTCGTTAATTATTTTCTTTCAAGAAAGCATCATAGCACTTAGCTTCCATATAGCATCACGCCAACGACAACGTTTTCCACGAAAGTCGATTTGTGTCGTGTTTGCTGCTTGTCAAACCGAAATTAAACTTCTTGTCGGGCGGAACACAAGTTGACTGGTAGGCTAGAAAGAATTTTTGTATTTTCCATACCATTTTATAAAACGGGTTTCCCTTCATTAGATTTTTCTGAAACAATAAAGACATTGAAGTCTAGTGTTTATTGGTTTTCCTAAAGCAATAAGTGACGCCACATCAAATCCGATTTTGAAAAAAGTGTTTTCTCTGTCAACACTCCTCCAGAAACGGTTATAGTGCACCCCGCCTCTTGTCTCGCAGTTGTCGTCATTAAACAACGATAATTGTAAAAAGTTTACCAGATATTCATTGTCACCTACTTCGACACATTAAAAAAAATGAGTGCAACAAACACGGCAGCTGCTCCAGCCACACAAACCATTGCTCCTGCAATAAAACTGAAGGGTGTTGTGAAACAGGTAAGATGGAAAAATGATTTGTGTCCAGTGCAAAAAAATAAATTATACAAATTTACAAAAAGAATCTAAATTCCAACACACATTGCCAGTCTGTCAGATTTTGGTCACAAACCAGAGGAGAAAAAAAGCGAAAGACAGCGCAGACAATGAACGACACTTCCACACGCACACATAAACGTCGGCAGCGAATTGGTCAAGAAACGGTTGCGCTGCGCAAAGAAATGAATACGCGCTATCGGATGACATGGGCGAGCAACACGGTAGACACTATACCAAGTGAATGAAAGTTCGTTTCAGACAGTGCCAACCTGGCAGATTTCGTTTGAGAAAAACGAATGTCGACAGCTCTGCCTGTCGCAGCGGCTGCCTCTTTTTCAAATAGTGGCGTTTGCCGGGTTTGCCTGCGTATTGTGTGTGGTGTTTAACCTCACTTTTTATTTTCTTGTTATCGCCTCTTCTCTGCTACAAGAAAGAAGCAAATTGTCATTGTTGGGCATAGTTCGTTTGCTGGTTTTTTCTTTTCTTGGAGAAAATGTTCTTGAAAATTTACAAGATTATGAAATATGTAATTTTTACATGACAAAAATTATTAAATCACTAACGACTAAGCAGATGGAGTAGTTATTCGTGATTTCTTTATGAAAAGTTTCAATTTGTAACTTTCACTTTTGTTTTTGGCAATTGTTTTTTTTAATAAGCAACAGAAGAGCGGATACTGCATGCCTTGGTGGATCATAAATGATGTCTGTTTATCAATTTCTGTCGCTGCCTTTGTTCAAATAACATAACTCGTGGCAGTTTTTTTGGTTACCAGTGGAAATAAAGCCATCCGCTATTGACTGAATTTTCCCTGAATGTTGGGAGGGATATACATATGTATAGATGGGTTAAGCAAACATATGTGGTAAGCATAATTGTGAAATTCATTTTCAATTATGTTGGGTTTAATGCCAGGAATTGTGCAGAAGAAAAAGAGGGAGGGGAGACTACTCTCCGCAGTACCTAAGTTCAATGAAATTACTATGAACTTCTGTTTATATAGTAAAAAGTGAACTCGAAAGTCATAGTTTTCACCTTTTTTTTGTTTGTTTATTATTAGGGCTACAATTTTCGTATTCTTCTACGTGAGTGTGCTTGACTTCCGATGCTAGTATTTAGCTAATATTGTAAATACTAAAATATGCGGGTATCTATGAAATGCACTTCAGACAAAAATGTATACAGTGCTATAGTGCATTGTAGTTAGTGCTAGGATTATAAAGAAATGACTGAGATACATAAATTTTTTAGAACTTTAAAAATGAAAATAACATTAAGTTATATTGTACGTTTATACCAGCAGACTACAACATTTCATCCATTCTATAAAATGGCCGTATTGTGGTAAATGACAAAATTTCACAAGAACTGAATACGTCTATCCCCAATTTAGAGATGTTTGTTTAAGCCCCGTATTCAGTTCTTGCGAAATTTTCGTATGAAATTTTAACTCTAAACGGAAGATTTTGTTGCAGAGAGTTACCACATACCTCTGATTTACCTTGCAAATATTTCATTAATACCGTCGAACTTCCATAACTCGAATCACCATTATCCAAAAAAAAATCGACTTACGGAGACTTGAGTTGTAGACTTTTATTTTCTAGTGGGGGAAACCTCATCATTTCTGGGAGGCTGATGAATAGTTTCTTCCATCGAAGACCTCACCATCACTCCGTTCTTCATAAGATTGGATCCTATGATTCAGGGCAATATCATCATCTGTAGGATAGTCAGTTGTACAAAGCTCATTATTTACTTCAATATTATAATCCGGAAGAGTAGCATTGCAAGTTATTTTGTTCGCTTTTAATCGTTTCGTAATCAGCTTCAATAAGTTTTAGATATTACTCAAAAAGTTAGTTCTCATTCCCATTCAGAATATTGACCAAATCCGGCATTTTGAAGCAATTCCATATGGTTTGATTAATGACGTATATCCAGAAGCTTTATTTCTTGTTTGCCTCTATGAGCTTTAGCGCTTCTTTTGCCATTCTTCTACGACAGAAATAAATAAATGGCTTTTGGATGTGCTGGACAATTATCAATAAACAACAATCCAATTATAGCACCCATTCTTCGAAAAGTTGCCCTATCATCCATGCCTTGGAGTTTACTTGATACTCTCCGGCTAACCACTTAACTCCACAAAAGCACCATTATATAGTATTTATATGTATGAATTTTCGTTCGAGATATGGAGAACTTTGAGATATGGAATTTCGAGTTACGGAAGGAGAGCTGTACGTTATTTACTCTCTTAAGTCTACTGCCTGCCAACCGATTTAGTTAGGGTTAGGAAAAATTCGAGTTATGGAAGTTTGACTGTAATTCATCATTTCACTCCATTCTATTTTTAATGCATGTGGTATTACTTTTGTTTACTAAAATAATCGAAATGTCAAAATTCCGGTCCCAAACAATTGTTTTCGTATGAAATAATTTTTGCATAACAACCCTGTACTTTATTTTACCTACGAAATTTTCGCAAAGAGCTGAGTACTAAAACTTTTTTTTTAATTTTTTTTTTTATTTGGAATTTATCTAATAAAGACAATAAGCAAATGTAATGAATACATAAAAATTACAGGAGTTATTTAATTCCAATGAACGAAATAACTTTAATAGATAAACAATAGTATTTTTTTTGACTTATTCATAATTTAAAGAATCAATAAATATTATTAATTTGCCAAGTCCAGTACATGCCTCCTAGTTATATTATTGTCGAGAAGTGATACAGCTAAGGGGTTGGGATGGTGTCTTAGTCTTTGGAGATAATTATCGCTGTAACGTTTTATTTCATCCTTTACGGTTAAGATGTTGAGACCAGTGCTTATTGTTGTATTTCTGACGTACCAAGGTGCATTTGTTATCAGCCTTAACGTTTTTGATTGATATCGTTCTAAAATGCTAATATTTGATTTACTCGAAGTACCAAATATTTGTAAGCCGTATGTCCACACCGGCTTAAGAATAATTTTATAGATTCTAAGCTTGTTGTTTAGGTTAAGTTGTGATTTTGGCCCTTGTAACCAATACAATTTTCGTGTTTTTATTTTAAGTTGCTGGCTCTTGGCTTTTATATGTGGTTTCCATATCAGGCGTTTATCTAAAGTCAAACCTAGATATTTTACAGTCTCTTTTTGTGGAATTGTTTCACCAAAAATGCTGACAGATGGACAATCACCACGTCTTAGAGAAAACGTAATTTGATTGGATTTCGCAGAATTTATTTGTAATGTTCCATTTTAAGAACCATTTTCCCAGTACCAAAACTGGGCGAAATTTTCGGTTGATGAAATTGTCGTTATTTTTTATTCACGTACTTCTTATGAAATGAAAATTTGAATGCAAATGCATCGTATATGGTATAATATTTGAAGCATATATCAAAACAGACAATATACTATATATAATTGACCCATCTCCACTACACCATAGATTAATTTATATATAGATTTGTTATCCATCTCGTTTGACGTTTCTCGTTGGGTATAGAATAGCCAACTATCTCAGTAAAATGAAGACATTTAGAGTGTTGCAGATGGGAGGTTGGATGTTGGAAAGTATTGCTTTATTAATACCAGATAGAGGCAACGGCTCAAAAACGACCAACAATAAATCAGCAACGGCATTTCGTTTTGTGCGTTAACATTTTTGTGTAAATTTACTAACAATAAAATATAACAAAAAAGTCCAAAATACTTTCAATTTCACAGTTTTGCATCAAGACGACATGAATAATGTGCTTACATTTTTGTAATTCCACCTTGTATACAGGGTGATTCAGGAAGTTCAGGACAAATTTCTCCAGCGTATTCCTTGGCTCATTTCATGAAGAAAAGTCCACTAGGACCATGTCCGAAAATGCAAGTGTGCGAAATGGCAGCGGGTTCAAAATTTTCGGATCGGTGGTCGGAGGGTAGCAGGGTAAAGTTGCTAACTTCTGAGCCAGTGGTCGGATTTTGTTGTTTTTGGGCTTGTTGGAAAGGTCTTTCAAAATGTGAATTTATGTGATTTTTTTTTCCGAAAACTCTGTATCTCGGCGATTTGACTTTTTTCTATTTTTTTTAATGATTCTGAAAGGCCATTTAAAGAACTTTCCAACAAAATCCGACCACTGGCTCAGAAGTTAGCAACTTTACCCTACTACCCGCCGACCGCCAATCCGAAAATTTTGAACCCGCTGCCATTTCGCCCCCTTGCAAGGAATACGCTGGAGAAATTTGTCCGGAACTTCCTGAATCAGCCAATTTACGTCAAATATCTCTCGCACCGACCGCACCAGGAATAGTATGAAAGGCGATGTCAGATGAGAATAATGGCAGGTCTATAAGACAAAACTCGATGGTTTCCGTAGTTTGGAGTATCGCGGAGTTCGGAACTAGTCATTCCAGTGACTGTGATTATCTGATTTGTCTATTATTCCAAACATAATACAGCCAATATTCACATTAGGAAAATGTTCCTGGCCTTGTAAGCTTGTAGTATGAAACTCATACATTAACTAAAAAAATAAAATGTGTAAATGTTTTATTAAAATAAATATTTATCCTGTTAAAATGTTACAAAATAAATTAATAACAATATCATTAAATCACAAAAATTACGTTTACTTATTGTTTTGTATAAATAACAACTAATTAAAAATATTGATTAGATAACCAAAAGTGGTTTTATTTCTGAAGAATTTTTCGAATTCAAATACGGAATTAATTACACTTTCGATCGAAATGGAAATTACAAGATATTCCATGAGACCAGAAGAAATAGCTTCCGATTTTCATAATAAAAATTGCTAATATGCATAAAGAGTTCCTATTATTCTTTACTAATATCAGATATGAATTTTTATAGATACATACGTATTGTTGTTGATTCTAGTATATGTGTGTTTGATTAAACAGCAGCCACAATATTTAAATGTGAAACATAAAAAAATTGATTAATTTTTTATTAGCGTAACACTTACCGACAAACAAAGAATGGTTTTCTTTCTACTACGATATGTTTTCCCTCCTTTAAAAACTCATTACCGCACACATGTCAGGAAATTAAAATCTTGTGTGCATTATTTTCAGACACTTTATATCGTTTTTGAGTTGAGTACCACAAAATATTCTCCAGGGCGTGATCCCTCAGTTGGACTCTATTCATGTGGAAACTTTTAAAGTCGTTTTACTCGATTCTATATTTTTTGAAAAATTAGATTTCTCACGAATGAGCAAAATCTAAATAATGCTGGGTACACACGAGAGAACATTAGTAGAAACATGGGCATATTCCACTTAATGTGTCATAGTGTGTAGCAAAGTTTTATGTTAAAATTCGTGTTTCATTTTTGGTTCTTCAAATATGAACATTTGGTTGATATTTTTTGTTTCCACACACAATGTTCACAATGTAACGATGATTACTGTTGTCTGCTGTCTTATTTTGTGAACTGTGATGTGCTTTTGTAATTCGCGAAGTAAAGAAAATGAAGGAGATACGAAAATGGTGACAATTGAAAATATGTAATGAAAATTGGAGAAGTTTTATAAATGAATGAAAAAAAAATTATAAAAATTAATGATTTTATTTAAATTGATTTTCTTCCGCGTATATTTGTTTAATAGATATTCGATAAACACACAGAACTGATGTTTGGTTTATGGTTCCGGGTTTGGTCCCATCGTCTGTATTAAAAAATTAAACCAGGATTCTTACACAAGTTACTACAAATGTTAATGCGTGTGTAGCCAGCATAAGAATTAACTCATTACTATAGATCACTTTCCTAGTTACAATAACTTTCAAAAAATGTTTTAAAATGAATGTAGAAAAATTATAGCCGCGCATGTAGTACTTATGTATATAATAAAGATATTTGTTTCTCATTAATTGTATAGTTAGCCCATAATATCTTAGTTTGCTGATATCAAAACCAAATTTAGAACCACAACTCAATATTTAAAACAATTACTTCCTATTATTTCTGTCTATACCTATACTAATATGATAAAGAGGAAGTGTTTGTGAGTTTGTTAGTTTGTATAAGGAGTAATCTCTAAACCACTCATCTGAATTTAAAAATTTTTTTCTCCAGTAGAATGCTACGTTATCACTGAGTGATATAGGCTGTATTTTATTAAAAAAAAAGGCATCTTTTCTAAAATTTAGGACGAAGTCTGCCGGGTTTGCTAGTTTCATATATAAATTTACGATATTGTTGTTAAAAATGTATCTTCAATGTAAATAGAATTGGAACTTGTCAATAGGTATCAGCATGTACACCTTTTTATAATAAGTGACAATTGAATATGAACGTGTCGCTCCAGCTAAACACAAATACGAAGATGAATTTTTTCTATACATACATACATTTGTATTAATTTGTATATAGTACATTGTGTATCGGATCCCTTATTCATATATGAACAAAAAAAATATTTATTAAATACATGCTATACTTCTATATAGAATCATATACAAATTATATATTTTTCAAATTATACATTTAATTGCCAGATCATCAAATGATTTCTTGCATCTTAAACACAAACGAAATGAAAATGAAAAAGTAGACGTGTACTGTTTTTCTCTTCGTACAGAAATTTCACAAAATACCGACAACAACGAACTGATAGCTGTTATCATTCTCATGCTTGATTTGATTACCTTTTTCGTAGTCTTTGTGCCAACATGTCTGCCTGCCTACCTGCACATTTCAGCTGCGACGATCAACAGCAACAGAGAAACACATAACACCACATAAAGTTGCTTGACTACTATTTGAATATTACATACATTATTCTTTCTTTCCTTCTTTTTTTTTTGTAGGTTAGTGTTTATTCACTTGTTGATAGTATTAATAATCATAGCATTAATATCATTAACAACAAGTAAACTGTTGGCCGCTTGGCGATTGTGTAAATTGATTTCTGTTTAAAGAGTATGTGTGTGTGTGTGTGTGTGCGAGAGTTCTAGCAACAAGTCAATGACTTGAACCCCACACAACCAATTCGCGTTTGCTACTCGTCCGACAGTTACAAGTGTTTTGTTTATTATGTAAATACTAATCAATAACTTCCAAGACAATCTTCCTCCTCCCATTAGCAAAAAAAAGTTTACTTGTTTTCCGTAGAAAAGTAAAAATTTTATATTCCGCAGATATTATAAACATATCGCACACACCCAGCCTAACTACAAAAGGGTCATAACTCAAAATCTTCCGATTTTTAATTTTTTTTTTGCTATTCAATTCTATCCCCTGTAGAAATCTATCGCCATTAGTTTCATCACTTTCGGCGAAAATAATACCGCTCGAATATGTATATTAGGCCGGGTGGAAAACAAATGTTGAACCAACAGGATTTGGTTAGTAAAAAATATAATTGGGTTACATTTTCAAAATTGTAATGATGGTTAAATGTTGTATGTGTCAACCTGGTATATACATACGTGCATCAAAAGTTTTGAAGAAAATCATTTAAAGTATGCAATAAATGCAGTTTACTTTAAATTTTAAAGTAGATAAGGTATTATTTTACTATTTACTGCAGCAACACAATTTTAAGAATTTAGAATGAATGGATTTTATAGAAGAACTAATTGTCCACACAACGTCCCTACAATTCAAAAATGTAACCCAACCCAATATCAAGATTAATTGATTATTCAAAAATTTATTTGATTAATGGGCTTAAATTTCAGCCCATGAAATGTGCGTAATCATAGCTCTGTAGCGCTCGCCGTGACTGAAATGGCCTTTCGGTTTTCGAATAAAATGGGTCAATGATGCCATCACCCCAAAATCCACAACAAACTGTCACTCTCTGTGGATGCATTGGCTTCTCGAAATTGGTCTCTCGTCCCTAGCAAATCAGTCTCGGTGGGTGCTTCATTTCGGCCAAAACTTATTTTTAACAAACGCACAGTTTGGGCAACACAGCACTCTCAACACATAGTTTACGACCCATTTGGGTCCGCGGGGGTATGATACTGACTGATAGTCAATATTTCAAACATAAATGCAATACTTAGTGTGTACGACTCTTGAACATGAGAACGTGGGTCCGACCCCTGCTCTGACCACCTAACATTTCATTCGATGACGGTCTCATCGCATATTGAAGGCGACACTATCGAGTGAGAAGCTGTACACAGTCCCATTCATAATATGTAATGGGGTTTTTCAATAAGAGCGCTACAAAAGTTTTTTTAAATAAAACAAAACCGGTTTTAGATACCAATGAAATTCTTTATTCCTGAGAAAGTACGTTCGATGCCATTATGTATGCAACTCGATTTCTTTTGCATGGCCACCAAGGGCACGCTTACAGAAGTCCAGACGCTGAACCCAATTTTAGACGGTTTTCAAGCATAAATCGGCCGATACTGCTGCAATTTCACGTTCGATATTCGTACGAAGTTCATCAATCGTCGCTGGCTTGTTGGCATAGACCATAGACTTGACGTAGCCCCACAGGAAATAATCTAACGGCGTCAAATCGCAAGACCGAGGCGGCCATTTCGTGAGATAACACGTTCACCAAACTTGGTTTCCAATAAATTGATTGTGGCATTCGCTGTGTGGCTTGTGGCGCCGTCCTGTTGGAACCACATGTCCTCCAAGTCCATATTATCCAATTGGGCCAATCCAATTGGGCCAAAAATATTCGGTTATCATTGAACGGTATCGATTCGCATTCACAGTAATGTGCCGGTCTTGATCATCACGGAAGAAATACGGCCCAATGACGCCGCCGGCCCATAATCCGCACCAAACCGTAATTTTTTCGGGATGCAATGATGACTCATGGATTACGTGTGGATTGCTGTCTAATCAATCACGCATATTTTGCTTATTGACAAAGCCAAAGACAAAGTTGAGGCCACTGACTCCAAATTTCGGTAGTAAATTTTAATAATTTCGACTCGTTGTTGGCTCGTGTATCTTTCCATGATGAAATGGCAAACCTTACTGAAGAGAAATATCAAAAGAGCGGGAAAAAATATGGCGTCGTTTGCTATCCCTATCGATTTACTTTTGTAACGTCTCTGTTGAAAACCCCTTTACATATTTATGTATTTGTATATTTTTCCAAAAACTGTCTGAATGATGAATAAAATTATTTAAATAGTGTGACCAATCAATATTCAAATTAATTGATTAATCATAATTTGTATTTATCACAATTTCTTGCTTATTCGATAACTTATTGATCACGATACAAATTCATCAAAATGTTATTGTATTGTAATTGTATGAATTTTATATTAGTTTCATAATATGGACTTTCAATATTCCTTACAGACTATAGCTGTGTCCGAGTACTTTTCCAGTAAAAATTATCAAGTAACTAGTTTTCGGAGAGTAAGAATGATTTTGCTCTCTGAGTAAAAAATATAACAAAAAGTACGCGAACAACATCCCATAAAACTTGCAAGAAATAAGAACTTTGTGTGTAAACAGTTGATATGCAATGTAAACATTGGAAGAACCAACAAACGCAATTCGAACAAAACATTACAAATCACCAAAACTGTTTTCTTTTTCAACAGAAATACTTAAAGATTTATAACAAAACATTCAAAAATCACATTTTCTCTTAAAAACTAAAATTCCAATGATAAATTTATTATGTTATATTCTTTCTACGTCCTAATTTTGGTTGTTTACATAAAACATATGTTTTAAAACATATGTATGTTATTACTTGAAAATTCTTACTGGCAAAAATTTCTCCAGTAAAAACTTGCAAGTTCTCTATCATCGAACTGTCAAAATAATCTCTCTCTTGCTCTCTCGTTACTGGCTTGTTGGTGTAAACGAACACTATCAAGTAAGAAATAGTAATAATTTGTACAAATTTGTACAAATTATCCAGTACCCGAACAGACTTTATAACTTAAAACTAATAAAAAAAATTACAGCAGACAGTTGTCCGAGGCCTTCGGCCACGGACTGTCCCTGCAGGCTGTGTCAGAGACACGGCCATTAAGTTTAACGTAGAATACGCCATCCGATAAGACAGAAAACATATATAACAATAAATTCATTTGCTTATATTATTTATCATTTATTGTTATATATGTTTTCTGTCTTATCGGATGGCGTATTCTACGTTAAACTTAATGGCCGTGTCTCTGACACAGCCTGCAGGGACAGTCCGTGGCCGAAGGCCTCGGACAACTGTCTGCTGTAATTTTTATATTTACCAACGGCATTTGATTCAAGTCCGTTTAAAAAAAAAATATTATGTTCAATTTTTTTAAACTTAATTTAATTTATGTATTTTAATTAATATTTTTATTGAAATAAGTTCTGCGAATGTTGAGAGGGCCGCCCTAATATTAAAAAAGGTTTACCTTATCGAGTCTTCGCATTAGCATTCGAGCGTTGTGTGAAAGCTTTACGCTTTACAATTCAAAATTAATGTTACAACAGCTTTATTGAAGCTTTCGCAAAAAAGCTTTATTACGTTAGCTTACTGTTTGTTTCACTTTTTACTAGATACATGTCGCCAAGCAACATTAGCTTGCTGTTCGTTTCACTTTTTACTAGATACATGTTCCTAAGCAATGTTGAGCAACCAAAAACACTCAACCAAACACCACACATATGTTTGAGTGTATGTGTTTAAACAATTTTCATTTGAGAAATTAAAATACTAGAAATATAGCAACCAATATGAAATGTATATCAAACGAAAGATAACTTCTTCATTTACCTACAAAAAAATTTAAAAAAAATTCATCTAGCCGTTTCCTCAAATTCAATGAAATAAAGATTACAACAATAAAAACCTGACATGACTCCTCATACCGTAAGGTAAGACGTATTCTACGTCAAAATCAGGACAATCAATATACCCACAAAATAATAAAAAATCACAGCAATTCCAAGCAAACAATCAAATTGATATGCTTAACAAAACTGAATTTAGAATCAATCAAATGGTAGCTATCGTTGCGAACCAAATTTGGAAAGAAAAACTTAGAGACCAGCACCGGAATTCTGTAACTTCTTACCGATAAAAAAGGGTAGTTAAATTGTCAATATTCATAAAATCGATAGGAAATAATATTTCATATATTTCAAATAATCTTTAAAATGTTAAAATAAATTAGAAAATTTAAAAAGTTCGTAACAAATCTGTTTACAATTTTATCTATCATCTTATCACCATTTTTTTACATTAAACATAGAACAGAACAGTACTCTCTAATAAACCTATTGTGATTGTTAATATCGTGTATCTAACATATTTGTACTTACATGGGGTTCTTTGTATCCTCCTTTATTTCCTTGTCACTTTTCTATTAAACAAAACTTTCTATTAACAAAACTACCATCACCTCAAGGAAACGTTCAGTGCTAAATATGTTATTATTTTCCCTTTATTTTTTTTTATCAGAAACTGTGTCTTTGTACCTATTTTTGTGTACCTATACTATCTCTGAATATTTGTTGATTTTAGCTTTTGCTCTGCTCCTTATATCCATATAATCGGCAATACAAGAAGCTTATTGCACTTTATGGCTTTTGAAAAAGTTTCATTTACGATGTTTTTGCGAATATTTCGGTTTCGATTGCTATTTGAAGATGATGATGCTTTGTTGCACATTGACCAGTGCATGTTGGTGTAGGTGGTATTTTAAATTTTAGGTCTGTGCAGGTGGCAATACAGAGCTTGCGTTAATAAAAAAGAGGTAAATACTATAACATTTTCAAATTGCATGTAGTTAGTTCATCTAGCTTAACACAACCAAGCTTCTGCGGTTGTATTCAATAGCCAATTCGATGGTTGCTCGCACATTTCGCGCTCCTAAACGAAGGGGAATTTTCAGCTCTATTTTGTATGCAGCATCATCACAGCAACCAGTTGCCAATTGATAGAAATATGAAATAAAACTTGTTATAATTTTAATAGAGCACAAATTAATCCACTTTAGTGCTGTTGGTATAATTGTTAACCTATTTTTTTTTGCCGTTGCACCTCACCGAAACACGTTGATGTAGATGACCCTTAATATTAAAACCATTCAGTCGTTGATCGTTCTCGCCCTAGTAGTTGAAAGTTTTGAAGTGGTTGTGAGAATGCAATAAGGGGCCTAAAAATGTGATTTTATTCTAATATCATAACTATAGTAATTTGAAATGATGTGCTTGCGTTGTTGTGTCTGTTGCAACAATTTTCAAACCTCAATTCGCAGAGGCATTTTATTCTAATCCGATTGTGAATTTATTCTATCACGAAATATCCGGGATATGGTAAATTAGTATAGTGGTGTATTGCGTCGTCTGAATACAAGCCATTATTTCAGATTCAGTTAGAAAGAAATCAAACATACATTAAAAGTATAACTTAGAACATTTGTAACTAGAATATTATGGCAAATGTTAACTTGTATAAAATAGTGAAATAAACCCGAATAGTTAAAACTTTTAAAGAGCACGTCTAACGTTTTATTGACCGTCTTCATGACTTCTTATATTCGAGTTGTGGCTGGATTGAGCGAGTAGACTTCTTGCATGCCTCTACATTTAAGTTTAAAAACGGCAGTTATTATAAGAAGAAATATATTATATTTTCAATCCAATATTTTTTATTGTATTTTAGTTCTAGCAAGAAAAACTGTAAATTTAAAATGCACTTTCTTCTTAAAAAAACAAAATTTGGATGAAATTTCCAATCGTCTGTTCATTAATGCGGCCGTCGGTGGTGCAATGGGTAGTGTGCGCGCCTCTTGTACTTGAGATCCCGGGTTCGATCCCTGCTCTGACCACCTTAAAAACAAAAAATTCTTTCGGCGGCGGTCACCTCGCATAGTGACGGCGACATTATCGAGTATTTAGCCATGAAAACGCTTCTCAAAATACCGTTCGGAATCGGTTTAAAAACTGTAGGTCCCAATCAGTGAGTGAAAAAATTAGAAAGCGCACAGCTCAGTGGTTGTGAGAAGCTCTCCACAATCCCTTCATGGGATGTAATGGGAAACGGTTTTCTTTTTTTTTTTGTTCATTAATGCCAGCAATATATTAGAGGCCAGATTTTAGCAGGACAGTAAAATAGCACAAATTAAAATTTTTGGAATAAGAATCATGTATTTTAAAAATTAAGTACCGATTGGAATGTACGGAACATGCTTTGAATCAAATGCTGGCAATGCAATTCTGTATTCCAGTCCAAAGATAAAAATTTCTACATACAAAATTACACATTTAACATCAGCTATAACTCAAAATTACAAAAGAGTTATTATAACACAAAAAAAAATAATTTTTTTGTGCGGTTGGTGTGATAGGTGCTGGTCGGCTTACACCAGGTGGAGTTACAAGAACTGTTAACATAAATTTGTCATGCCATTTTGGTTGAGAACCGTGAATTTAAACGTATTTTGGACTTTTTTTGTATACATTTGTGTGTAGATAACACAATAATTTTAATACCCAAAACCTCTATCTGGTATTATTAAAGCAATTCTTTCCAACATCCTACGCTCATATCATACCAAGCCAAATGTCAAAAATTTGCTGAGCGAAATGTTAAGTTTATTACTTATAACTATATGTATTAGTCAATGATAAAAGTACCCAATAATTGTAATAGTACGGGATTTTCTTTTACGAAAGGGAAGAGGAAATCATGACAGATTTTTTGAGTTATGACTTGTAGGTAGGGTGTGATATGTTGTAACTAGCAGCGGAAAAGTAACGAGCATAACATACCCAAAGGCGTAAGCCTCAAAAAATAAAAACTGTTTTTTTGATTGAATATAATACTCCACGCTAAAATATATACATATGTGCAAAATAGTAGACTTCCAAGTTCCTAAGGTAAGCTGTGGAATGAACGCGTTTAAAACTGAAATACTTTGGATTTTATAAGGTTTTTTGCTTCTCCTGTAAAATTTGGAAAATGAGGGATACCTCTTTGGGCATTTTAGGTGACGAAATATAGCTAATTATCCATTGGAATTTTGTTTTAAAATTAAAAAATTTAATTAAAAATAAGACAGTTTTGTTGGTGGTTGTTTAATTTTTTTATCAAACAACGTTTGTAGTTTTTAAATGTTTACATCACTAAATAGCTGTTTAGACAAAACAGTTTTAATTTATTGAAAGTTTTTACTGGATGGCTCCTATGTACTTTTTTGATGATTTCTATTGAGAGGGTAAAATCTTTCTTACTCGAAAATAGTTACTGGAAATGTACACATACATACATACTACACATATGTAAATTAGAGTGGCCCTTATTTGTAAGGTTTTTCAGCGATGAGGAGGTTTTTCAGTTTTCTATTTGAAAACACTTTTGGGAACTCTGAATTATTATTAGTCATGAATTATTATTAGTTATAATCTCTAATTTAACTTTGTTATCAACTAGTTTTTTGATCTTGCTATTTAATTAAAAGATATAATTGTTATGTAATTTCTTATTTAATGAAAACATATAATGTGTGTTATAAATGGAGTAGTTCTTTTGTAATTTATTTGTATACAATATAGCCATACCATTTTCAAAGATTTCTGAATTCATAGCCATACAACTTTATACCAAAAGCAAAAACATAACGTTTTTAATATTTCTCTATCTGGCTTGAATAGGCTAATCCCTTCGGATAGACGACATATATGATGATCTACAACCTCCACCAAATTTAACACACATAATCTCTCTATAGTTAGATATTATTTTATAGAAAAATACGAGGGTCCGGAACCGCGAATAATTTTATTACCTCATTTCAAAGAAATGTCTAAGGGTGATGCTTGCGAGATCTTTAGGGCGTTTGCCTTAGGGTTGTTCGATCGGAGAAAAATTCTGCACATACCAGTTTTTGAAGCAGGTGAACAAAACCGAGGGGTGGGAGCTTAACTTTTCTAAAGTGGGAAAATAAGGCCCACACTAATGTACATACTTAAAATTTTTTTGCATTTGAAAAGCTGATTCAAATTTTCACGTTTTCTTTACGGCAGGGTTGGCATTTAACAGCTGAGCTTGGACAACAACATAAGCCCAGAAAACTATAATAGATGTTCCGATTTTGTGTGCACCAATAATAATATCTGGCCGTCGGTGGTGCAATGGTAGTGTGCGCGGCTCTTGTACCTAAGATCCTGGGTTCGAACCCGGCTCTGACCATCTTCAAAAAAAAATTTCTTTCGGCGACGGTCACCTCGCATAGTGATGGCGACACTATCGAGTCTCTAGCCATGAAAAAGATTCTCAAATTACCGTTCGGAATCGGTGTAAAACTGTAGGTCCCAATCAGTGAGTGAAAACTGGAAAGCGCACAGCTCAGTGATTGTGAGAAGTTCTCCCCAGTCCCTTCATGGGATGTAATGGGAAACCATTTATTTATTTTTAATAATAATATCTGCGCAGGCCTTACATTCTAGCCATCTTATCATGATGTATATCATAGTGCTATAAGAACACCTGATTTGATTTTTTTCTTGTCGTGCCGTAGGCCAGTTGTCAAATTCATACGTATATTCATGGTAGAATTATCTATTAGGTAGTCGCATTAGCAATTCCGTGGTTAAGCTGTCAAAATTAGCTTAATAATAAAAAACACTATGTACACAAAATGTGAAAAATTTTATAAGCTTGTCTTACTTGATACAAAGTTTATGCTATTAAATTGAATTTTGATTGAAATCCTTTGAATTTTATTAACAAACAAAAAGAAACTAAATCGAATTTGACAGCTTACCCACGGAAAAGATGAGAAAACCACATATCAGCTGGGCTGACAGGTTTACTCGATAGATAATTTTACCATGCGTAAATTGTTTTTGTAAATTTTTGTTTACTTTAGCTGTGGTATAAATTTGTGTTGAATTCGACAGAAAGCCTATGCGAAACAAAAAACAAAACCGCAACACCTACTGGAACTACCTTTATTATTCTACCATGATGTATACCAACAAATAATTTTAACAATAGCCTCGTTTTTTTTCGTCCAGTATATACTAGAAGTGTATACTGATCGAAAAGAACACATCGCCTTTAAGCACAATTAATTTGGCAGCACTTTTGTCGACTGTCAAGTGTAGCACTTGAAAAACAGAAATATTGAACATTTACCCGAATGTATTTGTTTCTTTATTTGTCACTTTAGCTGTGTCAGAGCTTCTGGACTAGAGCGAGCATACATTTTTGCCTACAAATCGATAGAACGTGCGTTCAAACTTCAGATAATGCACATAATTAAAATATTTTTTTAATTATTTCTCGTACTAATTACTCTATTTTTTATGATAACTCATTTACCAGCAATATTAAAAAAATAAAATCATTAAAATATAGTTAAAAATCTCGCGGTTGTTAGTTGCATGTGGTACCCATCATGCCACCTTTGAATTTCAAACGGCGCCACAATACTTGAGTACAGTAAAATTTCAGTCTGCCTCAGGGAACGCTGAAAATCGTGAAACTAAAAAATGTTGACAAGTTCACATTTTCATTTATTTAACTTTTTTTAAAACCCGACAACTCTACTATCCACTGCTCGACTTACAGTGGAAAATTATCGACTGTAACGTATACACTTATCATTTGTATGGGGAAACGCGTATACTGGACGAAAAGAACGAGGCTAATAACATATTTGAATTTAACAGTTATGCCATGAACGAAATGATCAAATAAAACCAGCTTGGGCGTAAACATCACCCGTATAAATACATTTGGTTATGCCATTCATTTAGCTTAGTTAAGCGAAGTTCACATTATCAGATTTATCTGACGAAAAATCGTATCTGCAGGAAATGTAAACACATGTGGACAGATAAATCGTTTGGTTTTCAAGGCTGAATACTTTGCTGTTATCTTTTAAAACAAATGGCGATGTAAGAATAAACGGATTAAAGAAAAGTAATTTATTTATTTTATTTATTTATTCAGTATTGTAATACAAAGCCATCCAGGCCAAAATATAGCTATACAGTAAAAACTCGATTCTTGCACGTAATGAAAACTCGGCTCGGTGCAAGTTTCGAGGTTGTCACAAGCACCGAGTATTAATTTCCCATACAAAATAAAAGGCACATACATCTGTTTATGACACCGAACCTCTCAATAGTCAGCTTAAAACTGATTCAACGACGGGGATTTCCCGAAATGTATTCAGTCTACGAAAACGTAAACAAAGCAGCACGTAAGAGTAATACAAAAATGTTGCTAGTATCGAGTTAAAAATTTTCGGATGTCGCAAGTACTGAGTGCGTAATGAAAAATATTTCTATGTTGCAAGAATCGAGGTGTGCAAGTATCAAGTAGGTGCAAGAATCAAGTTACTACTGTAATTACATAAAATTTTACTTTGAAAATTAAAAGGGAATACAAATGAAAAATTACAAATGTTGGGGCGAAAGTATTTAAATGATTATGAAATTAAATAAACTAAACATGCCGAAAGGTGCGGGGATGACGGAGATTTCTTTTGCATTCACTTTGCCGCAGGATTCTCTTATTTGATTGGCAGATGTTAGTAAATCAAAATCTCTAAACATGGTATTTCGATTGCTGTGTGTCCAGGGCTTTACTTCAAATGAAGTCTATCAGATAAATCGTTTGGTGTGGACGAAAAGATAACATTGCATCTCAGATATGTCTGTCAGAGTAATCTGATAATGGCAACTACATTTCAAAACATCTCTGATTTCGTGTGTGTGTGATCATTTCCTCCATGAGTGCAGCTAACTTCGCTAGTCAGACTATCAATGGTGTTCTTTTTTTTTTGCTGAACACGTGAACACGTGTGTTTAGAATTTGGAGATAAAAATAGTTGTATGTATTGGCGTAGAATTAAAATTAAGTAATAAAGTTTAACACAGCATCATTTGTACAATTTTAAATTAACTTTTCTTTTACTCTTTCTTTACTACAGGTTTTGTCTGGTGATACCGTTGTTATCCGCGCCAGCAAAGGTGCCCCACCACCGGAAAAACAAATCACATTCTCTTATGTTCTTGCTCCCAAGTTGGCCCGCCGTCCAGGTGCCGGTGGCGATGAAACCAAGGATGAACCTTGGGCTTGGGACTCCCGCGAATTCTTACGTCAAAAGTTGATTGGCAAAGAGGTCACTTTTTCTTTTGAGAAACCACCAAACTCTAACCGCGAATACGGCTTCGTTTGGTTGGGCGATGAGAGCGGTGAAAATGTAGTCCAAACTATGGTTAAAGAAGGTTTAGTTACAGTACGCCGTGACAGCCGTCCCCCCGAGCAACAAAAGCAAGAAGAATTGCAAAAATTGGTTGAATTGGAGGATCAAGCCAAACATGCTGGTCGTGGTAAATGGGCCCCTAATGCCAACCCTGGTGATCACGTGCGTCAAATTAAATGGACTCAGGATAATCCCTCGCAAATTGTTGAGTTGTTCGGAGGTAAGCCAGTGAAGGCCATTATTGAGCACGTTCGTGATGGTTCAACTGTGCGTGCCTTTTTGCTGCCCGAGTTTTATTACGTTACCTTAATGATTTCGGGTATTCGTTGTCCTGGTGTCAAATTGGACTCTGAGGGTAAACCCGATTTAAAGATTAAGGTTCCCTATGTAGATGAAGCCCGTTTCTTTGTTGAGACAAGACTGTTGCAGCGTGAGGTGCAAATATTGTTGGAATCTGTAAACAATGCCAATTTCATTGGTACCATCCTCCATCCTAAGGGCAATATTGCTGAATCTTTGTTGCGCGAAGGTTTGGCCAAGTGCGTTGACTGGTCAATGGCGTTGATGAAAGGAGGTGAGTGAATTGCATTATCTATACTTATTCAATAAGGCAACTCAATTGCACCCATTCTAAAAATTGGAATATAAGGTGATTTATCGTGCATGCGCACGTTACCACTTGTAATTATGCATTGCTTAGTTTTACTAAGAGCTCATTGAGCGCCTGCTTATGAAGGCTTTAAGCTAAAACTAAGGAATGCTATATAAAATTGACGGACTCCAAGATTTTTAGGCTGTATACCATTGGTCTTAAAATCATTTCACCCCGTCTACAGTTCCTTCAAATGTTAAGTGTTCAGTTAGTTAGCAAGCGGCAACTCCTTGGAACGGTGGAAGTGTTACTGCAAGTACGCCTTTAAAAATTAGTCAATTAAGGCGCTTCTATGCCAATTTTATTTTAAAAAAATTGTATTTTTCAAAATTCGTTTTCGTTCAAAATGTGAAATTAAATTACCCGAACTTATGATTCCGTCTTTCTTACTGAACACTAATATACATACATATCTATATTTATATATTTACATTTATTTATTATCCTTTTGCTACTGTTATTGATGTACCAATTTTCTATTTTCGTAGGCGCTGAAAAACTTCGTGCTGCCGAACGTGTAGCAAAGGAGAAGCGATTGCGTTTGTGGCAAGACTACAAATCGAGCGCTCCCACGTTCAACACCAAGGAAAAAGATTTTACCGGCACTGTGGTTGAGGTATTCAATGGTGATGCCGTCAATGTTAAATTGCCAAATGGTCAAATCAAGAAGGTATTCTTCTCTTCTATTCGCCCACCACGAGATCAACGCGCTGGGGTTGGCGCTGATGGCGAAGAAATTAAAGCTCCACCACGCCCCAAAAACTACAGACCACTCTATGAAATTCCCTTCATGTTTGAGGCTCGCGAATTTCTACGTAAGAAATTGATCAACAAGAAGGTTCAATGCGTTTTGGACTATGTTTCGCCTGCACGTGACAATTTCCCTGAAAAGTACTGTTACACCGTCCTCATTAGTGGTCAAAATGTGGCTGAAGCCATGGTTGCTAAGGGGCTGGCATCTGTGGTTCGTTATCGTCAAGATGATGATCAACGCTCATCTTGCTATGACCAATTGTTTGCTGCTGAAAATCAAGCTATCAAGGGTCAAAAAGGTATGAATGGCAAGAAAGATACCGCAACAATGCGCGTCAACGATCTTACTGTTGATCATTCCCGCATTAAGATCCAATATTTGCCCTCTTGGCAACGTGCTTTGCGTTCTGAAGGTATTGTTGAATTCGTAGCCAGCGGCTCCCGTCTGCGTTTGTTTATCCCCAAGGACAGTTGTCTGGTGACATTCTTATTAGCTGGAATATCCTGCCCTCGATCGTCACGTCCTGCCTTGAATGGTGTTCCCGCCCAAGAAGGTGAACCCTACGGTGATGAAGCTTTGACATTCACCCGCGACCGCGTGTTGCAACGTGATGTTTCTGTACACATTGATACCACCGACAAGAATGGCACCTCCATTATTGGATGGCTGTGGACCGACAGCAATATAAACTTGTCTGTCGCATTGGTCGAGGAAGGTCTTGCCGAAGTCCACTTCAGTGCTGAGAAATCTGAATACTACCGCCAATTGAAGAGTGCTGAAGAACGTGCCAAGTCTGCCAAGAAGAATATATGGACCAACTACGTCGAACAAGTAGTTGAGGAGCAACCCGTTGTCGAGGAGAAGGAAGATAAGGCCCCAGTAGAACGCAAGGTTAATTTGGAAGATGTAATTGTTACTGAAATCACGGAAACCTTATCATTCTATGCTCAATCTTGTGCTAGTGGCTCAAAATTAGATGCTTTGATGTCGAAATTACATTCGGATTTCCAATCGAATCCACCAATTGCTGGTACCTACACACCCAAACGTGGTGATTTGTGTGCAGCTCAATTCTCGGCCGACAATCAATGGTATCGTGCCAAGGTTGAACGTGTTCAAGACAACAAAGCCCATGTGCTGTACATTGATTACGGCAACAAGGAGGTATGTTATAATCCAAAACTTTACTCTTTATTGCAGGCTCCTTAGATCCGTTTCCGTCTCAAAGAGAAACGCATGAGTCATAAGCTTGCTAGAGCAAATCTCTGCTTTATTTCCATTATTTCCCACAAAGAAGTTTGACTAAAATTTGTAATGAATTTAAACTTAGCTATTGTCATAATTGCAATTAGAAGTATAACAAATGAAGATCGAGTTAGAAATGGAAGATTTAACTTTAATATTTTTTTAAAGTTTTATGATTGGAAACTTCTACAGTGGTTTACATTTCGCTTCGAACGCAATTTATGGTTAGGAGTCATCGTAATCTTTGTGACAAGAGGGAAACGAAGTTACAAAACTAAAACAAAAAAGAAATAAAAAGTTGTTATGTATGTATGTATGTAGTTGCCAGAGCCTTTGATAATATATTTACATTTGTATTCCTTTAAAAACGTAGTTAAACGTAGTTAGTTAGTTAGTTTGAAAAGAGGGATGCGGTGTTGAGTGTTCAGAAGGAGCACTCTAAACCTTCCCATGTCAGTAAGACATGCACTTAAGCCGCTAAATTCGACCTGTTGTGCACTCTAAGTTTATCCTACTACTTCACTATGTCCCTTATAGAAATTCGGTGCTATTCACGAAATTCCTTAGTTTGTTCCAGTCCATACCCACAAGTTTGGTCATGTCCGGTATCGTACTATCCGAAAGATATCTGGATGTAGCTTGTGTGAAGGCCGGGCAGTGGCATAAGAAGTGCTCCATCGTCTCATCGTCCTCCATGCATGCCCTGCACTCACTGTTCGCCACTAGTCCAATAGGGTACAGGTGGGCCCGTAGTCCCGAATGCCCCGTTAAGACTCCCATAATTTTGCTCATTTCGGATTTTCCCAGTTTCAGCAAACCTTTGGTCCTCAATCCATCTGGGTCTCCCCATAGGATCTTTGTGATCCTGCCTACTGATTCCCGGTTCCACTGGGCTATATGTGCCGAATCCGCCCATTTACTTAACTCAGCCTTCGTCACCACAAAGGGTTTCGCTCCATCTAGGCTCACCGTTTGGAGTTCCCTGGCTTTCGTTGCAAGGAGGTTCGCTCTCTCGTTGCCGAATACTCCGCTGTTTCCCGGCACCCAGATGATGTTGAGTCTGCCGTGCATAGAGTAATCGTTTATCACCTTACAGTCAAGGACCGTTCTAGATTTGACAGTGATTTTGTTTTAAAATTTGTCTATGTTGGACACGTATTGAGAATTGTTTATAAAGTTGCTTTTATAGCAACTTCACTAAAGTAAATTTTTTAAAGCCAATATTTTTCGAAAGCTCTTCCTAAATATAAACTATTGCGTTACACTTTTTTTACAGAATGCTAAAACGTCCCTTAAAGTTTATTTCTTATATTAAATTGTTACAATGATTGCCAAGTGTAATTTTCTTAAATAACATTAATTGAATTTCTTTTTAATTCAAATCGAATCAGAATCATTGGTTTTTAAAGCAAATATTTTCAGACAACATTCGTTAATATAAAACATCCTCGAAATCAAAGTTATCTATCAGATAAAAATGTACATTTGCACCCCTAATTAGAAATCCTCATTATCTTTAGCCTAATACGATAACAATTGATCAGAATAGGTCTGTAACTATCTACTTATATTAGGTATATTTAAATCAAATTTGTCCCGGAAAAATATAATTGGATGCGAGAGATATAGTTAGGTCTGGCGTGATATAAGACATATCTAGCTGCAGATATAGCATATCTCGTGAGATATAATCAGATATTTGGCTGTATAATCAGATATATATTCCGTACTCTTTTTTTTCCAAGTCTGATGCCGAGGAACCCACTCCAAACTTCGTTACGATCTCAACTCGCGTCTCTCTGCTTTTGTATAAATATTTATTTTTCAACATTATAAATTTGCTAACTATCTATCATAACAAATGACGTTTTTTTTGTCAAAGATTGCAGTTTTTTTTAAACTAAATTCCAGGAATGTGTAAATACTTTAGAGAGACGAAATAAGATAATTTTGAAAGAAGAGGTGTAGACTTCTTTTGTAATTTAAATCAACAGCCATTAAGTTGCTAAAAATTGTTAGTTAACTAGCATAATCTATACATTTTAAGGATTACAATTGAGAAGTTTTCTTTTGCAAATTTATTTGTAAAGGTCCAACATTTTGTTTTATTTCTAAGCATACTAAAATTTTTAATTTGTGTAAATATGTATATGTGATTATGTCTGTACCTATTAGATACATATATTTTTCAGATCTAATTAGGTCTGTAAAGATCTAAGATTTTTTTAACAAGGTTTTTTTTTTAAAAAAGTCTTGAAAGCATTTAATTTTAAGCATTATTGCATTATATATTAATCGATATTTTTTAAAATTATTTTCAGATTGTTCCTTTCACCCGTTTGGCTTCATTGCCATCTGGTTTCTCTGAGAAACCTTTTGCTGTCGAGTATGCTTTAGCATTGGTTCAACTGCCTCAGGACATCGAAGACAAAGAAGAAGCATTGCGTGCCTTCGCTGAAGATGTACTGAATCGCAAGGTTCAGATCAACATTGAAATGAAGGCAGCAACCGGCCCTGCCCTGGCAACCATTCATGATCCCACTACCAACGTCGATATTGGCAAACAATTGGTGACTGATGGTTTGGTTTTGGTGGAGAAACGTGGCGAGCGTAAACTTCGCGAATTGATTGATCAATACAAAGCTGCCCAACAAGCTGCCTTGAATGCTCATTTGGCCATTTGGAAATACGGTGACATTACCCAGGACGATGCGCCAGAATTCAGCCGCTAAACACGCACGCCATTTCGCGTGTGCATTTAGCAAAAGTTGAATGTTTGTCTGCCACATACCCGCCCTTTAAAAACAACAACAACAATACACGAACTAAAATTTCAAAACATCCCAGACGAAGCAACAACAACAATTATGGTAGAGGTCTATATGACAACAACATCAGCAACAACATGTTCTCGTGTTTAAAACAAGCTTCCAATACAATAAGTAAATACAACAACAAACATGAACACCAACAACAACAAGAAAACTCAGCAATCAATCAACAACATTTAAAAAAGATAAATAAAAATTCCTTTTTTTTATAAATAAAATAAAAAATTATTAAGCAACAAGAATATTCTAATGATAGATCTATTACAACACACAAGGAACTAAATTTTTTCAATTTATAAACAAAAATATATTACAAAATATATATACCGCTTTTCTCAAGTTAACTATTATTAAATGATAAAAGAAAAACAAGAACAAAAATAACAAAAACAAAAGAAAACAGAACGACTTAATTTTTTCAGCTTCAAATTTATTTCTGCGCATTGATTATATATACATAGAAACTATAAAAAACAAACATTTCTTGTTATGTATTTCTCCCTCCTTCCCAAGACAATTTCTACTTTTTTGTAATGAGATCACATTGCGTTCCTCACCTTTTGTTTTTTTATTTTTCTATATAATTTTTAGAGGATTATAATGAACATTTTTTTTATTAAGAAGAATTATAAATATTTCACATATATTTTGTCATTTTTTTTTTAAAGATAAATTTAAATTCAAAAATACACGGATGTAATTAATAATGAACAAAAAAATTTAATATTGATGTTTGTTTTTTCTCTAAAATGTGACAAAAGACACCGTGGAAAGAACTTCTCAGTTGCCGAGGAACCTTTGAACGCAAGTCAATTTTGAAAATCTAAGACTTAAATCATAACATGAAAACAAAATATCTGCTGTCAACAGTTGTCAGCTACTTGTATTTATCGTTCCAATAAACTACTAACTGGCGTTAGACCTCATTCCTGTTAACGTTAACTGGGCGATAAATTTTAAGCATAAAAAATGGTTTCCCATTACATCCGACGAAGGGATAGGGGAGAGCTTCTCACAACCAATGAGTTGCGTGCTTTCTAGTTTTACACTTACTGATTGGGATCTAGTTTGACACCGATTCCGAAATGTATTTGTAGTGTTGTAGTCGTTCTAATGTCGCCGTCGCATGAAATGTTGGGTAGTATGAACAGGGATTTAAGTATACATTGAGAAACTGAAATTTTGCTAACCGGCACTTTATCGTTACGACAAAAGATTGCCGGGCATTGAGAAAACGTCTCTAAGATGATTTCGGGAATATTCGAAACACTGGTGTATCCGGAGTATTACCATTGACAGACCAATAAATTGGTGAAATTCGAAAAATAAGTTAATCATTGAAAAAATGTTATTTCACTTGAATAATGCTATCACAGGTAACATTCAGTTTTGTGGAAAGAGAAACGAAATGAAGCTGGCTGGCACATGGGCGTAGATTTGTTATATCGAAAGTTGTAATTTTAGCCTCAGTGCTTGAAAGTCATGTCATCTAAATCCTATTATACTAGGCAACTTGATTCGAAAATGAATTCCTTTCACATTCAGTTTTTAAACCAAATGAGCGTTCCAAAATACCCATTTACTTTTCAAAACAGATCCACGGTTCACATTTCAAAAGCAATTTGTTGAAAAATTTACAAGCCTCAAATGTTGGTTAATATCGTTGTCTGAAATCAAGCTGGACTAATAAACATTTTCATTTATTTTGCAGATTCAAAAACTTTCTAATCAAATGGACACTGGTAGTAGGAGGGGACTATTGAATTTCGTTAAATAAATCATTGTCGCTCACACGAACCTAAAATTTTGTGCGGATATGGAGTGTGATAAAATACGCTACAATCAATAAATCGTTTTTGATTTTTATTATTAACCTTACCAAATGAATTAAGGTATGGGTTCCTTTTAAAAATGTATAAAAACTTTTAATGCATCATGTGAAATGCTAAGATTCGAATTGCATTACTATTAGGATAAGAAATTGGAAAACAAAATGTTAATATAATTACTATTAAAACAAAGAAACCCAAGATTCATGGAGTTTACGGAAAATATTAAAACTGCATAAATGTGGAAAATAATATGATGCATAACCCCCATTCCCTGTGTTTGTCCCAACTTAGGAGCTATACAACAATTATAGCTGTCATTTTGTATGCAATTTGATATATGAACTGTTGGTTAGCTCAAAAACCAGGATAGTGAAAATAATCCAAACCCCATTTTACTTCTCCTTAGATTTGTCCTTCTTCAATATATCCACCTTTTTGATTAACTCATCGATATTCAGATCACCAGGTATATTTAAAGCCTCCTAGAAAAATACATCAAATGTTTTATTTCCACGAAAGATTTGTTTAAAGTCAACCTACCAACCGATCCTGAAGACTTCTCATGTTGGCTGCTATATCTAACTTGGTAGACTGCATTTGAGCCTCGGACACAAGGCGTTTGTTAATAGATGTAATAAATCTACAAAAAAAAATAAAATAATCCTATTATTTGATTTGGGTTTCTGGACTTTAATAATACAAAGCTTACTTTTCCAACAAAATTGATTCAATTTGTTCCTTTTCCAATTCTTCTTGCTGTTTTTTAATTTCATTTCTAAGTTTTGCTATCATTGATTGATTTTCTATATTTTCCATCTTCTTTTTGTAGTAGAATGCTTTAAGATTTTGAACACGCATATCCTGCAGATTCGTTACATGTTGCAATTCCACACAATCGTCTAGTAGGGTATGAATACTATCGTCCAGCTGACACATTTCGAGACCCACTAATTTTAGCTGATATTCATAGTGTTCCCCTGTGAGATTAGAAAAAAAGTGGATTAAAATGTTTGCATTTAAGGAAACTATGAGAAGGGACTAATATGTACTTCAGTATGGAAAACCAGAAAAAGCAAATATCCCGTGGAATATTTAAAAATATTAATTTGTGTCGGGAGATCGATCGGAAACACTAATTTAAAAGGCAAATAATTTACTGGACTAGAACTAAGTTTTTGACTTACTCAATTTTTTTAATTGATTGATTTCCTCAGATAAGAGCAGTGAATCTATTTAATGAAACTTAATTAAAATTCCGATATAAATAAATAAATAAACAAATATAAATACCCATTATATTACTGTAAACAATTTCAAGTAAATGCGCTATTGGCACATTAAAAGACCAACTCTGTTCTAGAATCGTTGCCAGATATCAGTATTGGCATATTTGAGAGTATACTAGATTTACACCGTTCGTTATAAAGCTACCAGTTGAATTGTCGATAATACTGTTTTAAACACTATTACCATAAAGCAACTATGGTACAGACATGGTAGAATTATCTATTAGGTAGTCGCCGCCGGTGGTGCAATGGTTAGTGTGCGCGGCTCTTGTACATGAGAACGGGGCTTCGATCTCTGTTCAGACCACCTTCCTTGCATAGTGATGGCGACACTATCAAGCATAGATAAAGGAAATAAGTAGATATCGCACAGGTGTTGTCAAGTACTGCCACTAGGTGCTGTGTTGTCGTTTTGTAACTTTCATTGACGTTTCTCATAACATTCACTGAAGTATATTCAACAGTGTGGGACATTTTTTCAATACCAAAATAGAATCATTTTCCAGGTTGTGCTATTCGAACAACTAATTTAGTTTTTTTCATGTCGTTGTGTTCCCCACTTTCTAATTCAAATGCATTTTGGTTATGTGCTTTTTTGGTGTACTGTTATTGTTGATATTTGTTTGTGTTGACTTGTACCATGGTACAAAGAAATGGTAGAAGCACTAGCCCAGCTGATTTGAACTTTTTTCTGGAGTGAGTATGAGTAAGTTTTCCTCTTATGTCAAAGTTTGTTTACATTTGTTTGTCTGCAACCCCCGTTCGCCACCAACTGCTGTTTTTGAAATATTTCTCTGCAAAAATTACATAGGAAAGTTTTAATTTTCACACTTAAACACTTTCAATATATCAAATAACACTCAGTCATTTTCTAAATGGCACTTTTTGCAAATTTGTTTACATTTTCATCATTGACTTGACACAACACAGACACTGAGCAAAAACAAAATGCCTGTTGTTTTTGGCTTGTTGTATTTGTTGTCGTACTGCATCTACCATTATATTTCTACCATGACTTGTACAGAATCGGCCCACTAAACAAAACAAAATACATACCTGTTGATGTTGCCTACAACACCTACTGCTATCACCTGTTCTAAATACATCTCGCAAGGTATGTTTTGGTTGGGATCAAACGTTATAATTATTGCTTTCAGCTCCATCTAGAAAATATCCCATTGAACAAGAAATTTCCCAAGGAGTGTGCGATATCTAGTTAATTCCTTTATCTATGCTATCAAGTACTTAACCATGAAAAAGCTTTTCAAAAATACCCTTCGGAACCGGTGTAAAACTGTAGGTCCCAATCAGTGAGTGTAAAACTAGAAATCCCACATCTCACTGATTGTGAGAAACTCCTTTTTGACAGCTTACCCACGGAAAAGGTGAAAAACCTCGAATCAGCTGGGCTGACGCGTTTACTCGATAGATAATTTTACCATAGCTATAGAGAGGGAAATTTACTCACGGAGAGGAATGCCAACAAAGAAAACGAGTGAAGCGCGTCGTTTCTCTGCTCTCTCCCTCTCTTCGTTGCGTATTTCAATACATGAGCAGTTTTATGATGATGTTATTGTATCTAACTATAGAAATTCCAACCATATTTAAATAAAATTACATAAAAGTATGAAATAATCAAGTTATAACGCGGGAAAGAAATTCGTTTGAGTGAATCGCGTCGACTTTTTTGGTTCTCTTCTACTAGGGTTGCCAAATTAAGCCGGTTTTTTCTTCTCTACTTGTACATAGATAAAGCAAACGGTAAAGCAAAAAGGATGTACAAGTAGAGAAGAAAAAAACACCGCAATTTACTTTATGTAATTTTAATTAAATGTGGTTTGGAATTTCTATAGTTAGATACAATAACATCATCAGAAAACTGCTCATGTATTGAAATATTCAACGAAGTTTTCTCGTTGGCATTCCACTCCATGAGTAAACTTTCGTCTCTCAAAGACGATCTAGAATTAGACAACCAGTAGATGTGCGCAATTTGGCAACACTGGTAAAAGAGAACCAAAAAGTGCCAGGTATTCACTCAAACACATTTCTCTCTCGTATCATATCTTGATTATTCCATACTTTTTGCATAGTTTATGAAATTTTATTTCAACACGGTTGGAATTTATATAATTCTATACAATAACACTATCAAAAAGCCGCTTGTGTATTCAAATATTCAATGAAGAGAGTAAGAGAGAGGGCAGATAAGTGCTAGGGTTTCACTCGTTTTGGTTGTTGGCATTTGAGTGAAGAGAAATTTTGACTGTCTATTTGTACATCGTTTTTGCTTCTCTCAAAGACGATTTAGATTTAGACGACCAGAAGATGTGCGCAACTTGGCAACCCTGGTAAAATAGAACAAAAAGTGCTAGCAGTTCACTCAAATGCATTTCTCTCTCGCGTCATATCTTGCTTATTTCATACTTTTTGCATAGTTTATGTAATTTTACTTCAACATGGTAGGAATTTGTATAGTTATGTAAAATAACACTATCAAAAAGCTGCTCGTGTTTTGGAATATTCAATGAAGAGAGTAAGAGAGAGAGTAGAGAAGTACTAGGGTTTCACTCGTTTTGTTTGTGGGCATTTGAGTGAAGAGAAATTTGGCTGTCTACTTGTACATCGTTTTTGCTTCTCTATACCATAGTTGCTTTATGGATAAAGTAAACAAATAGATGAAGCACAACTGTTGGGAAAATTTTAGTGAAATGGGTAATTTTCTAGATGTCGTTGAAAGTAATAAATGGGATTTTTTTGTTCCCAAAATATAAAGTCAAAAAATATGACAATAAAAATCTAAAATTTCATATCAAAAGAAAAAATAATTATCAACAAAAATATCAAGAATACAACACGTTACTTAAAGTACAATATCTGATGGCCATCAAATTGCAAAGCCATGTCACCGCCGTCTATGTCCTAATAAATTGGTTCTTCCTCATGGCTTTGAAATAGTTTTCTTTTTTTTTATAAGAAACAAATGCTACTATGTAAAATTTTGTCACAATTTCCATTGTTTAAATACTTTCACAAAAATTTCGCACAATTTTGAATAAACGTCAGTGAGAATTATGGGAAACTTCAATGAAATTGACAGTAGTACAGGACAGCACCTAGTGAACAAGGTTGACAATGGTCGCGCTATATCTATTATTTCCTTTATCTATGATTAGAAGTACCATAAGAAGAAGCCATAAGAAGTACGTGTATAAAAAATAACAAAAAATTTCGCTAACTTTTCACTTGACTCAGCTCTTTGCGAAAATTTCTTATGGAAAATTAAGACAGGGTTGTTACGCCGATTTTATTCCGTACGAAATCAATTGTTTGATAATTGTTTGGATTGGAATTTTAGCATTTCAAAAAAATAAAATGGGGTGCGTAGATGGATAATAAATGAAATATTTGCAAGGTAAATCAAAGTTAGGTGGTAACTCTCATTGCAACAACATTTTCCGTTTAGAGATAAATGACAAAATTTCTGACGAAAATTGCGCAAGAACTGAATACGGGGTTTATTCATAAAAAGTTGTGAGATGTTTGAGACACACTTTATCACACAAAAAACGTCTCTCAAACCTCTCACAACTTTTTAGGAATAAGACGGTTAGATTATCGCAATATGTGGATTAAAGGATTATTTATAAATATGACATTATATGGCCTATATCTAAATTAGAACCACCTTTCGCGTCAGCTCCAATCTTTGTTCATACACAACTATTCGTTCAGAGATAGATGCTATTTTTTGGCGATCACCTTTACTTCTCGGATTGAATAAAATGACCATTTCCATTAAAGGGGCCCTTAGACCTGTGGATAAGTTACTCGACTTCAAGTTCACATCAACTTCGATAACTAGACATCAACTTCGATTTTGCCCTTACACTCTCAAACTTCATTTTCTTGTCAGATGTCGAAATGAAAGGTGGTGAGCGCACTGCGAAAATATCACCAATTTTAAGAAAAAAAAAAGTATTTTTATTTTCTTGAAATATTTATAAATAACACTATAAATCACATTTATTTAGTATATATATTTCGGATACTGTTTAATTTACATATTTTTGGTTCATTTATTTACATTTTGCCGATAATGTTGTCTCATGAACGTTTCTCACCGAATTGCGTATGAAAGTTGCTGCAACTTCCCCTTACATTGGTGGATAAGTTGATATCAATTTCAAAAAATCAAAATGGCTTTGATTTTACATGAACTAGTTTGTACAAACCACCAACTTCACCTTTAACAGCCCTATTCTGGCAGGGTTACAAAAGTCACCACGGTTAGTATTTGACAGCAATGTGACAATTGTCAGAAATCGGTATTCTGGCACATTTTTTGGTGACAAAAGTAACAAAAATTGTTACCTGCTAAAGAGGAGGTAACAGCGCGTGCCAGCTGTTTTGTTTGCCGGAAAGTTGATACAAAATCATTTTATATATTCTGCAAGTAAACAATAAAACTGTATACGGGAAAAAATAATAATATATTTTGTACCAAAACGACAAGAGGACATAATTAAATGAAGGAAGGACTTTTGTTACTTTGTCCTATGGAAATACAGCAGAACGAAGAAGGACCTTGATTTTGTGTTAGAAAGATACAAAACTTTTAACGTAAATATCTCCGGTCTTTCAAGGGATATTGAGTAATATACCTTTAAAAAGGCTAAGGTCTTGTGTATTTGAAAAAAAAAATAATTTTTAGCAGAAAAGTGAGTATAATTAGCTCTCCTATAAATATATCTGTGGTCACAAACAATAACAGCCTAACTCGAGTTAGGACGAAATGGAAAAAAAAATTTGAGAAGTCACCGTGCTCAAATAAGCAACTCTTTTTTGTTAAGAAGTAAGTAAAAGAATTCTCTTCGTTGTTATCTGTAACAAAGTTGTCACAAAAACTCCGAGTCCTGATTTCCAGTAAAGATATTAAACTTTAAACTGCTCTCCCTGAAAAATTTTAGAATCGACTTAGGCTGTTATTGTTTGTGACCACAGATATAAAAATAAGTATGTTTATGCACTGATTTATAGAGCTTAGAAATACCTTTGTAATGATTCCCATTTCAACCAGATCGGATTATAAATCCCGGAGATACGAACGATTATATACTCAAGCTTTAAAGGCCTATATCTCAAGAAGTTGGACCGACCGCGGGGGGGAAACAACTGTTTGAACTCAGCGCAGAAGCTTTTGTCGGTGGTGAAATTTTGATGTAGATCAGAGGGTTGGCGCTAAAGTAAATTTCTTCTTTTATATGGCGCGGATGTGCAGGAGTATTCATTCCGCTTAGCATCTCTGGATGTTCCTTGAGGAAGGCAATATAGCATTCCAGCTGTGCCTCTGCGTTGCGCTCAAATTCCCTAAATAATAATATGAATTTTAATTCAATAAAACATAAATATGTTAAATACTTACTTTTCCTTTTTTTACCGCGTTCATTTTGTGCAGAAAACCATATGTTTTTGTTTTTTGTCACTGCGTTTGACAACCTGTTATTGTGAGGTGAATTATTTGTTACGAGGTGAATTTTCGTTGTCACTGTGTTGCCAGAATACCAGATACAAACAATGGTGACAAAATTTTCCGTTTAGAGACAAATGACAAAATTTCTCACGAAAATTTCGCAAGAACTGAATACGGGGCTTTAAGTGCCAAACACATAAAAATCATCAAACACATAAGATATTAAGGCTCGAATATAAACATAGCTAAAAATAAATAAAATTTTTTCCCCAAATAAAAATAACAATTATTTAAAAAAACATCGCTCGAATTTTTTATAAAAGTTTTCGGCAAGAAACGATTTTTTCGCCAAGAAAAACTAAAAAGAGCGGAATTTTTCCCTAATTCTCGCCTCTTAAATTTTAACATATGCCCTTTGGGACATAAATATTGCCCATATTTAAACTGGGTACTAAGATCGCAATTTAACATGAAAATATTTATGAATATGATAAATGTCTCAATTCTCATTAATTTAAAGTAATTTAACATAAAAGAAAGTAAAAGAATAATACACACTTATGTATGGAAAAATAAAAATTAAGATATATAAGAGGAAAGAAGAGATGATCGTGGGATGAAGCACCCACAACAGGGTATCCCGGTCATTCATCTTGATCCGGTCAACCATGGGAGGCACCGCACGAAACCCAATAGAATACTCCGATTGAGGAGATATACTCTAGGTCCTCTATAAATTCTTGCCCTAAGTTCTATCGTCTTGGACTAATACTCGTCCTCACACAGGTGACAGCAGTCCGGCACGGATCTATCCCATTTGACCGTTAGGTGTCTGATAATACAGTGACCAGTTTGAATTCCACGGGCCCATCTCGAATCGCCCCTGCACAGGCCAACCATGTATTCTAATCGGGATCTGATATATTTGGACCACAGTGATCTAGCAGTTATACAGTCGGGTTCTCCACGTCCAGTTCTCCACTAAGCCAAAAAAGTAACAGATGGGCAGTTGAGCTTCCACTTGAGTCCTAATAAGGCAACGTACAGCCTCCTCTAGTCAGTTAATTCATTGATTCGTTCCCAGGAATATGGCAATGTCCCGGAATTCAAAAGAGTCTGATATCTAGAGGCTTTAGCCTATCCAACTTCTCCTCACAATTTCTCACCAACTTTGATCTACACCATATAGAATTGATCGCCTTTATCGTAGCCTGGCTATCCTTAAAGAGGGTTATCCGTCTGCTAGTATCGATTCCACATACCATAATGGCCTACGCGGCCTTCTGAATGGCCAGTATCTAAGCCTGAAAAACACTGCATTCATTATGTAGTATAAAAGAAAGGCT